>OX638360.1:27261720-27689747 GCA_951812935.1 Hermaeophaga mercurialis
TAGAAAGAACAATAATGTTCATAAAAATCTCCTTCTAACCATTTTCCTAAATTTTCTAATCATAAATTTCATGACAGAGTTAAAAACCTTACTGATGTTTTCTTTGACAAAAATGAACTGCACTTTTTATCCTTAGGTCTTAAATTTTCAATTAATCCTAACATAAATAAAAAATTGTTAGAAGAATTTTCCATCGATATAGACTTCATCATTAATCATTTTTCTAATGACCCTGACTTAGTTAATTCTTTCAAATCCCAATGCTTAAATATTCTTAATAAACATCTCTCTTCAAGACACACAATTAACAACAATTCCCTCGCTTTGAAACACTTAACCTTAATCAAGAGTATCAAACAAAAAATAACTATTTCCAACTTAATTTTAACCAAAGCTGATAAAGGTAATTGTTTAGTTATCATGTATAAGGATGAATATATTTTAAAAACTGAAAATTTCTTAGAAAATAATGACTTCAAATTACTTGCCTCTAACCCCTTCAATAAATACAATAAAGATCTGAAATCTTCCATTCTTAAATTCAAAAATTTCTTCACCAACCTCAATCTTAATCCTAACTCTTTTCTTTTAAAAAACCCTTTCATCCCTCGCCTTTATGGCTTACCAAAAATTCATAAACCCAACTCCCCTATGAGACCAGTCGTCAGTTTCTTCAATTCCCCTGCTTCATCCCTCGCAAAATTCTTAAACAATTTTTAAACCAACTACTTAATTACAAACCAAAATTCACGGTCGTTAACTCTTTAGACCTCATTAACAAGACTAAAAATTTAGTTCTTCCCCATGATATAAAATTAATTTCCTTTGACGTTTGTAACCTTTACACTAACGTTCCAAAAAATGAAACTCTCCCTATAGTTAAAAATCTTTTATTAAAAAACAATATCAATCCAGATACAATAACATTCACCCTTGAACTCTTAAAAATCTGTCTGGACCAAGATTTCTTCCTTTTTAATAATAAATTTTACCAGCAACCTCATGGCTTAAGTATGGGTAATCCTCTGAGTTGCCTGATGGCTGATCTCTTCCTAGATCATCTTGAAAATGAAAAAATTCTTATTCCTACTAATAACCAATTTATTCTTAATTGGCATAGATATGTTGACGACATTTTTGTTATCTTCAAAGGTAACTCTTCAGATATTAATAACTTTCTTCTTTTTTTGAACAATCTCCACCCTAACATTTCCTTCACAGTTGAAATTGAAGTGAATTCCTCGATTAATTTTCTTGATCTGTCCATTACCCTTTCGAATAACCAACTTTCTTTTGACATATATAGGAAACCTACTCAAACTGATCATCTTATCAATTTCCATTCCAATCACTCTTTCCAACATAAAATGTCCGCTATTTACTGCTATGTTCACCGCTTACTCAATGTTCCTTTATCCCCAGACAATTTTTCCAAAGAAGTTAATATCTTAAAACAATTAGCTGTTAACAACAGTTTCCAGCCAAATATTATCGATAAAGTCCTCCATAAATTAAAACTAAAACGTAACATACAACAAGCATATAATGTAAGTCCTGTCCCTTCGACTAATTTAAAATATTTCTCATTACCTTACCTAGGAAAAATTTCCCATGACATTTCCAAAATCTTCCGAAATTTAGACAATATCAAGATATCCTTCAAAAACAACCTTTCCATTAAATCGTTACTTAGTCACACAAAAGATTCTCTTCCCATCCTTGACAAAAGCGGTATTTACAAACTTTCTTGTTTAGATTGTAATTCAACTTACATTGGAAAAACTGTTCGAAAACTGGACATTCGAATCAAAGAACACATCAGATACCCTGATAAGTCCACCTTTGGACACCATTTAAAATTTAACAAACACAATTTCAACCCCCCTGAAAACGTTAAAATTTTACACAACATCTTCAATTGTAACTTTAAACTTGATCTTCTCGAAGATCTTGAAATCCTTCGTGAACTAAATAAACCTTCCTCCTCCTGTTTAAACACCCAAATTCACCTAAATATTAACAAATTTAACCCATTATTCAAAAGTTTGTAAGTGTGTGGTAAGTAATCACTTCTTTTATTTTTAAAACCTATTTAAATTAACCACTAGTCAACATATTCTTCTCTCCTACATCCACCTTCATATTTGAACGTCTCTCAGATCTATTCTTCCTTTTTATTGTCCTGGCCTTTTACCTTTCCCTTTACTTAAAAATAACCTTACTCTTTTTCTAACTTTGTCAAAAACCGCATGTTCATAATTTTCTCACGTAAAACATCTTAATTTTTTATTTATTTTACATGTTTTTAAAAAACACTTGTTGTCTTTTATTGGGACAACTTTCAGGCCTGGGCCTTTAAAAACCAAATTTTTTAAAAATGTTACTGTTTTCTACTATATTAATGTCGTTTTTTAAAAAGTTAATTTAAGATGTATTGTTACTGCGTTGATGTTCTCTACTTTTGTTTTATAACCAACCTTCTCTACTTTTTTGCACTTTTGTAAGTATCATGTTTGCTTTATGTATGATCTTCTATCATCAATTATTTTTTCAGTTTGTCCTGATGATGGCATTGTTTTGCCGAAAGCGCTTGACACTCTTTTGACTTTGAGAAATATATATATTTCTTTTACACATATCTTTAAATAAAGAATCTTACACACTTTAAAATACAACTTATTCAGCCTTTCTTTAATAATATATTGCTTTATAAACATATACATATATTGTAACTTTAGGCTACATTAGGACTGGTTTAACGGACTAATGCCCGGTTTCACCAACTATAAATAAATCTCTAAATAATTCAATGAATAACTTTTATTCTGTGCTTAATTAATTTGACGTTTCACTAATGCTTTTTATCCTTGGTTAGCTATTTGACAGTTTAAGCAAATATTTATGTAAATCAACCTTAAAAATGCACTTCTTTACAAAAAAAGAAAAATTAGACATTGACAATTAAATTCTTTACACGTTTATAATTGTGGTGGTCATTATTTTGTTTAGTTAAGTTTTGCTTTATTTTAATCTTAAAATTGATATGAAAGAGAAGGAGGCAAAAATTACTTAGAAGAGGAAAAGGAAATTTACTTATCATTGTGAAGGAATTTAAACATATTATAGAAGATAAAAAACAACAGATGCTACTTCTTCTCATTCAAAAGCAGAAATAATAAAGGAAAGGGGGATATACGAATAAAAAATAAAAAATATATATGAACAAAAAAAAATATTTGTAAACATTTATTAATAAATCATATTTATCTTATAAAAACTGTATTTATTAAAGCTGTTCTTACAGATATATTAACACCATTCTCGAAATGTTTGCAGCATCTTCAAATAGAGGGAATATAATATTTGGGTCTTCATTTGGCTTATCATCACCAAATTCAGTGGCAATATTGTGCCGAGTTTACTACAGTTATGCCTAAAATGGTGTCTATTTTTAATACAGTCCGAAAAGTAGACAATGAAAACGTCTTTTTAGAACGCCAAAAGTTCTTTATATAACATTGCGAGTCCTTATATGCGCAATATTCTGAGCATCTTCTGTTCTTTATTGGGTATTTAATAATGGAGTGAAGAGATATTTTCTGCATCCATACCCACTGTCTCCTAAAAGTAACGTACTAGCGTACTCACTATTTCCCAAAAACGCTCGTGCTAAAGAATCATTGAAAATTGTAGTATCATGGTCGCTATCAAACCAAAGTACAACAATGTCTCTTATTATTTGTCTGTGATCGTATATTACTTGTATATTAATAGAAAACGATCCTCTTCTGTTCCTATATATTTCTCCACTTGGTGAGTGTATACGAATATGCGTGCATTCAATAGCTCCAACAACTTTGGGAAAACTGCTTATTTTAAAAAATCCATTTTGAATCTCAATAAGCTAATTAGCATTTTGAGGCTGATGGACTTATTTCGATTACTCAAATAACCTAAATGGTTTCCAATTAAATTCAAAACTTCTTCAACACATCTTCTGGATAGTCTAAACCTAATCTTAAAGTCCTCATCTCAGTAATGGGTTTTCTTCTTTCTAAAACCATTTGAGGATTTATAAACGTATAAATAATTACTAAATATATTAAAATGCACATAAAGTAATGTCTTATCCATTATCCGAAATCTAACAAACTAACAAATACAGCCTATAAAATAAAATTTTTTAATCACAAAAATATGACTATTTAGTATTGAGGTTAGAAAATACCAAATACATTTTTAACTGAAGACATTTGGTTGCTTAATTTAATCTTAATATTTATATTTATTTATATAACGTCAACGTTGTTGAAACAAAATCGTGTTTTTTTATTCGACATTTAAATGTATTCATCAAATTTATCGTTGGTGAAACCGGGCATAAGATAGGTAATCCCCCCTTTAACCGGTTAAACCTAGGTTTACCTTGGTTTACCTCTCAATCTTGCTTTAGCTTTATATGTAATTTTCGAAAGAAACAACCGTTAATTTTTTTGAATTGGTTTTATAGTCAAAATTTAAGTGGCCAGGATAAATAGTACAATTTTTGTTTATTGCGTCCAGCTTTCGTGTTTTGTTTAACACGTAAAAACGAGAGATTAATTGTAAAATCACAACCATAACAAAGCATGAAAAGAAAAATAAAACAAACTAGTCGACATTGAATAATAACTTCGTTAAAAACAGTTAGTAAAAAAACATATTCTGATACGATTTTGTTTCTCTTGAATTGTTTTTTTAATTATTCAGTTAATTACCGTTTTATTATACATATACATACATATATACAGAGTGTCCAGAAAATAATTTCAAAGAAAAAAGAATTGCTAAATCTGCAGCTTATTTTATGTTAGTCTGACGTAAATCATCTTATCCAAAAACCACACCTAAGAACCCTAGATCTCTTTAAAGATGGCACGCTTCTATCAAAATGTAAAATAATAAAATAATATTCCATGTCTAAAGTTATGCCTGTGTACCAATTTTGATAACAATTTATAAATATATTCTGAAATTATTACCAAAAAACTAAAAAACAATCACTATTACTTATTATCTTTTGTCACAGCAAGATTTTATTAAAGCATATTTGGTTCAATTCCCATATTTTGATCCAAATAACTTATGCTTGGTCTGTATACCAATAATTATGTATTATGACTCACTTTGTATATCTCAGAAGCATATCAGTGCTTCTCCATTTTCTGATGAGGGTGGGAAGATTGTAGAAATAAAATTTCTTTAGCATCTTCATTTGATTTTATGTTTTGTCATATATCAAACCATTCTAAAGTTTTAGTTTCATATACAGGGTGGTCCTTAAGTAATGGTACATAGAAGTACAGTAGAAGCCTCACTTTAAAACATTTGAACTAACTTGCTTTAATAAAATGTTGATAATAAGAGAGATACAGGGTGTTTTAAATAAAATTTTAATTTTTGTTTTTCACAATAACAATTTTTTGACATGTATACATAAATATTTTGTAGTGACTTTTTTTGGGTATGAGAAATCATAATTTTGTACCTATTTCAATGTTTTTGGTAGAGGGCGACGCATAAGCCACACCTGTGGCTTAAATGTGGCCCCAACTTTTTTGATGTTTAAGTTAGCGCTTCTTTTATAAAAGAATATTAAAAAATTATTGCAAATTTTTAACATCATCATCTTCTTCAATATATCTGATGAAGATTTAGACGACCTCGAATGGTTTTAGAAAGAAGAATTCTCTTACTGAGTATGATGACGTATGGAATTTAAGATAAACCTAATCTTATCCAGAAGAAGTTTTGAATTTAATTGGAAACCATTTAGGTTATGTAAATAATCGAAATAGGCACATTTTCGTAAATTAGAATGTTTGGTTATTGGTATTATAAATTATTTTATTTATTAAAATCAATAAGAGCGTACTTTAATACTTCATTTTAAAACTAAAAACATAACATTTTAATTCCTTCATATCATATCGAGTGTATTTACAAACAAATTTGGATAAAATTTGGTACTAGTATATTAGACGTAATTTTAAGTATTTAATTAAAATGGATTATGAATATACAGGGGGTTCTAATACATTTTTTTTCTAATATCATTAGTTTACATACATTTTAAACATTTGCTCGAAAATGTATACGTGTCAACGTGTCACGTAACCACGGAATATCTACCTGATGAATCATGAAATTGTGTTAGTTTACAGAAGATTCAGATCGTTTAACCGTTTTAAGTTTATCGTTTGGTAAATTAGTTTCAATAATTCAGTGAAAAGTGGCATTTTATTCAAATTATGAATATCAGCACATGTTAATTAATCTAATCCTTAAAAAAAATAATGGTAGAAATCATTTTAAATATCTAGATCTACTAAAATAAAAACTTATTTTTAGATCATTTAAAAACCATTGTTTATACTTGACTGAGTTATCGGTGTTGCCGGCTTTAGTTGCTTTTCTTTAGATAATATTTGGGCAAATGTAAAATACTAATATTTATTTCTTTGAAAACGACTCATTTTAGAAAAATATTTTATAACACATTTTTATTCTTCATTTTAAATTATTTATGAGATTGTTATTGATATTAAGTTCATATTTTCCTAAAACATCGTTTTCGTTTAATTTTATTATTTATCATAAAAGTCCTTGAATGGGAAAATATTGTTCTAATTAATTGAATGCGTGTTAACTAAAAATAATGAAATGAAATCCATATTAGTTACTTTCGATAAAAAATGACATTTGGTAAATATACATTTTAATCACACACTAGTTCCTTTTAGTTTTTTAGTTTCTTATAAAAAAAATAAAAGTAAGAATTTGAGACGAAAATTGAAAAACATACAGGATGATCCATCGGCTTTCAAATTAACCTAAGAAGTCTTATGCTTAATGTTCCCTTACCAAATCGTATCTAATTCTGAAATATTTTTTGTTTTACCTGTTCTTTATCTTCTTGAGTTTTAGGATTAAGAGTCACAGCCAAAATAATTTCTCCTAAGGTTGCCTCGGGTTTCGCAGGGTCTTGTAGAGGAAGTGCCAAGTCTGTAGTCCTTGAAAGGTCCAAAGTAGTGAGATCTAAGGTGGCTGATCCCATGAAATCGTCCTGAAAAAAATGTCTTAAATAAAATGTGAGTTTTTATTGATTCCAAAAACTAACCTGGAGCCCCCAGTCATAATCAAAAACTTTTATTCCTATGGGAATGAAAGGATCTTCTATAGGCACAGTGAAGCTTTCGTCCCATACGGGGTTTAAATCTCTATAAACGGTCCTGGATTTGTAAACGAGTCTTCCACCACATTTAAATTTTACATAAGGGTCACTTAAACCTGATAACAAAAAAAATGCTTTAGTAAATGTAATTAATTAGAGGGAGTTGCTTTTAAAAGAATTTTTACTTTGTATAATTATTCGCATCAGTTACACAATACAAATGGATGATTTCCGAATGTCCTGTTAGAAAATACAATACAATAAGGGCTTTATTTTATACAAAACCAGGAACTATTGTCTTGTAAGAGTCTTTACAAACAGTGAACTAATTAAATAGGGTGAGTCATATAAAACAATAAGTTTAATTGACAAACGATATTAGCAGAATGTCGTTGATTACAGACCATGCTTCTAACCAATTATTCTTAGAATAAATTAGTAAAAGTGGGATTATTTTAGATAAGTACTTTAATAGTATATTTGGAGCATTTATTAAGTAAGTAATAAAAACCCCACAATTTATGAAACGACATATACATTTTTAAATTTTATTCATTATAATTATTATCTTGTTAATGGGTTTGGATAACACTTTTTAATAGATATCCCTTTTAAACAAAAAAAAATTCAAAACATTATAATTCTGAAAGTGTGACTGACTGTTTTGAGATATTAACTTTTTTTTTAAATTAGTTTTATTTTTTTACAATTTAATTACATTTAGTTATTCATATGTTTTAATAGAACTTCAATAGTTTGTTTTCACAAATAGAAAAGAATATCTGAATCAACAAAAATTTTATACATGTAACTGTGTTCTTTGGATATGTCGAATAAAATGTATAATTTGGTGCAAATGAATCGTAGATTTAAATTATCAAAGAAAATGAAGTAAGAGAGCGATTAGCGAAGAACTGGAACTTAATTTAAATAAATAGGTACTGTTTTAGTTCATTCGACAATTATTTATTGTTTTAATGAACGTAACAGTTGTAACAACAAATTTGATAATAAAAACAAAAATGAACGAGTACATATTTCTTTATAAATTAGCATACATAATTTACTCTACATGGCGAATTCAATTAGGAAACATTAATTTATTAATCTACAAAAAGTTGATAATTGCATTTATTTTGCATTAATATTTGTTACTTTTTCAATTAACAATATGATCATTTTTTAAATGCCCTTTATTTATAAGTCGTACATATACTTAAAATAGGCCTCAAATTAGCAGCTAAATTAGAGGTGTCATCTTAGTTATTACAAAAAATAAAAATCTTTGAGAAAATAACATTTATTAATCACTATTCATTAATTATAAAATATTTTTTTATGGCTGTTTAAGCATTAATAAAGTTTTGAAAAAAACGCAACAAAGCGAAAAATTCTATTCTGCTGCCTGTTACAAATAAATATTTAGATCTATCAAATAGTGACTATAGGAATGACGACATTGTATATAGAATAATAAAAACCTTATGAAAATGATATTAAATTAATTTTTTGGATTTGATCATAAATAAAAGTTATATTATTATCGCCAATTATTTTATTATTACTTTATTTTATATCTAGATATTTAATCAAAAATGTATTATATATATACATTGTTAAACTAATACAACATTAATTAGGTTAATAGAAATACAAATCATTTTTACAATATATACAATATATAGTCAAATAAATAAAATATAAACAATAATCTACAAATCTTTAAAAAAATTAATGAAATTATCAAAGTCACTATCGTTCTTTAAAGCAAACTTTTTTTGCGTTTTACCTATTTCTTCACTTCTCTTTTCGTCAGTATTTATTAAAATTTTAATGACATCCTCGATTCTTCTGGACCTTCTCAAATATGTTTTGTTATCGGTAGTTCGATAAAGAAGTTTATTTTTAAGGTTTTCGGATACTAACGATTTTATGTATTGAGAAAACTTATCAAACTTTTCTGACACAGGCACTATATGACAAAAGTTTCCATCTATTTTCTTCATATTCGTTTTAACAGCCAACGTTTCTATCATGATTGCATGATGTAGCTTTATGTAATTTGTCATAATCTCCGTGTTCTTCGTTGCTAGAAATTCTTCTTTTGCTTTGTCCTTAATCGCAATTAAATCTAGCAAATATCGTGGTAAATCAAACTGTCGGCTTTCGTAGTGGTTATATTGGAAAAAACTGTTATTGTTTGTAATAACCATTTTGAACTTAATAAAATTTAAAAATCAAACTGATTAAATATTAGCATATGCTATCAATTTATACTAATAAATATTAATTGCCATTTCGGTGGGGGGTGGTGAATGGTCATGTACCAGACTCTAATCTTTTTCGACTTGAAGGGATTAAAATATTACCATTACAGTAAGGAGACAAAAATACTGATAATAAATAATAATGATGATCAATTAGAACATAAAATTAGTACAATCATTTCGACTCTAAAAAAAATGTAATATTCCATTTTTCAACATTAAATTATAAAAAACTATTATATTAAACAATATTCACTTTTCTTTCCTCTAGTCAAAAAGGATCTTTTTGTTCTTAGGACCGAAACTATTTATATTATTTTCATTTATTCTGGTGTAACCCAGAATTAATATAAAAGTTTTAATAACAAATGAAAACTACAACCCCTTTTTGAAAGTTTCTGTAAATTAAGTTATTACTTTTAAAATAATTTAGAAACTTTTAAAAAAAATATTGTCAAACAGTTGGAAGATCGAAACAAAACATATGTTACCTATTTAATAAACATATGCCAGAAAACACAAGATACAAAGTGTTGAAGTTGTTTAAAGAAAACTTTTGTAATATTTGAAAGACGTTTTCGATGATTTTAATGAAGTTTTCGCAAATTATTGATATGGTTATGAGTTTCATTTAAATCTAAAAATTTCGTTCGTTTTTTATAAAAAAAATACTAATTATGCTTATGAATTTTTGAAATTTTTTTAGATGAATCATGAATCTATTTTTTTTTATCTTATTTCGTCTTCTAGAAAAAAAACTTCATAGTTTTGTACGTCTATATTCTATATGAACGCACCTGTTGAGACAAAATCTAAAATGGTTCAAATTTTCTAAACATTTACCAAAATATTATTTATGATAAACATTAAAAAAAAATTTTTTGTTGTTAGATTTAGATATGGTTATTTATTTTCATACATAGATTACACATCGGAGAAATAATAATAAATCATTAAATTATTAGTGAATTGTGAAAATTTAATTTTAAATATTAATAAAAAGCTTTAAATCTTTATATGTTGGAAAAAGCGTTTTTAAATATATGTTTATTAAACAAAAATTGTTTGTTTAGTTATCATTTTAATGGCGAGGCTTTATTTAAATAGTACAATGAAATAAAGAGTCAGTAGAGTAATCTACGAAATACGTCTGGAAAATATTGTATTTTTGAGTACGGCAAGATTATAAAAAATTTTCTCACTAGAACAAATAAATAATGCATGTATCTCAGCTATGATTTTTATTTCGACATCCGTTATTATTTTTCTGTTGATTTTCCTTGATATCCACGTGTAGCCCTGAGTTAATTTCAATATTCATATATCAGAACGCCGTGTACATGTTTTTTTTTGTGAATTATACAGGACGTAACAAAATGGACCGGAAAGAAGTTAGGGTTGAAAAAGCAGAAATTATTAATAATTTTGCTCTCATCTAAAACATTGAATTTAATTTTCATTTATAAAAACCTAATTTAAGAAATGGTCATTATCTATGACATATAACAATACAGACTTTAGTTTCTTAAATATAGTTCTTATAGCGGTTTTATGATTTTATTATAGTACCCAATGTGAACAGATTACAAAATATTCCATATTTGTCACAATAGTACTTTAAAAAAATGACCCAGCTTTTTCCTGGTTTGTCAGTGATTATAAGCAAAATAATAAAAAAGTTTTCCTAGGTGGGTCCTATATCTCATAGATCAAAGTGCTTAGGACATTGAGCACTACAATCAATTTATTATTGAAAAAATATTAGTATCAGTTCTAGGAGAATTTACAGCTATTTTAAATTCAAATTGAATTATTTTTGTTTTTTTAAGAAAACGCAAAGCAATTGAAAGGGAACATTCAGTCACAAAAAGGTTTGAAACCTAAATAAAATTAATAAATTTAAAAAAAATGTCCTAAAAAATTCATAGATATTTTTTATCATTTTTAAAAACATATTTTTAAATTGAGATTCGCAAAAAAATTGTACTTATTGTATTTATTGCGAACTTTAAAATAAGGTAATAACAAATTTGACAGTTTCTACTTGTTGCTATGTTGTAATTAAAAACTTTTCAAGGTAGAAAACTATTTTTTGATGCCTATATACCTATTTTTTTTAAGTATACCTAATTTTTGTATATCTTAATATACATAATTTACTTCACACGGGGAATTTAATTTTGAAATCATTAATCTAGAAAATATCTAAAAAATGGAATTAAAATTTATACATATACGTGTATATTTAATTTACGTTAATTTTGAGTTCCTTTTATATCATAACATCATAATAAACAGTTGATCATTTTTAATGGTGCTTTAAATAAATTTTATACGTACATTTAGAACTGGCTCTAGTTTTGTAATTAAAATAGGGGTGTCTTCCTCGATATTAAATAAGAACCCTTTGGAAGTAGGATTTATTAATCATTATTTATTAATTAGAAAATCCTTTTTCATGAAATAATATATATGATAATTTGTGTAAGAACTAACAGCGTTTTTTAAAAAAATATTACAAGACGAAACTTTGTGTTTTGCTGAATTTTACAAATAAATGAAAAAATATTTTCTAAATAAGGATTATTAGATGGTATTTTCATAAACTTAATCTGAAAATAAGCTAATAAATGAATATGCCCAGATTTGTTGTAATAATGCTACTCTCTAAAACAAAACAAAAAAATACAAAAAATCGTGTGAAAAGTGCTGGATTGATCCTTGGATATATTATATTTATATTAAAAATTCGTAGTTCTGATCAGAAATGAGAAATTATATTATTATCGTCAATTACAACAGTAGCGTACCTTTGCTTTTTATCTTTGTCGTTCTATCTTAAACTTTTATAATTTTATTTTTCTATTTCTACTAAAACAATGCAATTTTTGTTATTTCGTATTCTGTCAAATCCATTTTTAATTAATTAAAAGAATATATAAATCCAAATGATACTGTTCTTTCTGTAATGACCATTTTTTGTATATTTTTTTGAGTTGAAATTTTTGTCTATGTATTTGTAATAAATTTTTTTTTTTATTTTGATTTACTGACAATTTCATTTTACTGAAAATATATTTTCGAATTTTTATGTTATTAGGAAAATAAAAACCTTTGTTTTTTAAGTAAGTAAAACATTTATTACGTAACTAGTTTATTATACACAAGACAAAACACAATCCTACAGTAGTAGCCTTTTTAGGCAGTACGACACGTCCCTATATCAAAAAGTTATTGTAAAATACAAATTAATGATGACAACTATCACTATTAGCCACGTGTTTCTCGTTTTCCATTTTCTCCTTCAGGATTTGCACTTTTAACAGTTTTTTTATCGCATTAGTGGTACCATTACACCTTAACGAGGATATCTTATTTCCAAACAATCGGTCATATAATCTATCCTTAATATTTGCACTAATAATGTTCTTCAAAAATTTGGGAAACTCGTCGGGTATCGGCATCAGTCTCATTTTCTCCCCTTGTCTTTTCAACTTTTCTATCGTATGGGATAATTCCAAGAGCACGGCTCTGTTCAGGATTTTATATTCAATATTTTTGACTTGACTTCTGTTTTTCAACGATTCGTTTTTGAGTTTGTTCTTTTGCTTTATCAAATCTTGCAAATATTCTGGCAAATAGAAGAATGCTTGAAGTTTCGTTTCGTTAAATTCTGTGGCTTGTGTTCTTCTCCTCCTTATTTTCGATGGTGGAGCGTTATTTTCTTTGTCGCTAGGACAAGGACGTTTTCTCGAGTTGTTTTCACTCATTGTTACAATGTAAACTTTTTAGCTGATGAACGAATTTAGTGTCAAACTTTTTGGATGATAATGAAGAAGGTCGTCAGCAATAGTTCTTTTTATAAACCTACAGGTAAACGAAAATAAGGCTAATTGATAAATAAGTATGTCTTTACCTATTTAATATTCTTAATAGATTTAGAATTATTATCCCGCTTAATTAATATTATATTTTTAATATTGACTGAATGATTGTAGACTAGGTGGGATTAAAATTAATTTAATTTACCTTTTACCTAGTTTTAAACTGATTAAATAAATTTTCCTTAAGAAATTTTTGAAATTTTTAAATTGTTAAAAAAAACAATAAGAAATTGAATAAGAAGGACATTAAGTTATTAATATAAATATTGTTGCACTAGTATTTTCATTTGCTCATATTTTTATCTAATTTTAGTTTACGTTATAGCTTTTATTTTCTTTCTTTAAGTTTGACAAGAATTAAAATATTTATTTTAATGAAATCTGTCATGCTGTATATTTTTTTATCTTATGCAGGTTTCTTGTATTGACAAAGTCCAATTAAAAATATTCTATTTGTTTTCATCAAATTCATAGATATCACCACAGTCATCATATCTAGTATATTGTAGAAATTCGTCATAGGTTTTTTATTATCAACTTTCTTGTAACTAACTCTAACCTACGAGTTTATATGCTTGTGTAACTAGAAAGTTTCATATTCTCTTTATTAAGAAAACAAATATTAATAAATGTTAAAATAATTTATTCGGCTCTTTAAAAGTAAATCTTATAATTTTGTTTTGAATAAAAAGAGTATTTGACGTTTGTATCAAAATTAAACATTGAAATAATACGATATTTTTAGTAGAAAAATAAAGAACGCCACTTTTGGCTTATGTGTAAATAATTCCAACTCGTTCTGTAATAGAATAGACCATCTGCAAATTTGATTTTTGACGTGATGTAAAAAAGTGACACAGTGATTAATAAATCCTATTTTATCTACAAAATTAAAGCCAGATTTAAATGTACGTATGAATTATAAATAAAGCACGTTTAAAAATGGGCAATTGTTTGTTATGATGTTATATGACAAGAAAAATAATATTATAACAAGTTTAAGGTAGAACGACAAAAAATATAAATAAAGTTTTTCTATTTTTGTCTCATTCATTAATTTAGTTGCGAATTTTTATATCCTGCAGACGTTAAATAAACATGTAAGGTTATTTTGAAGAACGGTCTTATTTTTAAAACTAAACCTCGTGTAATAATCTTTACTTTATGTATTAGTTAGATTATTTACCTTTAAATGAAAAAATATGCAATGTTTTACGTAATTTTTCTTTAAACTAGGTCTCTAAAAGATGCAAAGGTACGCTTCTGTTACAATTCACGATATAACATAATTCTCATTTCTGTTCTGAAACACGAATTATTAAAATAGTTTTATTAAAGTATTCAAATGATTTTTAAAATTTTATGCTTTCATTCTTATAGTGACTAATTAATAGTTCTGCATATTATTCAAATAATTACTATATATCCAAGGATTTCACAGAAAGTAGTGTTCCTTATTTTTGTATTTTTTTTATTTAGAATTTAGAATATAGCAATATTCAAACAAATTTGGGCATAATATAATTTTAAGTTTATGAAAATACCATCCATTGATCGTTATTTGGAAAATAATGTCATTTATTTGTAAAAGGCAGCAAAACAGAATGTTTCGTTTTGTTGCATGTTTTTAAAACACTGTTAGTGCTTAAAAGGTTAATTTTATATATTTTTTTATAAAAAATATTTTATAATTAATAAATAATTATTCAAAGGCTTATTTAATATCTAAGATGACACCCCTATTTTATGTGCAAAACTAAAGCTAATTATAAATTTATGTATGAATTATAAATAAATCACTTATAAAAATGGTGATCTGTTTGGTATGATGTTAAATGAAAAAAGGAACTCAAAATTAATACAAATTAAATATGCAGACATATACATTTTAATTTTAGTTTTTAGAGATTTTTCTATATTAATGTTTTCAAAATTAAATTCGCCATGTGTAGTAAATTATGAATAGTAAGATATAAAAAATTGTGTACATTTACGTAAAAAAATAGTTTTCTGCCTTGAAAAGTTTTTACTTAAAACATGGCAACTAGTAGAAACTATCAGATTTGGTATTACCTTATTTTAAAATTACCAGTAAACACAATAAGTATACATTTTTTGCGAATCTCAATTTAAAAAATATATTATTAGAAATGAAAAAAATATCTTTTTAATTGCTTTGCCCTTTTTTAAAAAAACAAAAATAATTTAATTTGAATTTAAAATAGCATCAAATTCTCCTAAAACTGATATTAATATTTTTTCAATAATAAGTGACTGTAGTGCTAAATGTCCTAAGTACTTTGATCTATGAGATATTGGACCCACCTAGGAAAACTTTTTTATTATTTTGGTTATAATCACTGACAAACCAGGAAAAAGCTGGGTCATTTTTTTAAAGTACTAATGTGACAAATATGGAATATTTTGTAATCTGTTAGGATTTGGTACTATAATAGAAACAGAAAACCGCTATAAGAAATATATTTTAGATTCTAAAGTATGTATTTTGCAATCCTTTAATTATTTTGCGTATTCGCAGGTATACATTTAATTATTTACTTATCCGAGATTTAGTTAATGTGTTGCTACTAGAATTTTTAAATTACGGAAACAATATGTATAACAACATTTAATCCCTAAGCTCAGACACGCATAATTAGAAATTAGTTATTAGGTGTTATTACCTACCGTGTTCAGGTGCCAAAAATAATTACTGAAATGTTATTGTCGTAGATAACTGTTTTCTGATCTTTTCTTAAATTCGATTTTAAAAAATGCTGTCATGAATGTTTTACAAAATTTACAATTATTGTTTTCTATTATTGTTACGTATTGGATTGTTATTTTCGAATAATAAAAGTATAAAAGAATCTAAATGTTAACTGTGGGGGGTTTTTACCCGTTACGTAACTTGGTAATTGGAAATTAAAGAGGCTGAGTAAAAACAATAACTATTTATTTAACTAATCAAAACAACTAAATTATGAGGGCAACTTACACATTAAATACACTTAATCGTAGGGCTAGGCACTGTCAACTTCTCGATCATCCGAGAAACCAAACTTGACTCCCGATCTTCTTTTATTTTACTAACCAAGAACACCCTAATGTTTATTAATTTTGATGGCTCTACTAAAAATATTTATTGAACATTCGTTGGCGTCCTTGTCCCATAAGTATCGCTCACGTAATGTTAAATAAATAGTAAATATTATAATTTGGAAAATACAAATTAAGTTTTATGTGTAGGGCGATATTTAACTAAATCCCTGTACATTCTATCGTAACATTATTACCCATGAAGTTCTTAAATAGTGTAAAATTTCTTATAAAATTGTTCAGCCGATCAATACTAAAACTAAAATATATTATGATTATTTTTTCTTTATGACTTATGACCGTCATCTATAAGTTTAGGACTTTCTGACACAGACCTAAACTTAAATACTTAATATTTAATATATTAAGCAATTGTGGTACTCAATATCTTAAGGGATCTTTTACTTAACTCTTTGATTTACAAGATTTTGAACCCAACTAAGAAAATTATATTATAGTTTCTGTTATAACCACTGAAAAAGAGAAAGAAATTGGTTCTTTTTCTTAAATTATTATTGTGGTAAAATATGAAAAAATATTTAATCTGCTCGAATTTGTTGCTATAATAAAATAGGAAAACAGAAATTAGAAATATATTTAAATTTCCAAAAACTCTATTTTATTTTACTTATTTTGCTTTTATAAATATATAAAGATACTCTATGAGATTATAGGAACATTATTTTTATAAATAAATAAAAAGCGAGGTTGCAAAAAACATATGAAAATTAAAATCAATGTTTTACATGAGAGCAGAATTATTAATAATTTCTGCTTTTTCACCCTTAACTTCTTTCCGTTCCGTTTTGTTACATACTGTATAATTCTCTAAAGAAACATGTCCATGGCACCCTAAAATATGCAATATTGAAATTAACTCAGGGCTGCACGTGGATATCAAGGAGAATCTACAGAAAAATATTGACCGAAGTCGAAAAAAAATCATGCGTTATTTTTTTATAATCTTGCCGTCCTCAATACAGTATTTTTCAGACGTGTTTCGTATATTACTCTACTTACTCTTTATTTCAATGTGTTAAAGCCTCACCATTATGATAGTAATTAAACAAACAATTTTTGTTTAATAAAGATATGTTTAAAAACGCTTTTTTCCAAGATACAAAGATTTAATGCTTTTTATTAATATTTAAAATTCTTTCCACGATTTTAATTAAATTTTTACAATTCATTAATAATTTAATGATTTATTATTATTATTCCGATGTGTAATCTATGTATGAAAAGAAATAACCATATTTAGAATCATTATTGTAAAATATCATTTTGTTAAATTGATAAACTATGTAAATGAAAAATTTATTTAGTTCAAATACCTATTTTTCCCTAAACGCAAAGTTCTGGTATTAAAAGTAGTTTAATTTACCGTTTTCTATAGAAAAAATTAGATCCTGTAAATTTAACACGATTTAAATAAAAGTGTATTAGAAATGTTTGGAAAATTTGGACCATTTTTAGATTTTGTCTCAACAGTTTCGTTCATATAGACATAAAACTATGAGTAAAATAGGAATAAAATCAGAAGAGAAAAAGTTGTAGGTATTTTTAGTTGATTCGTCTAAAAAATGTACATGGTTTGGATAAAGTATGGAACCAAGTAAATATCTTTAAAACGAAACGGACGATATGTATGAAATTTTGCAAGTAAGTGCAATGGGGCAAAATGCAGCTGATGTACATTATTTTGTTAATAATATACTTCCGGTTTAACCGGAAATACCCTCAACTTTTTTCATTTAAATGGGACACCCTGTATATTTTTGCAGATTTTGAAATATTTTGTTATTTCGAATTCGTACCTATTGGGTTTATCTACTAGGTAACTGTTGCCAAACTGTTAAATTGTAATTTACGGAAATAAATTGTACGATTAAGAATGGTTCATTTAAGTGAAAAAGATCGAATTGAAATATTAATGATAATCGGTTATGGTGATCGATTCATAGAGTAGGCAGCACGTTCTTCGGATCTAAGCTCATTAGATTTTTTTTCTTTCGGGCTATCTAAAATCACGTGTTTATTTTAAACGAATAACATGCTTGCAGGAATTGTGACAAAGAATTATTGATGAATGTGAACTAATACGTGGAGAAGTCTTGGAAAGAGTGACTCAAAAATTTGTTAATAGACTGGCATATTTTCAGAAGGTAAACGGAGAGCATTTTGAACATTTGAAATAATTTTGTTTACATTTTTTATTCTCATTAGTCTAAAGTAAATAAATTTACTTATTCTACAACTAAAAGTGAGTTATTTCTAGTTTTTACAAACTCTGCAAAAATATAAAGGGTATCCCATTTAAATTAAAAAAGTTGTGGGTATTTCCGGTTAAACCGGAAGTATATTATTAACAAAAAAATGTACATCAGATGCATTTTGCCCAATTGCACTGACCTACAAAATTTCATAAATATCGTCCGTTTTGTTTTAAACATATTTACTTGGTTCCATACTTTATCCCAACCCTGTATAAAGTTGAAAAGCATTAGGACATTTTTTATACATACTTAAGGGTATCCTTGAAATAATTACATTCAAAGGACATCTCATAAAATTATCAATAAATTACGGAACCTTTAAATTCATATAAAACTTTTATCAAATATTAATAAAAATTCGTTTTCTTGAAACAACTTCAACACTCTGTATCTTGCGTTTTCCGGCATATGATTACTAAAATGTTAACATATATTTTGTTTTATCGTCCAACTGTCATAAACATATGTTTATACGAACCTCTATATATACTGTTTAAAAATATTTTTTCCAAGTTTTTTATATAGTTCTAAATTATTACAAAAGTATTGTGCTTAATTTACAGGAAGTTTCAAAAAGGGGTGGTACTTTTTAAGTTGAAGATTTGTTATTAAAACTAAAAACTGTATATGGAGAATTAAATCATTTATCAACTTTTATATTAAATCTCTAATACACTAGCATAAATGAAAATAATAGAAATACTTTCGCTCATAATAACAAAAACAAAGAACAAAGATCCTTTTTGACTACAGGAAACAAAAGTGAATATTGTTTAATACAAGTTTTTAATAAATTAATGTTGAAGAATGATTTTACATTTTTTACTAGAGTTGAAAGGATTGCAATAATTTTATTTTATTAATCATTACCCCAATTAAATACACACTTTATTTCTTTTATTGTTGATACCAAAAACGTATTTAAATTTTATTTTAAAATTTAAATTTGAAAAAATACCTAAGATGTTCAAAATAAAATTTTATTTGAAATATATACAATGTTAAATCAATACAATATTAATTAGGTTAATAAAAATACAAATAATTTTTACAATATATACAATATATAGTCAAATAAATAAAATATAAACAATAATCTACAAATCTTTAAAAAAATTAATGAAATTATCAAAGTCACTATCAGAGTTCTTTAAAGCAAACTTTTTTTGCGTTTTACCTATTTCTTCACTTCTCTTTTCGTCAGTATTTATTAAAATTTTAATGATATCCTCGATTCTTCTGGACCTTCTCAAATATGTTTTGTTATCGGTAGTTCGATAAAGAAGTTTATTTTTAAGGTTTTCGGATACTAACGATTTTATGTATTGAGAAAACTTATCAAACTTTTCTGACACAGGCACTATATGACAAAAGTTTCCATCTATTTTCTTCATATTCGTTTTAACAGCCAACGTTTCTATCATGATTGCATGATGAAGCTTTATGTAAGTTGTCATAATCTCCGTGTTCTTCGTTGCTAGAAATTCTTCTTTTGCTCTGTCCTTAATCGCAATTAAATCTAGCAAATATCGTGGTAAATCAAACTGTCGGCTTTCGTAGTGGTTATATTGGAAAAAACTGTTATTGTTTGTAATAACCATTTTGAACTTGTACAATAAAATTTAAAAATCAAACTGATTAAATATTAGCATATGCTATCAATTTATACTAATAAATAATAATTGCCATTTCGGTGGGGGGTGGTGAATGGTCATGTACCAGACCCTAATCTTTTTCGACTTGAAGGGATTAAAAATTTACCATTACAGTAAGAAGACAAAAATACTGATTATAAATAAAAATGATGATCAATTAGAACATAAAATTAGTACAATCGTTACGACTTCAGAAAAAAATGTAATATATCATATTTCAACATTAAATTATTAAAAAATATTGTATTAAACAATATTCACTTGTCTTTCCTGTAGTCAAAAAGAATCTTTTTGTTCTTATGACCGAAACTACATATTTATATTATTTTAATTTATATTGGTGTAACCCAGAATTAATATAAAAGTTTTAATAACAAATCTTCATCTTAAAAACTACCTCCCCTTTTTGAAACTTTCTGTAAATTAAGCACAATACTTTTATAATAATTTAGAAATATTTAAAATAATAATAATATTTTTAAACTATGGGAAGATCGAAAAAAAACATGTGTTACCTATTTAGTAAATATATGCTAGAAAACGCAAGATACAGAGTGTTGAAGTTGTTCAAAGGAAACCGTTTTTTAGTAATATCTGAAAGACGTTTTCGATGACTTTAATGAAATGTTCGCAAATTATTGATATAGTTATAAAGTGCAATTTAATCTAAAAATTTCGTTCGTTTTTTTTAAAAAAAAAATACCAATTATGCTTTTGAACTTTTTAAAATTATTTAAATAAAACATCTAAAAATACCTACAACTTTTTCTCTTCTATTTTTCTGATATTACTTCGTCTTCTAGAAAAGAAACCTCATAATTTTGTACGTCTGTATGAATGAACGTCTTGAAACAAAATCAAAAATGGTTCAAATTTTCCAAACATTTACAAAATATTATTTATGATAAATAATTAATAAAGAAAATTTGCGTTTAGGGAAAAATAAGTATTTGAACTAAATGCATTTTTCATTTATATATTTTATTGATTTAACAAAACGATATTTTACAATAATTATTCTTAATATGATTGATTTCATACATAGATTACAAATCGGAATAATAATAATAGTAATAATAGATCATTAAATTATTAATGAATTGTGAAAATTTCATTAAAATCGTGGGAAAAATTTTAAATATTAATAAAAAGTTTCATATATGTGTATCTTGGAAAAAAGCGTGTTTAAACATATGTTTATTAAACAAAAATTGTTTGTTTAGTTATCATTTTAATAGTACAATGAAATAAAGAGTTAGAGTAATCAACGAAAAACGTCTGGAAAATATTGTATTTTTGAGGCAAGATTATAAAAAATTTTCTCACTAGAACAAAAAAATAATGCATGTATCTCAGCTATGATTTTTTTTGTGAACTCGGTCATTATTTTTCTGTTGATTCTCTTTGATATCCACGTGTAGCCCTGAGTTAATTTCAATATTGCATATTTCAGAACGCCGTGTACATGTTTTTTTTGTGATGTAACAAAATGGACAGGAAAGAAGTTATGGGTGGAAAAGCAGAAATTATTAATAATTTTGCTCCTATCTAAAATTTTTATTTTCATATGTTTTTTGCAACCTCGCTTCTTTTATTTATAAAAGTAATGTTCCCATACGGTTTCTTAATAAATTTATGAAAGTAAAATAAGTAAAGATTTATAAAATAAAGTTTTTGGAAATTTATATATATTTCTAATTTCTGTTTTCATATTTTATTATAGTATCAAATTAGAGCAGATTAAAAAATATTTCCTATATGTCACAATAGCAGTTTAAGAAAAAGAACCAATTTCTTTTTCTTTTTCAGTGATTATAACAGAAACTATAATATAATTTTCCTAGTTGGATTCAAAATCTTGTAGATCAAAGAGTTAAGTAAAAGATCCCTTAAGATATTGAGTACCGCAATTGCTTAAAATATTAAATATTAAGTTTTCTTTTGAGTAAGTATTAGGTCTTATAAATGATGGTCACAACAAATTTTAGTTTTAGTTTTAATCGGCTGAATAATTTTATAAGAAATTTTACACTATATAAGAACTTATAGCATTTTCAAAAATCGAATTTAAGAAAAGGTCACAGAAAACAATTATCTACGACAATAACATTTCACTAATTATTTTTGGCACCTGAACACGGTAGGTAATAACACCTAATAACTAATTTCTAATTATGCGTGTCTGAGCTTAGGGATTAGATGTTGTTATTATACATATTGTTTCCGTAATTTAAAAATTCTAGTAGCAACACATTAACTAAATCTCGGATAAGTAAATAATTAAATCTATACCTGCGAATACGCAAAATAATCAAATGTTTGCAAAATACAGACTTTAGAATCTTAAATATAGTTCTTATAGCGGTTTTCTGATTTTATTATAGTACCCAATGTGAACAGATTACAAAATATTCCATTTTTGTCATACAGTACTTTAAAAAAATGAGCCAGTTGTTTCTTGATTTGTCAGTAGTTATAAAGAATATAATAAAAAGTTTTACTAGGTGGGTTCAATATCTCATAGATCAAAGTGCTTAGTACATTGAGCACTCCAATCAATTTTATTATTGAAAAAATATTAGTATCAGTTCTAGGAGAATTTGCAGTTATTTTAAATTCAAATTAAATTATTTTTGTTTTTTTTAAGAAAGGGCAAAGCAGTTGAAAAGGGAACATTCAGTCGCAAAAAGTTTTGAAACCTAAATGGAATTACTAGTAAATAGTGTCATTATTTGATACTTTCTAAATTTTAATAAAAGGTCCTAAAAAAAGTATTTTTTAAATTGAGATTCGCAAAAAATTAATACTTATTGTGTTTATTGTAAACTTTTTGACAGTTTCTACTGGTTTCCATGTTGTAATCTTAATATACATACGTTTATATGCGTGTATATTTAATTAGCATTAATTTTGACTTCCTTTAATCACATAACATCATAACAGCCAGTTAATCATTTTTAAAAGTGTTTTATTTAAATTTTATACATATATTTAAAACTGGTTCTAATTTTGTAGTTATAATAGGGATGTCATCCTCGATATTAAATAAGAACCCTTTGGAAGCAGGATTTATTAATCACTATTTATTAATTAGAAAATCCTTTTTTATGAAATAATATTTACAATAAACTGTTTAAGCACTAACAGCGTTTAAAAAAAAAGAAGAGGAATCTTTGTGTTTTTCTGCGTTTTACAAATAAATGAAATTATTTTCTAAATAAGGATCATTAGATGGTATTTTCACAAACTTAATCTAAAAATAAGCCAATAAGTGAATTATGCTCAGATTTGTTGGAATATTGCTACTTTCTAAAACAAAACAAAAATACAAGAAATCGTGTGAAAAGTGCTCGATTGATCCTTGGATATATATAGTAATTACTTGAAACAAAAAAAATGTAGAACTATCAATTGGTGACTATAAGAATGAAGACATGGTATATAAAGAGCCCTGATTTAAAGAAAAATTACATAAAACATTGCATATTTTTTCGTTTAAATGGTAAATTATGTAACTAGCACATAAAGTAAACAATATTACAGGAGTTTTAGTTTTAAAAATAAGACCGTTCTTCAAAATAACCTTACATGTATATTTAACATCTACAGGATATAAAATTCGCAACTAAATTCCTGAATGAGACAAACATAAAAAAAAATTATTTATATTTTTTGTTGTTCTATCTTAATTTTATTTTTCGATTTGTACTAAAACAATACAATAGATGTTTTTGATAAATATCGTAATGTTTCAATTTTTGTCATTTAATATTCTGGTACAATCAAATCCATATTTATTTAAAACAAAATAAAGCTTACTAATTTTTAATCATCCTGTATATTCAATAATGCTTATTTTAAGATCTTTACATTTTTTTGTAATTAAAAGAATATATAAATCCAAATAATACTGTTTTGAACAATTTTTTTTTAGTTGAAATTTTTGTCTATTTATTTGTAATAATTTTTTTTTTAATTTTGATTTACTGACAATTTCATTTTACTGAAAATATATAATTATCGAATTTTTATGTTATTAGGTAAATAAAAACCCCTTTAGGCATTTATAGATAAAACATTTATTACGTAAATAGTTTATTATACAAAAATTATCCAACAAGACAAAACAATCCTACAGTAGTAGTCTTTTTAGGCAGTACGACACGTCCCTATATCAAAAAGTTATTGTAAAATACAAATTAATCACGACAACTATCACTAGTAGCCACGCGTTTCTCGTTTTCCATTTTCTCCTTCAGGATTTGCACTTTCAACATTTTTTTTATCGCATTAGTGGTACCATTACACCTTAACGAGAATATCTTATTTCCAAACAATCGGTCATATAATCTATCCTTAATATTTGCACTAATAACGTTCTTCAAAAATTTGGGAAACTCGTCGGGTATCGGCATCAGTCTCATTTTCTCCCCTTGTCTTTTCAACTTTTCCCTCGTATGGGACAATTCCAAAAACACCGCTCTGTTCAGGATTTTATATTCAATATCTTTGGCTTGACTTCTGTTTTTCAACGATTCGTTTTTGAGTTCGTTCTTTTGCTTTATCAAATCTTGCAAATATTCTGGCAAATATAAGAATGCTTGATGTTTCATTTCGTTAAATTCTGTGGCTTGTTTTCTTCTCCTCCTTATTTTCGATGGTGGAGCGTTATTTTCTTTGTCACTAGGACAAGGACGTTTTCTCGAGTTGTTTTCACTCATTGTTACAATGTAAACTTTTTAGCTGATGAACGAATTTAGTGTCAAACTTTTTGGATGATAATGAAAAAGGTCGTCAGCAATAGTTCTTTTTATAAACCTACAGGTAAACGAAAATACGGCTAATTGCTAAATAAGTATGTCTCTACCTATTTAATCTTCTTAATAGATTTAGAATTATTACCCCGCTTAATTGAATTGGGATGCGGTAATCGTTACAAATTGTAACCAAATATATTTTTATAATTGACTCAATGATTGTAGACTAGGTGGGATTACCTTTTACCTATTTTTAAATTGATCCAAGTAAAATAAAATGTCTTTAAGTAATTTTTTAAATTGATAAAAAATTGAATAAAAAGGACATTTATTTATTAAATATAAATATTGTTGCACTAGTTTTTTCATTTGCTCAGATTTTTATCTAATTTTAGTTTACGTTATACCTTTTATTTTCTTCCTTTAAGTTTGACAAGAATTAAAATATTTATTTTAATGAAATCTGTCATGCTGTATATTTTTTTATCTGGTGCGGGTTTCTTGTATTGACAAAGTCCAATTAAAAATATTCTATTTGTTTTCATCAAATTCATAGATAGCACCATAGTCATCAAATCCAGTATATTGTAGAAATTCGTCATAGTTTTTTTATTATCAACTTTCTTGTAACTAACTCTATATGCTTGTGTAATCACAAACTTTAATATTCTCTTTATTAAGAAAATAAATATTAATAAATGTTAAAATAAGTTATTCGGTTCTATACATAAAATTAAATCTACAGGGTAAGCCTTATAATTTTGTTTTGAATAAAAAGATTATTTGTTTGTATCAAAATTAAATGACAAACATTGAAATAATACGATATTTGTAGTAAAAAATTAAAGATAACATTATAAAAAGTGTATGATAAATAAAATATAAACATGGTCATTTAATTAAACTTTAACTGCGAGTGTCGTAAATAAACGATTCGTAAAAAGTCTAATATCTCTTAAAAATTAAACAACGCCTATGTTTGGCTAATGTGTAAATAATTCCAATTCGTTCTGTAATAGAATAGACCATCTGCAAAGTTGTTTATTGACGTGATGAAAAAAATGTAACACATGAGCCAAACATATACGTGGCGTTTAATTTTTAAGATATTAAACTTTTTACGAATCATTTATTTACGACACCCCTTGTTAAAGGGTTAAAAAAGATTGAAATTTACATTAAAATAATTGTTCTATTTTCGTCTCGATCAAGATTTTTGTTGCGATTTCTTTTATTCGGCAGAATTTGACTTTTATAAACATAAAAGCTTTATTTTGAAGGAAATACCAATCCATAAAATTGATTATAATAACTATGAAATCGAAATTTTCTAAATAATTGTAGATAAAGTACACAATATATTTGACTCGCTTGTAAAATACTGGTAAAATTATGCTAAATTCATTAAAACTAATTTAGTAATTAAGTAAACGAAACAAATTTAACGTTTTATGTAAACTAGGCTCTATTCAATTTCAGCTTATGTTATGAATACACCGTGTTAAAGTTTTGAAAATACCATCTATTCATCCTTATCTAGAAAATAGTGAATTTCATTTATTTGTAAAGGGCTATAGAATAGAACTTTTGTCAAGTTACGCTTTCGTTAAAAAAAACACTGTTTGTGCTTAAACAGTTTATTGTATTTATTATTTAATGAAAAGGTATTTTAAAATTAATAAATAGTGATTAATAAATTCTACTTGCAAAAGGTTCTTATTTAATATTTAAGATGCCATCCCTATTTTATCTACAAAATTAAAGCCAGATTTAAATGTATGTATTAATTATAAATAAAGCACGTTTAAAAATGGGAAATTGTTTGTTATGATGTTATATGACAAGAAAAATAAAATTATAACAAGTTTAAGGTAGAACGACAAAAAATATAAATAAAGTTGTTCTATTTTTGTCTCATTCAAGAATTTAGTTGCGAATTTTTATATCTTGCAGACGTTAAATAAATATGTAATTTTTAAAACAGTTTTAGGAAAGTATTCAAATGATTTTTATTATTACAATTTGAATATAGACGCATATAAATTTTAATTTTAGTTTTTAGAGATTTTTCTTGGTTAATGTTTTCAAAATTAAATTCGCCATATTAAGTAAACTATGTATATTAAGGTAAGATAAAATATTCTGCTGTCTTGAAAAGTTTTTAATTGAAACATCGCAACCAGTAGAAACTATTTCAAATTTCTTATTACCCTTATTTTAAAGTTAGACTTCCAAAAAACAATAAGGATTCATGATTTACGAATTTAAATTTTAAAAATATGTTATTATTAAAAAAGCACTAAACTGTGAATAGTAAGATATAAAAAAATTATGTATATTTCCGTAAAAAAAGAAGGTATATTGACATAAAAAAAATAGTTTTCTGCCTTGAAAAGTTTTTAATTACAACATGGCAACTAGTAGAAACTTTCAAATTTGGCATTACCTTATTTTAAAGTTTGCAATAAAGAGAATAAGTATAATTTTTTTATGTATCTCAATTTAAAAAACATGTTATTAAAAATGATAAGAAATATCTTTGCATTTTTTTAGGACATTTTTTTAAAACTTAGAAAGTAACAAATAATACTATTTTTAGTAATTTCATTTAGGTTTCAAAACTTTTTATGACTGAATGTTCCCTTTTCAATTGCTTTGCCTTTTCTTAAAAAAACAAAAATAATTTAATTTGAATTTAAAATAGCTCCAAACCTAATATTTTTTCAATAATTAGTAGTTGTAGTGCTCACTGCACTGCACTGACAAACCAGGAAAAAACTTAGTCTTTTTTTAAAAGTATTGTTGTGACAAATGCAAAATATTTTGTAATCTGTTCGCATTTGGTACTATAATAAAATTAGAAAACCGCTAGAAGAACTATATTTAAAATTCTGCATTTTGCAAACATTTAATTATTTTGCGTATTGGCAGGTAGAGATTTAATTATTTAATTATCCGAGACTTAGTTAATGTGTTGCTACTAGAATTTTTAAATTAAGGAAACAATATGTATAATAACAACATCTAATCCCTAAGCTCAGACACGCATAATTAGAAATTAGTTATTAGGTGTTATTGACCTACCGTGTTCAGGTGCCAAAAATAATTAGTGAAATGTTATTGTCGTAGATAATTTTTTTCTATGACCTTTTCTTAAATTCGATTTTTAAAAATGCTATCATGAAGTTTTGACAAAATTTACAATTATTGTTTTCTATTATTATTACCCATAAAGTTCTTAAATGGTGTAAAATTCCTTATAGAATTATTCAACCGATTAAAACTAAAATTTGTTGTGATTATTTCCTAAGTACCTAAGACTTACTCAGAAAAACTTAATATTTAATATTTTAAGCTATAACTCTTTGATCTACAAGACTTTGAACCCAAAGAGAAAAATTATATTATAGTTTCTGTTATAATCAATGAAAAAAGGAAAGAAATTGGTTCTTTTTCTTAAAATACTATTGTGATAAATAGGAAGTATTTTTTAATCTGCTCGACTTTGGTCCTATAATAAAATAGGAAAACAGAAATTAGAAATATATTTAAATTTCCAAAAACTCTATTTTATAAATCTTTACTTATTTCTTCTTTCCTGTCCATTTTGTTACATCCTGTAAAAAAACATGTGCATGGCACCCTAAAATTTGCAATATTGAAATTAACTCAGGGCTACATGTGGATACTAAGGCGAATCAACAGAAAAATATTGACCGGGGTCGCAAAAAAAAAATTGTAGCTGAAATACATACCGTTTTTTTTTTGTTCAAGTGAGAAAATTTTGTATAATCTTGCCATCCTCAAAAATACAGTATTTTCCAAACGTTTTTCGTTGATTACTCTACTTACTCTTTATTTCATTGTACTATTTAAAAGTTAAAGCCTCGCCATTAAAATGATAACTAAACAAACAATATTTGTTTATAACTAAACAAACAATATTTGTTTATAACTAAACAAAACAATATTTGTTTATAACTAAACAAACAATATTTATTTAATAAATAAAATATGTTTAAATACGCTTTTTTCTTTTTTTATTAATGTCTTAAATTCTTTTCACAATTTTAATGAAATTTTCACAATTCATAAATAATTTAATGATCTATTTTTATTATTATTATTCCGATGTGTAATCTTTGTATGAAAACAAATAGTCATATTTAGAACAATTATTGTAAAATATCATTTTGTTAAATTGATAAACTATGTAAATGAAAAGTTCATTTAGTTCAAATACTTATTATTCCCTAAACGCAAAGTTCTGGTTTTAAAAGTTGTTCAATTTACCGTTTTCTATGGAAAAAATTAGATCCTGTAAATCTAAAACGGTTTAAATAAAAGTGTATTAGGAATGTTTTGTAGTCTTATCGTAAATAATATTTTGGTAAATGTTTGGAAAATTTGGACCACATATAAAACTATGAGTTAAAATTTTTTTTCTAGAAAATGAAGTAAAATAGGAATAAAATCAGAAGATAAAAAGTTGTAGGTATTTTTAGATGATTCATTTAAAAAATATATAAAGGTCAAAAGCATAGGAGATTTCATTACTATTTATTATCAATATTTTTGTCTCCTTACTGTAATGGTAAATTTTAAATCCCTTTAAGGTAAAAAGATTAGTAGTGACCACCCCCCACCGGAATTGCAATTAATATTTATTAGTATAAATGATAGCATATGCTAATATTTAATCAGTTTGATTTTTAAGTTTTATTGTACAAGTTCAAAATGGTTATTTCAAACAATAACAGTTTTTTCCAATATAACCACTACGAAAGCCGTCAGTTTGATTTACCACGATATTTGCTAGATTTAATTGCGATTAAGGACAGAGCAAAAGAAGAATTTCTAGCAACGAAGAACACGGAGATTATGACAACTTACATAAAGCTTCATCATGCAATCATGATAGAAACGTTGGCTGTTAAAACGAATATGAAGAAAATAGATTGAAACTTTTGTCATATAGTGCCTGTGTCAGAAAAGTTTGATAAGTTTTCTCAATACATAAAATCGTTAGTATCCGAAAACCTTAAAAATAAACTTCTTTATCGAACTACCGATAACAAAACATATTTGAGAAGGTCCAGAAGAATCGAGGATGTCATTAAAATTTTAATAAATACTGACGAAAAGAGAAGTGAAGAAATAGGTAAAACGCAAAAAAAGTTTGCTTTAAAGAACTCTGATAGTGACTTTGATAATTTCATTAATTTTTTTAAAGATTTGTAGATTATTGTTTATATTTTATTTATTTGACTATATATTGTATATATTGTAAAAATTATTTGTATTTTTATTAACCTAATTAATATTGTATTGATTTAACATTGTATATATTTCAAATAAAATTTTATTTTGAACATCTTAGGTATTTTTTCAAATTTAAATTTTAAAATAAAATTTAAATACGTTTTTGGTATCAACAATAAAAGAAATAAAGTGTGTATTTAATTGGGGTAATGATTAATAAAATAAAATAAAATAATTGCAATCCTTTCAACTCTAGTAAAAAATTTAAAATCATTCTTCAACATTAATTTATTAAAAACTTGTATTAAACAATATTCACTTTTGTTTCCTGTAGTCAAAAAGGATCTTTGTTCTTTGTTTTTGTTATTATGAGCGAAAGTATTTCTATTATTTTCATTTATTCTAGTGTATTAGAGATTTAATATAAAAGTTGATAAATAATTTAATTCTCCATATACAATTTTTAGTTTTAATAACAAATCTTCAACTTAAAAAGTACCACCGCTTTTTGAAACTTCATGTAAATTAAGCACAATACTTTTGTAATAATTTAGAACTATATAAAAAACTTGGAAAAAATATTTTTAAACAGTATATATAGAGGTTCGTATAAACATATGTTTATGACAGTTGGAAGATAAAACAAAATATATGTTAACATTTTAGTAATCATATGCCGGAAAACGCAAGATACAGAGTGTTGAAGTTGTTTCAAGAAAACGAATTTTTATTAATATTTGATAAAAGTTTTCGATGAATTTAAAGGTTCTGCAATTTATTGATAATTTTATGAGATGTCCTTTGAATGTAATTATTTCAAGGATACCCTTAAGTATGTATAAAAAATGTCCTAATGCTTTTCAACTTTATACAGGGTTGGGATAAAGTATGGAACCAAGTAAATATGTTTAAAACAAAACGGACGATATTTATGAAATTTTGTAGGTCAGTGCAATTGGGCAAAATGCATCTGATGTACATTTTTTTGTTAATAATATACTTCCAGTTTAACCGGAAATACCCACAACTTTTTTAATTTAAATGGGACACCCTTTATATTTTTGCAGAGTTTGTAAAAACTCACTTTTAGTTGTATTTCAAATTTAAATTTAAAAATAAGATTTAAATACATTTTTGGTATCAACAATAAAAGAAATAAAGTATGTATATAATTGGGGTAATGATTAATTAGAACATAAAATCATTGCAATTCTTTCGACTTTAGTATATATTAGCTGAATAGTTATGGTATAATTATTCCTGTTATTTAGGGTCGCAGCATTAAACTAAATGTATTCTTTACATTTGTTTTAAGCTTTCGGAATATATTTTTTCCATCATCAGGAGAAAATACAAGTAATAATTTTTTTTTAATAACTGTATCGTGAATAATTACTTATTTAGAAACCCAATCAAAAATTATTTGATTGACAATACACAGGGTGTCCTAACTGAAAATAACGGATTTTAGATACTTATAATATCTAAAGTAATCCACTCAAAAATAATCGGATCTAATCAATGTCCGTGATTTTTAAAAAACAATTTCATTTATTTTATCCTAGTTTTAAAAACTCCAAAATAATTTAATCAACAAAGTTTTTAAGTTGACACGTTAAGCGTTAAGTCAAGGGGAACTAAAGAATGCATCTTCGTTTAGCCCTTTTATTTATTATTATACTTTAATAGAGACTTGAAGCAGTGCAGACTTTTCTAATTCTTGCATGGATGAGGTAAGATTATTAAATAATTTCTATCGAAAATGCTAGTTCATTTTATCCGAATTTGTATAATAGTAATATTTTCATCTTAGTAAAAAAATAAGAAAAATTGTAAATAATAATTCTTCAAATATAATTAATCTTTAAATCTATGATAAAGCTATTAACTGTCTAAAGTTAAACATTTTTTCGAACTAATAGTATTGTAATACTTATCTCTGATCTACCTACTCACTAATTATCACAACCCCTTTCAAAATCGATTTAATGTTAAAGGTAGGATATTATAAATAAATTGAACGACTACAAAACATTTGAATCTGGTTTTAGTACTTTAAATTTCAAACTTTGGTACCTGTCATTCAGTATAGTTTCAGTTTCATCCAGTGTTTATAATTCTGAGGGTACAATGATTATTATCTCAAGATGTGCATTTCAACTCGTCGATGAGGAACAACTAGGAATTACCAATGTACCTGAATATTTGAAATACCTAATTCTAGAAAAAAACAGAGTAAAACAAGAATTCATAGTGACGAAGACTATCAAATCTTTAATTAATTATTTAAAACTGCAAGATGCTGTTATGATCGAAGTTGAAGCTTTTAAAAACTGCATTAAAAATACGGATCAAAGTTTTTACTATAGAGCGCCTGTATCAGAAGACACAGATGAACTTTCTGAATTCATCACCAAATTGATTTCAGAAAATGTGAAAAATAGACTCCTCTATAAAACTACAGATATTAAACTATATTTGGCAAGGTCTAGAGGAATAGACAACGCAATCAAGACTTTACTTAAAATCCATGAAAAACGAAGATTGGAGAAAGATTGGGCTCAAAAGAAAACATCTAGAAACTTTGATAAAGTTTTTAATTTTTTCAGTAAAATTTGTCTTTAAGTAATATCTATTAAGTTCCTATTAAGATTTAGGTGTAAATAGTAGAAATTAAAAAACTGTTCCTTTTTGTTAGTAAAAAATGCTAATTATATGTATATTTTAGATGTAAACAAATATGCTTATTTATATAGTTTTGGTAAATTTGTGGAATTCTTACGAAAGGCAATAAATATAATAATTAATATATTGGTCTTATTTTTTCCAACATATCAAAATAGTATCTAGAAATTATATTTTTATTTTTTTTTTGCTATTAACATAAATTATTATGTACTAAAATTAATTAACGATACAATTTTCACAAGTAATATTTTTCCCTTTGAAATTTTTTTATACATTCCCTAGCTATTATTCTTGTTTTGTAAGAAATATTTCCAAAGGGTTTGAAGAATATATTTAAAACCTAAGATATACTTCTAAAGAATTTAAAGAAAACATTTTGTGGAAAAGATTAAAATCCTTATATTTAAGTTAATTTTCAAAAAAGATTTTGATAAATCATAATTTTAAACTCAAGGTTTTAACATTGGAAACATTTTTTAATTTAAATCTCGACTTTAAACTCGATATTTTAATTGATCTCGATTTACAAGCAATAATATTAAAAATTATTTGTTTTTCTTTACGATATCAATTATGAAGTAGATATTTTGATAAATCTTAATTTTAAAGTCGAGATTTTAATGAATCATGCAAAAATATTCGAAAAATCTTTTTCTTAATTCTAAATATCGACTTTAAGGTCCATATTTTAATGAATTTCTATTAACAAGCAAAAATATTAAACATTAATTGTTATTATTTAATAACTTTGTTTTAAAATAATTCCCGATTTAAAAACAATAAATTTCTTGTTTTTCTTTAAAATTTTGAATTTGATATCGACATTTTAATTAATCTCGATTTTAAAGAGAGAGATTTTAATAAATTTCGATTTTAAACCAATACTTCGGTGTTTTAATTAAAAATCTCAACTTTTAGATGTAAAAATTTTGATGAATCTCATCGAAATTTATGAATTTCGGTTTTAAAAACAGATATCTCAAACAAATTCCAAAACTCGATTTTATTATCGAAATTTTAATTAGTCTTGATTTTAAAGAGATGTATTTTAACAAACCTCGATTTTAAACCAAAAATCTCATAGTTGGAGTGAAAAAAATTCCATAAAGAAAAAATTGAGGGCTTTTAAATGATTACATTTTGATAGGATTACAATTCTCATTTTTCATTTGTTCCTTTTAAAATATTTATACAATATAAGCTCTTGAATGTTTTATATATATCAAGAATCGAATAATTACCGTATACTATTTAATAAATATTACGTTTCAAAGATATAGCTCTTAAAATCTGCAAAAATATACAGGATGTCCCATTTAAACTAAAAAAAGTTGAGGGAATTTTCGGATAAATTAGAAGTATATTATTAACAAAAAAATGTACGTAAGATGCATTTTGCCCCATTGCACTTATCTTCAAAATTTCATAAATATCGTCCATTTCGTTTTAAAGATATTTACTTGGTTACATAGGTACTTTATCCCAAACCTGTATATAAATGGTTGCTATAGTTTTACCTAATTTCAATGATGTTATACGTTGTATAGTTAAACGAGTTAAACTAATTAAAAAAAGTGTGTTTTGCTGTGTAAAAACTGTTAGTTTTTGTCAGATTATGATAATTGAATACCACAAGAGATGTTCACAATTCGATCGTTTAATGAAGAGTTAAACATAACAACAAAATATATTGGTTGCTAACAACAAGATTTCTCTGACAACGTTCAATTAACAGTAAATTCAAATAACAAAATACACATGACGTTGAGAGAGTAACATAATCCAACAAAAACCATTGAAGAAAAAGAAATACGATTTACATATTCCCACTTCCAATTTTTAAGTACTGTCCTTTATTACGAGAAGGTAATTAAAATTTAGATCACCCCGTGTACAAATTTTTCCAATGTAACTTACTATTTATTAAACCTTGTAATATTATTTGAAATTACAATTTCATTAATGATTTATATTCTAATATTATCAGGCTATACTTAAAAAAGTGATCTGTTTTATTGCGAAAATCTAAATAAAATAATAATTTTTTATGAAATTTAAATAAAAAGAAAATATGTGCTATTTTTTACTTTATTATTTGGATTCTAAAAATTGTATGCTCTTTTGTTTTAAATAAAAAAGAAATATTATAAAATCATTATTCTAATAATTTTATTGTCATAAAAATTGAAATATAAAAATACTAATTCAGAAAATAATTTTTACAATTTGTACAAAAAATGTATTTTACAATATATACAATATCTAGTTAAAAATAAATTTAAAATCCTTCAAAAAAATTCAGAAACTTCTTAAAATCTCTATCTGAATTTTTCTGAGTATACTTCTTCTTAGCAATGCTTTTCTCTTTATTTCTATTCTCACTAGACTTTAGCAAAATCTTTATAGTATTATCAATCCCTCTGTATCTTTCTAAATATTTCTTGTTGTCCGTTGCTTGATAAAGAAGTCTGTTTTTCATATTCTCGGAAACTAACTGGTTGATGTAGTGAGAAAATTTATCAACAGAATTTTCAGTCACAGGAATAATGTGGCACAAGTTTCCATCCACTTTTTTGAATTCGTTTCTTATTTCCACTACTTCAGTTGCAATAGCACCATGGAGCTTGATATAGTTTACAGCAATTTCAGTTTTTCTTTTTGCGGCTAATTTTTCTTTTAAATGTTTGTTAATCAAAATCAAATCCTTCAAGTATATCGGCAAATCGTCTTGACTAAAAGTTGGGTCTTCGATGGTGTTGGAATTGACCATTTTTAATTTAATTAAATGTAAAAATTAAACTGATTGAAACGTTGAAAATGTGAACATTTTATACTAAGGGTTGGATTTAAATACGTTTGGTGGGATTTCATTAAAACGTAATCAGACATTTTTAATGAGAGTTAGGTAGATAATTGATAATTGGTTTATTAAATTTTATATATAAGATAAAGTATCTTCTTTAATACCATTAATTGACATTAATAGTTTTGGAAATCGAATAAGGTATTAAATTCTAGTAAAAAGGGGGAACGAGAAGTGTTTGGTAAATTATAATGAAATCAAGATTATTGATAATTTTTTAGATTACAATATAAATTAACTATCGTATGTAGCATTAGAAAATTTCAAAAAATATTATACATTAAAAAAAATTAATCATGAAGCTTGAAAAAACTTGTCTATATACAAAATGTTATTTTTTAAAGAAAATTTAGTATATACTCTTCATATTCATTTTTAATTTATTTAAACCATTTCTATTAAATGTTGTTTTAAACTTTTTCAAACATTTTAAGATCATATTCTATAAAATCTTTGAAATAAGATATTAATTGCTTGGCTTTATTTTAACATTTTGATTAACTTTTCTTTGGTTCAAGTTATTATTTCTCCAAGTGTAAGGAACAAATAAATCAACAAAATAGTCATAATAATAAATATTGAAATCATGGCAGTTTTAAAAAAATGTGTTTTCTATTGTAAGATTTACAGAAAAATTTGCTGTAAATTTATTAAATTTCTAAAATCCAAAATCATCCCGATTTACGGTAATTTTTATATACAAATATTTAGATCAAATAAGTTTCAGTCTCAAAGTAAAAATGATTATGTATAAATACTATATTGAAAAAGAAAATTTTTTTAATGAAATTTTGTACAATATTTAGAAATTCAAGATCCACTTAATAACATCAATTGTCATTTCATATGCTAAGCATATACAATGGGGATCTCGTATGACAAACACTAAGGGTAAAGAACTAATGACCACAATCACAGGTAACAATCTTCATATCAAAGCAACAGGAGAACCTACCTACTGGCCTACTGACCCCGCAAAAATACCAGATGCAATCGATTTTTTCATCATAAAGGGAATCAACCCACACTATCTAAATATTGAAGGCAGTTTTGATCTTTCCTCCGATCACTCCCCTATAATATTAACCCTACATGATAAATTGATGGAAAAACAGAAAGAGCCGTACCTACATAATATTAACACTAACTGGGATTTATTTCGAGAAAAACTCGATGAAAACATTGAATTAAATATTCCACTCAAGACACCACAGAATATTGAAAAAGCTGTAAACGATCTGACGAAAGGCATTCAAAAAGCAGCTTGGTACGCAACACCTAATGAGACCAATAGTAAAACTAAAAATGAAAACCCAATTATTGTCAGAGAAAAAATTATAGAAAAAAGAAAACTTCGAAAAAAATGGCAAAAACATAGAACTGAAATCAACAAAAGAAACTACAACAAAGCTGCAACTGAATTGAAAAAGCTCTTACAAACTATTAAAAACCAAAACATTCAAGATTTCCTCGAAAAATTGACACCCACAGAAGCAACGGATTATTCCTTGTGGCGAGCAACACGAAAAATGAAAAGGCCTGTACAACAAATACCTCCTGTAAAAGACATCAAGGGAAGATGGTCCAGAAGCTCCAGCGAAAAGGCAAATGCCTTCGCACAATACTTAAGCAATGTCTTTAAACCACACGAAATGAGTACTAATGAAGAAGATAATAATGAAATAAAGAACTTTCTCAACATACCTTGCCAAATGGATCTCCCTATAAAAAAGTTCAAACCCAACGAGATTAAATCGGTAATTAAAGAACTAAATCCAAAAAAGGCACCAGGATACGACCTCATCACTGGTAAGATACTGCAAAATATAACCAAAAAGACAATAACGGCATTAACACAAATATTCAATGCAATATTGACACTCACACATTTTCCTGAACAGTGGAAAGTTGCAGAGATTATCATGATACCGAAACCTGGAAAAAATCCCAATGACTTGGCCTCATACAGACCCATTAGTCTCCTACCTATTATTTCCAAGGTCTTCGAAAAACTTTTTCTAAAGCGATTAGAACCGATAATATCAGAAAAATCTCTAATCCCACAGCACCAATTCGGCTTCCGCAGTAAACATGGAACGATAGAACAAACACATCGACTAGTCAAACAAATAAATAATGACTTGGAAAATAAAAGATACTGCAGCGCAGCTTTCATAGACATTAGTCAAGCGTTTGATAAGGTGTGGCATGAAGGACTTCTTTACAAACTAAAGCAAAACCTTCCTCAGGACTTTTATCTAATGATCAAATCGTATCTAATGAACCGTTATTCATTGGTAAAACAACAAGATTCACGCTCGGAAATATTCAAAATAGAGGCTGGCGTCCCGCAAGGTAGTGTACTTGGACCAGTACTATATCTGATGTTCACTTCTGACCTACCAACAACCCGACTAACGACAGTCGCAACTTACGCAGATGACACAGCCATTATTGCCTCTCATTCAAATCCTCAAGGAGCATCCAGAAATTTACAAGCCAATCTCTACAAAATAGAAAAATGGCTACAAAAATGGAAAATAAAAGCAAACGAGGCAAAATCCACCCATATGACATTTACATTACGTCGAGAGACATGTCCACCCGTCTATCTAAACAACAAACAACTAGCAGAGACAGACTCTACCAAATACCTGGGCATACATCTGGACAAAAGGCTAACCTGGAAGAAGCACATATTCACCAAGAGAAAACAACTTGGGCTCAAATTCCAACAAATGTACTGGATAATTGGCAGGCAATCACGATTATCACTCGAAAACAAGCTTCTTATATACAAAAGCATAATAAAACCTATATGGACCTATGGCATCCAGCTATGGGGCTCAGCCAGTAACTCGAACCTAGAGATTTTACAGCGCTTTCAAAACAAAGTGTTAAGGACCATAGTAGCCGCTCCGTGGTATGTCCCTAACAGAATAATAGAGAGAGACCTGAAAGTTCCCAGCATTAAAGAAGAAATCAGCAAATACAGCAATAAGTATGAAGCAAGACTAAGTGTGCACCCAAACGCGTTTGCTAGTGAATTATTTAATACCCATGGTGAAGTGCGTAGACTGAAGCGTTTCAAACCATCCGACCTACCTTCCAGATTTTAAACATTTCAAACATTCTTTTAGACTTAAAAAATTTTTTTTAAACATTTTAAATATTTTTGTGGATTTTAAACATTTTAAACATTCTTGTAAATATTTTAGACATTAGTTCGTAAGTTTGCAAAAGGGAAGTTTTCACTGGAAATCCTCCCTACATGTCCCATTTAGCAATGTCATAATTTTAACTTATTGTTCCTAAGAGGCACAGATTGTTAAATAAATTGGAGAAATAAAAAAAAAAAAAAAAAAAAAAAAATATGAAATTAGGACATCGAACATTCCGATGTTTCTGTTGGTTATTGCATCATCTATTTAATTATTTACTGTTTTAATACAAACTGTTTAACGTAATATTAGATTCAATCTGGCAACACTTATTGTAAATACATTTAAGCATTTTTGACATTTAATAAAAAGTAGTGACATTTTTTTAATTCTCCGTCACAAAGTTGAAAACGCATTACAAGTATTTTATTTTACTGGTTATTAAATCCAATTCATCTGATATAATCAACAGGTTATGGGCCCAGGACGATAACCAACATAATAAAAGTTTATATATATATCAATATTTCTATGTTCTTCGAAATATTTTAAGCGATATATTAATTTCAATTTTTGGACTGAAAGCGTGCATTAGTATACCGAGACGCCATGGCAGATTCAGCAATGAAAGTGCAAATAACCAAACTAAATAACGATAATTATGGAGTATGGAAATACAAGCTCGAACTTCTATTAATCAAAGAAGACTTATGGACAGTTATCGAAGATATTGCACCTGCTTCGACTGATGAAAATGCATTAGCGGCATGGAATAAAAAGGACATAAAAGCACGAGCATGTATTGGTTTGTTTGTCGATGACGATCAAATTATTCATATACGAAATCATACAACAGCAAAAGCAATGTGGGAGTCTTTACGAGAATATCATCAAAAGTCAACTTTATCCTACAAAGTTCGATATTTAAGGCGGTTATGTCGATTGATATTATCTGAAGGTGGAAATATGCAAACACATTTAAATGCTATGGACGAATGTATGGATCAATTGACAACTCTTGGTGAACCAATAGCTGAAGCATTATCTGTTGCATTATATTTGTCTAGTTTGCCAGAAAGTTACGGCGTGTTAATCACAGCGCTAGAGTCACGTCCGGAAGCCGATTTGACAAAAACACTGGTGAAAAACAAACTAATCGAAGAATATCAACGGAGATTAGATGTAATGACAACAAATGAAAGTAATGAATGTGCTCTTGAAGTGAAAATCAACAAATCAAAATTTGATAGTACCAAAGCATATTGTTTCTTTTGCAAGAAAAAGGGACACATTAAAAACGATTGTCGAAAATTTGCTAACTGGAAAAAGAAAAAGTATTCTGAGTTGAATCAAGCAAATGCAGCTCAATTAAATGTGAATGACAATAAATGACTCTTATTGATGATTATAGTCGTTATTCGCATATATACTTGATGAAGAAAAAATCTGATGTCTATGAAAATATCGTGAATTTCGTAGAAATGATGAAGACTCAACACGGTGAAATTCCAAAGGTTATTAGATCTGATCGAGGTGGTGAATATATTGATGGACGTCTGTAGAGATTTTTAAAATCAAACGGTATAAAAACCCAACTAACCGTACCCAAGACGCCGCAGCAGAATGGCATAGCTGAACGCAAAAATCGCGCACTAATCGAGATGTCAAGGTGTATGTTAACGAGTTCAGGACTACACAAACATTTTTGGGGTGAAGCCATACGTACTGCAAATCATATTATTAACTGTTTACCTACTAAAAATGTGAAAACGACTCCATACGAGATGTGGCACAATAAACAACCAAACTTAGACTATTTTCAAATATTTGGATCACCTGTGTATGCACATATTCCAAAAGATCAAAGAAAGAAATTAGATGACACTGCCGAAAAATTATTCTTTGTTGGCTATGAATTTGGTACAAAAGGTTATAGACTGTTGGATATTGACACACGTAAAATCAAAATCAGTCGTGATGTCAAATTCATCGAACCAGAAGGTAATACACAAACAGCATATCTGAATGGCGACTTATCACATCAAGTTTACATGAAACAGCCAAAGGGTTACATAATTGGCAATGGTGATAAGGTATGTAAACTTATAAAAATCTTATATGGCTTAAAACCAGGAGCCAATGAATGGAATAAAAAGTTTGACTCATTCATGAAACAAAATGATTATATACAGAGCGAAAATGATCCGTGTTTATATTCAAAAGAAACAGATGGACATATAATATATATATCAAATCATGTTGATGATATCGTTGCTTGCGCTACTAATTTAAACATGATTGACAATTTTGAATCATTGATGAATGCCAAATTAATAATTAAAAATTTAGGCAATTTGAAGTATTATCTTGGAATACAATTTAGTCGTGATGACAAAGGTACATTTTATATGAACCAAGAAAAATACATTATGAATAAGCTATCAGAATTCAATTTAACTGATGCAAAAGATTCAGTAACTCCAATGAATTCAGGTTATTTGAGTGAAACGATGAATCAAGATTCATTTGAATCACAAGAGATATACAGAAGTGCAATTGGATCACTGTTGTATCTATCTACAAACACAAGACCAGACATTTCCGTTGCAACATCAATACTTGCAAGAAGAGTAAGCAAACCCAGAATATGTGATTGGAACGAGGTAAAACGTGTCTTCAGATATTTAAAAGCAACCAAATCATTAAAATTGAAACTTGGTAATGATGACAACGATGGAGGTTTCGAATGTTATGTCGATGCAGATTGGGATGGCGATCCTGTAGATAGAAAATCTAATACAGGATATTGTTTTATTTTCAATGGAGCCTTAATTGCATGGGTCAGTCGTAAACAAGAATCCGTATCTTTATCCTCAACCGAAGCTGAATTCATCGCTTTTTTGGAGGCTGTACGTGATCTTATCTGGATACATCGAGTATTAATTGATTTTGGTCAAGAAACCAAAACTCCAGTGAAAGTGTTTGAGGACAATCAAGGTTGTATAAAACTACTAACCGATAAAACTTGTAATCAACGAGTGAAGCACATCGATTTAAAATACAAGTACATACATGATGTAATTAAGAAGCAACAGGTAGCAGCTATTTACTGTCCTACCAGTAATATGATGGCCGACGTATTAACAAAACCATTAGATGGACCTAAGTTGGCTAAACATACCAAAGAGTTTGGATTAATTAATGCTTAAATATAATTAATTACATGTTGAGAAGGGGTGTTGGTTATTGCAACATCTATTTAATTATTTACTGTTTTAATACAAACTGTTTAACGTAATATTAGATTCAATCTGGCAACACTTATTGTAAATACATTAAAGCATTTTTGACATTTAATAAAAAGTAGTGACATTTTTTTAATTCTCCGTCACAAAGTTGAAAACGCATTACAAGTATTTTATTTGACTGGTTATTAAATCCAATTCATCTGATATAATCAACAGTTTCGACTAATTACACACATTTTTATTTCCAAAGATGTAACCACTTTACAGTATGTTGTTATATTTCATACTATGCCTTAATATATACAGTAAGACCTACCTAAATTGTAAACCCCGCCATAGTAATTGAAGTTTTTAACCGATTTCAAAAACAATTTTTGAAAAAAAAAATATTAGCGATTTTTTTATAAAAAGCAATGAACATGCCACTGGGTTTAGATGTCCCCATATAAATATAACTCGATATTTATTAAAATATGTATATTAATAAAAAAGTTATGAGATAGTAGATTTCAACAATATATCAACTAAAAGTTTACAAAATGTCAATAAACAATATTTTTACAAAAAAAAACGCCACTTGATTAATATCGCATTCTATAAATGCATAAATGTAACGTGATTTCTATTAAAATATGTTTATTAACAAAAAAGTTAACTTTAAATTGAAATTTTGTAAACTATTATCTGATATTTCTGACAATTTAACTATCCATAAGTTTTTATTAATAAACATTTTTAATAAAAGTTGGTTCACATCTATTTGGATGCAATCTAAATTAAGTGGCGTACTCGTTTTTTTTTATAAAAAAAATGGCTGGTTGAAATTTTGTAAACTTTGAACAATGACATTTTTTAAATTTACCATCCCATAACTTTTTATTAATAAAAGTTGGATCATATCTATTTGAGGGTCATCCAAATCGAGTGGTGTACTCATTTTTTTTTATAAAAAAATCGTTTTGACTCTGAAAAAATATTGTAGTGTGCTTTAAAAAATAGAATAACCTTGTCTCCAAATAAATTTTTTGAAACATAACACTTAAAAAAATTAAATATTAAAATCAGTACAGCGTTGGGTCACACAGTATAGTATAATTTTTGTTTAATGTGAGTAGTTCACATTAAAATATTGCATTCTTGAAAGTTTAAGCTAGAGCTACATAAAATTTTTGAATTTTTAGAATAATGTATAAAAATTTTGAATTTTTTGGATACATTAACAGCAAATATTATGTAAACAGGAAATAATTTATTATATTATAAATAAGTTACCAGACACTGCCGTTACTAGAAACATTCTTATAAATTCAAGTTTTAATCCACGTGAGAGATATTATATATTATATATTATGACGACTTAGCAATTATAGTGTAAATCTCTTGTATTTAAATAAATCCTCAAAAGACAGACTCTTATAGGCTTAACTTTACAACTTTACAACAAGTAGGTAAATGGGAAAACCATGATGGTTTTAAACTATACCTCTTGATTATTTTTGACGCCCGGCCACTGCAAAAGTGTCTTTCTAAGAAAATGTAAAATTCTAGTTTACCATTTCCAAAATTTCTTATCGTTGAGGTTGTGAATTTTGATCGTTGAAAAGAGTAGCTCTGAATTTCCCAAATAACAAGAAATGTTAATTAAATTTTTTACACAAAATCTCTTAATAAAATCTTGTTTCAATGCAAAATCTCAACTTTTTGGTATAAAAATTTTGATGAATCTCGTCTTTAAGTAGAAGTTTGTGATTTTGGTTTTAAATACAGAAATCTCAAAAAATCCCAAAACTTGATTTTGATATCGAAATTTCAATTATTATTGTCCTGAAAGAGACAAATTTTAATAAACTTCGATTTTAAACCAAAAATCTCATAGTTGGCGTGATATAAATACCAAAAACAAAAAAAAAATTACATTTTGATACGATTACAATTTTCATTTTTTATTTATTCTTTAAAATATGTATTAAATATTCATATGATATAGGCTCTTAAATACTTTGTATACGTAAAGAAACGACTATTTACTATATTATTCAACTTTTCATATGCAATATTCAATGAATATTTTATATAAATATTGTACAGCAAATATTTAATAAAATAGTTTGGATATTAAATATTTAAGAAAGACATAGTATTTCTTTGATATTAAGAAAATAATTAAAAAATATAAATATCAGCGTTTTTTAAGGTTTAAAGTTTTTTGTAAGGTAATGCTTACAAAATAGTAGTAATAAAAAAAATTAGACGGAATACCTAAATTTTTTCGGAAACACCAGTTCTCTAATATTTGTCAATAGAAATAGATCATTAAAATTGTTATAATAGATTGATGTTTTATTTATCTATTCTTCGCGCGGTAAAAAATTCCACCTAACATGAAACTTCTTCCCAAAATTGAATCATACGAATCAGAAAATTCTTTCGAGCATCACTGATTTTTATTTACATTAATCATCATCCTTCTTTTATCAGAATTCCCTAAAGAGTAGATAAAGTATAGAATTATAAAATATTTGATTTCAATTAAAAATATAGTTTAGTATGTCTTAGTGGTTTTATTTCATAGCCAACAGGATAAGCCAATTATCCGGCACAGGTGAAACTTACAGAGATATTGAAATGAAACTTTGAAACAATTGAAGTTTTATAGGAAACATATAGGATTTATAGAAAGCTTATAGTCGTAGAATAAACTTCCATTACCTTAAATTATAGATATTTGATTTATAATAAGTTTTTGTATTTAAAATTTCGAAAACTTAATTTTACCTTGTAAATATTAAGGGAAACAATACTGTGAAAAGCTAAAATATTGTCAATTTTTTTATTGTATATTATTGAATTATTTTTGAGTTTAGGAAAAGATATGTTTATTGAAAAATTATAGTTATCAAATATAATATAGTGGCTCCTGTAAAAATGATTGCGGCTTGATACGTTGAACATATTTGCAAAGAATTATTTAAAAAAAGAAAACTAAAGAAAAGGCTGATGACGGAGGAAAAGCAAGAGGTAAAGATAATAAACAAAACACCACCAGTATTCATGGAGGGCAGACCATGGACTTCATTAAACAGGTGAGAAATGTAATCAAATCTAATAACTTTACAACTCAATTTAATAGATAAAATTTAAAATATGTGGTGGAACCAAATAATTGAGGGAAATTTTTACTAATCATTTGAAAAACAGATAATTGAATTTTTACACTTTATTATACAGATAATGTTAATGGAACGGTGTTAAAGGCGGTACCAAATATTGATATAGAATTTGTAAAAAAGCAGATTGAAGAGGAAACAAAAATAAAAATGATAGATATAATACCTTTGAAAGGTAAAGATTCCAACATTCAAAGTTATAGCTACTTGTTAACAGTCAAAAAAATGTTGATATTAAAGAACTGTATCAGCTTGAAGAACCAGATAACATTAAAATAAGATGGGAGCAATATAAAAGAAAAAATAAAGAACATGCTACCAAGAATTGCCAAGTAATTAAAACTGAGACGAGCAAAGCTAAATGTTTCAATTGTGAAGGAGAGCACACGTCCAACTACAAAATGTGCCCTGTATATATAAAATACTTAGAAAGAATTGAATCAAGAAATAAAAATAGAAAACAAGAATTGAAAGTAGTGAGCAAAAGAGATTTGAAAACAACATTGTAAGACATCATACATCATATAATCAAATAACTAAGAAACATTTCAACGCGAATATGCAAAATCAATCCATAAATAATAACTATGAGAATCAGTTTAAGGAAGTACAAGTAATATAAAAGAAATAAATCAAATACTTGATTTCAACAAAATAGTTAAAATATTAAAATTGTTGAAAGAAGAACAAAAGCAAGCAGAAAGCTTCTTGGAAAAACCAATAACCGTATTCCTAAAGTATGATAACAAAAATTAGTTAGCGAAGTAAATAATATTTATTATAACTAAAAAAATTAAATTAAAAGAAAATAAAAAGAGATTGATTTTTTGATCAAATTAACAACTTAAAGTTAAAGTAAATCCTGACTAACGCCGAAAGAATAATGGGTGAGAAAATAAAATAAAAAGAAAATAATAGACAATAAATTAAGAAATAATGATAATATAGTGGTAACCGGAACATAAAGGAAATTAGAAATGAGCTAAATTGCACAAGAAAATAAACTCATAAAAGGCATACCCTTATTATTATTATTATTATTTTAACTAAATATTTTCTTAACCTGTTATGCGTAGTCGTTTTTTTAAACTAGCAGCACTTAGAAAACTAAATTCAGTATTTATAATCATTTTTATCAGTTTAAATAGTCTCAAAAAATAGTAATTTTTAAGATTGAGGAAAAGGGGTACTTACAGACATAATTACCTGCAATTATAGTAGTTTTCGTTGAAAAAAACCGAACTATGGCATGTACAAATTTAAAAAAGAGGTTTCAAGAAAAACCTGTTTAAAGTTTTAAGAACATTTTGCACATGACGCTCCTTGTCTTCATTAGTGTTTAAATTTTTTATTTTTTTAATCCATCATAGTGTTCCCGTTAAAATAATAATGAAATATGAAAAGGGTAACCAAAGTTTCGTTTCCAAATTCGTTTTTATGAAATATAATAAATTTTTCAGAGCATTTAATAAAATTCTTAGTATTTTTGGCAAGCTGGCTACTGAAGTAGCAATCCAACAATATAAATATACTTTGGATATATAATTTTTAATATCAATAACGTTTTTGCCTTTTTGATAAGGAGCATTCTGTAAATAACTTATAGCTAAATTAATATTTAAGGTATTGAAAATGGGGGGATCAAACTTCGGAAAAGTGAACTAAAAATTGTGACAATGAAGAGAAAGACGCATTTTTAGGTAATTTTTAAGGTACTCATAATTTTTTAATCAGCTCTCTTACATGCAGTTTTCTGAAAACTAAGTAAAAACGAATATTTGAGACATTGTGTAAATCAGATAATAAAAATATTACTTAATAGATTAATTTTTTTGGTGATATTTCAAAAATATTTTAATTAATTTTTAAAACGGGACGCTCAGTCACTCAAAGTTAATCAGTACGTTGAAAAACCGTAAAGCAGACAATGGAAAAATTATCACTATAGACTACTATACAAGCGAAATGTCTGTTGGAAAAATAAGCATAAATAACTGCTAGTTGAAAAAATTCTGCAGAAATTCAGAACATTTTGAAAAAAATTTTTTTTTTCAGACCATCAAATATATTAGACAATTATGACTAGCAGACAAAACCGACTTATAATGCATAAATGTGAATTTAATTTGTACCATTACCTACAAAGAACCACTTTGTCTTCAGACACCCCATATTACTTGACCTTCTGAAAAATTCAAGTTTTAATCCCCTTGAAGGATAAAGATATCACCAGGCACTGCAATTCTGGTGTAAATCCCTAATAACACTTAAATAGGACCTCAGGAGAATGGTATTTAACGGATTAACTTTAATGGTACATAGTTAACCGGAAAACCCACGAGGGTTCCAAACTCAAGCCCCTACTTATTTTTGTTTCCAAAATTGTATTCAGCTCAGTATACTTTTATGTATTGACAAACAAAATCGTCTGAAAGTTTATTGATATATTTTGGTAGTATATAAATTTGATGCGTTATTTCGGCGGTGGAATATTTTTAAAAAAGTTAAAATGGAGTGTGACAGTACCAACTGCGAGCCTGCGTTCCGAAATAGGTCTAACACTTGGCCAAGAAAAAGTGAACTAGGAAATGTGACTGATAAAAGTGAACTAGAAAATGTGACTATTAAAACTGAACTAGAATCTGTCATTGAAGATGAGAAAAATAGAAAGAGAAGTGTATTTTTAGGTATGTAAAAATATCACTTTGATATTGAATGAATCCCTAAGTTGTAATTATATACAAAATTTCAGGCTCGTGTATTAAAATATTATAGTATTTAAGAGTAGTTAATGCCTTTTATTGTAAATACATTGATAAAAAGATATTGTTATAAAATTATAGGTAAAAAAATCAAGAAAGTTGGTAATTAAAATTCATAATGAAATAAAAAAAATGTTTTCGGTAACTAAATTATAAATTATTAGAATAGAATTTTTTTGGTGGATGTCAAGTATAGAGAAATAATAGAAACAAAATGAGAAATAATTAATAGGTGTAGAGGAACAAAAAGAAAAAGCTAATAAAGTGGAAGAGGCAAACATAGAAATAACAATAGAAACTATAGATGTGAACAATAAGAATAAGCTAAGGGAAGAAAAAATAATGATAAAATAGAAAAAGTAAAGAATATAAATGAATACAAAAAGTATGCCAAAGTTATTGATATTGGGAAAAATATAATATTTATGACAAATAAAATGAATAAAGAATATAATAATAATATAGTAGAAGCAAAAGAAATTGAAGAATTTGGATAAGTAAAATTGGGGTCAGAAACAATTTGAAGTTAGAGACAGGTTAAAATAGGAAAATAAACGTATGTGGAAAATGTTTTGCAACGGTGTAATTCTAGACTTTATTTAGAATATCCAGTGAGAAAAGAGGACGTACATTTAGAAGAAGTCATTGAACAATTAACAGAATATTTACAAGGAATAGAAAGAAGGGCAAAGAAGAAACAGAAAATATTTTAATTTTAAATATAAAAAAATATATACCATGGGTAGATTTAATTAGCAAACGATGTTAAGGTAATGTAAGGACATAAGAAATATTATCAGGGGAAGTTTGAAAGGAATTGCTTTAAATGGTCTGATTTTATATATAAAAAAATTACAAAAATAATGTCATTTATGGAAATTATTAAAAATGTATTATACTATTATTATGAATTAGATATTAATAGTTTGATATAGAATTTGGTATTAATTTGCCATTCTTTTCATAAATGTTTTAGAACAGGTGTCAGTATGAAAGAACTTATTTGTATAAAAAAAATAATTTGCTAATGTATAGAATATAAATAAGTTAGTAGTAAAAGTTTGAAAAAGATAAGATAAATTATAAATTTTAATTAGGGGGTTTTGTTTTGAGCAAATTATTGATATAAAAAAATCATAATGAATAAAAAAATTATTTTTGGTAACTAAATTATAGACAATTTGAATAGATGGATCTCAAATATATAAATATAAGATTTAAGAAATACCTTAATTAAAAATTTGAAAGTTTACAAGAAACAATAAGTTGTATAGCATAACAATATATCCCGTTTTTTAATAATTCCCGAAGTTCGATGTCTTCGTTGCCTCCAGAGGTACTAGCATTTTGTATAAAAGTTATATAGAGAAAAAATTTTTAAATTGAAAAATTCGTGTACACTGTGACCCAAAAGTATTTGGTTTTTAAGAATAAATGTTATAAAATTGGCAAATACCGGGTTCTTAGGAATATCTACAAATTTTTTATATTATTTGACAGTTTCCTTATAAACAATAATTAGTATTTTTTCGTTTGATAAAACATAAAACCAGATTTACGAAAAATTTACCGAAATTTGAAGATAAAGTCACAACATACGGAGTGTGACTTATTTAAAAAAACTTTTCATATGCTACACCCATTATTCTAAAAATGTTTAAACTGTGTAGCCTATACAGAATTTTTTAAAAAGCTTTGAAACATGCACTGTTTAGACTTCGATTTAAAGAACGTATTACATTGTATATTCAAAACTATTCTGTCTTACAGCGAAGTTTATTTTTTAAATTTCTCCAATCCTGAACATTTATGGAACCCCGCATGTGCAATTCACTGTTGCTTCAGCCAAAAACAATAATCGCTTAACACACTCATATGAAACAACTACAATTACTGTAACATCCAGTAGAAAAGATTCAAGTTATCAAATATTTCTAGATAAAATTTAAAACCATCAACAACATTAAATATTATAAAACTTACCTTAATATTAAATTAGATCCTGCAACTAACTTTTATTGATATTATTTTTTTATTAAATAATCTATTATTTCGTTTTCGGTTTATTCTAAAAGTATCTTTAATGTATTTTCAGGAAGACGCAACATATACGGAGAATATAGTTACTCCGACCTTATTACGAAAGCCATAAATTCATCTCCAGAGAAAAAATTGTCGCTCTCGGAAATATACGACTGGATGATTGAAAACGTCCCTGTTTTGAGAGGCCGGCCAGAAGGGATGGCAAGTTGGAAGAATTCAGTAAGACACAACTTGTCTTTACACAGTAAATTCGTCAGAATACAAAATAAAAATGCAGGAAAGTGCTCTTATTGGACCATTGACCCAGACGCAAAACCAAAACCATGTAAGAAAGTCATTAAAACAGACATAGTTAAAAAAAACTAACTAATTATTATAGATAAGTAAAAATGAATTCAACTACAAGGTTTTTATCATTCTGTTTATTTGTTTATAGCTAGAAGGCGAGCAGGTTCAATGGAGTCTAACAAATTGGAATCCAAACGGCAAAGAGCCAAAAAATATTCTCAAAATTTCGGCCATCCTCAAGCAGAAGCAGTGAACACTACATCAGCATACGTTTTGCCAGGATTCCAAATTAGTCCGGCTTTTCGTGCCAGAACTTGGTCAAACGATTCATCTTGTAGTAGATTGTCGCCCATTCCATCTGAAGAAATTCTTGTAAATATACCAAACGAAAGATTGGATATGCCTGTGAGGTATTACCAACGTTATCAATGTGACAATCAATTTCGACCAAGGTAAAATTTTCACGTACAAAGTAATCAAAAAATTAAGAAGGTTACAAAGATAACAGAAAAAAATAAAACAAGGTTTCGAGGTTCATGGAAACATAGTTTTCAAATTTGATTAGTTTGTTAATCTAGACTTTTCTAAAGCTTTTGACAGTTTAAATCACTATTTGTAAGTGGAAAAACTCTCCCGCTTCGTTCTAAGCCCCTCCCTTATAGGATTTTTTCAGTCTTATCTTGAAGAACGCAAACAATATCTTGAATACACAGGTTTTAAATCATATGATGTAACTGTTACGTCGGGGGTACCCCAGGGCTATGTGCTAGGACCTCTTTGTTTCCTCGTATTTATTAATGATGTTACTGAAGAATTAAAATGTAAAAATCTGCTTTATGCTGACTACCTAAAGTTGTATGCTGAAATAAATACCCTAAAAGACACAAATAAACTACAACTGAACTTAAACATTATAAATAACTGGAGCAATGATTTTTTTTAAATATAAATATAAACAAGTGCTCCATTGTTACATACACTAGAAAACACAAATCACTCCACTTTGAATATAATATTAACAACTTTAAGATACCGAGATTTAATTCAATTAAAGATCTAGGAGTAATTTTTGACTATCAACTAAATTTTAATTTACACATAGAAAATGCTATAATCGCTGCCTACAAAAATGATGGTTTAATTCTTAGAACGTGTAAAGGTTTTTTGGATATAGGAGTCTTAACGATTTTGTACAATGCTTATATTCGGAGTATACTTGAGTATGCTTCTTTAATTTTACATCCAGAATTTAGTACTTACTCAGAAAGGTTGGAACATGTACAGAGAAGATTTTAAAAATGTTTTTAATTTCACTGAGGATGGTACGTATCGACCTCAGGGTACTCCACATGATGAACTGCTCAACCGATTCTCTTTCAGGTCATTGGAAAATAGGAAAACATTAAACTCTGTTATATTCCTTCATAAAGTAGTGAATTCAGATATAAGTTGTAATTAAATTTTAAGCTTATTGACGTTTCGGGTGCCTCGAGTCAACTCAAGATATTCAGCCACTTTTTACTTACCCACTCCCAAGAGTAATATTTTAAAATTCTCTCCTCTACATTTTATGTGCAAAAATTATAATCTCCTGGAAAATAGCCCGTCATATTTCGGCATTTTTAATTGTAATATTAATAAAGAATAATTTCAGATAAATTTCATTTCTATTTTTCTTTTGTATTTTATGACTTACTTACTTTGTGTTTGTTAGTAATTTATTGTTTAATTTCTAATGTATTTATGTATTTTTTGAAATGTATTGTTAACTTTATCCTACTCTGTAAATGGTTTCTTGACTGATGTATGGAAAATATAAAAATAAATTTGCTGAAAAAAAGGCTAATATGTTAAAATTTTATTTTTAGATCTTATTCAAGCGGTTCTTCTGGTGGTAAAATTTCTCCAGAGTATCCAGAACAAATGAGAAGGTATTACACGAAACCATCCACAGTTCCCTCAAACAGCTGCACTTACAATGAAACTTCTTCTCCACATCCATACTTTGAGGAAAATCAGTATGAAGATGATGGAAATTTCCAGGCGTTAACCAATACTTTTCAATATAATATGACTATTGAAACGCCCCAAATTTCGAATCATATCGGCGATAGTTCGAATTTTTATCAACAAATAGATACAGGGTATCAGTATGCGATGAATATTATTCATTCACAAGTAAGACCCCAAAGCTTAGATTTAAATGCGAACGGTGTACAGGATGTTGATAACATTCAGGTGGATATGTTAAAAAGTCCTCTGCAGTGTAATGTAGAGGAGATTATCAGCCAAGAGCTGCAAATGGGAGAAAGTTTTGATTTCAATTAAATTTTTTTATTTGAATTATTGTTGGAAATATTTTTTAGATATAATTTAAATAGAAGGTATTGTCATAAGTTTGTCATTTGCGTTTAATTCTGAATATATTAGTAATCTGTTATTTCAATTATAATAAATATAGGATATAGAAAAGCAATGCTGATATCTAGAGCCTTACTAACAAAAATAATAGTAGAGGAAAGAAAGAAAATTTGGGACTAATAAAGATAAGTGGTAGAAACATGATGTAAAATTTGGAAACCATGGAACCGCAGAATTAGGCTAAATAGACTACCACATAATTCCCATCAAGAAAAAATGAATTTACTACCAATAAAGCTAGTATTTGGTAAAAGGTGGGGTGTGGTTCATATATGCAAAAGGTGTTTTTTCCTCAGAACATACTATGTACTAATATTTTGCTTTATGTATTTTTTAGTATTATTCTCTGACGTATGTTTTGGGTACATCACTTCTTGTCACATTACCTTGATTGGAATTAAACTGACATTTTAAACCACTTTAGTTATTTTTTTTATGTAAACAAACCCTCTGTAATATTTTGAGTAAGCTTTAAGAATAAATTAGATTGTTAGGCCGTTATTTACATTTTAAATTAGAATAAGAAGAATAACAAGCAAGCAGAACATTAAATTAGAATACGAGAATCTCTTGTCTCTACTTAAGTACTAAAGAAATAATTAGTAGGTATACAAAAATAAAACATTTTCCTTTAAGTTTTCATCATTCATGAATATGAAAGTTTATTGAAGCATGATTTTAAATCCCTGAATATAATTCACTAACGAAGCAATTTGCTAAGGTTTAGTTTCTGGGTAATGTAAGGGGGTTGGCATTAAACTAAAGTTCCAATAAAGTTATAGCAATTAGTTTATTGAATTTCCTCACTTCTGCGAACTAATCAAGCTCTATGAGTATTTGTTAAGGTTATATTAATACTTGACAGAAGCTTTAAGTCAGGTTTCAATTAATTTTAAACATTTATTTCATAACATAAATTTTATTTTATCTACATAAAGATTTTTCCTATCTCTACTTTATACGAAAATTATATTTAAAGCGTACAGATAAGTAAAAATCTATAAAAAAGAAATTCATTTTTATTTAAAATTGATGTTTCCTCAAGAATATAACGTCGGCAATATAAATATTTACAATGTTTATAATAGAATAAGAGGAAAATCGACCATGTACGCAGGATGCAAAATTAATTAATTTCTTGGTAGTTCCAATTAAAAGATTTAATATACATCTAATTAGTAAAATAAACAGAAGTAGACTGTCATAAACTACATTTTTTAAATAAGATACTCTTTTCATTTAGTTCAGTTATGTTCTTTGAATCTTAATTTTCTCTGTCTCTTGGGAAAATTTAAACTTCTTCTTTTTGCTTGAAAAATACCGTCATTTAAAACTCAAAAGTATTTTGAAGTGTTAATAATTAATAACTTATTGGCTTCCAGTCAAATCACGTTTATGAAATTTATATAATTATAGTTGTCTGCCTCTTTGGAATTGCTAGGTATTACCGATTTATTAAATTACTGTATTTTACACTAACAATGGATCAATAACGAAGCACTTGTAACATTCAGCTAGTTAATTACTATATTGATTTTGATGAATTCTTTAAAGGTTTATGCTTTTAGCGAAATCCATTTTGACGGAGTTTACAATTTTGGCCAAATGTTTATCCTTGTTCAAATGAAAAGTATCAATAGGAAATAACTAACAGTTACGTTAGATTAGAATAATATACATTGTGTCTAATAATGTGTAAAAGTTCAACAGTTCCTTTATTCGATCGGAACCAAAAAGTTTTGGATAGCAAAATTGTCAGGGGTTTTAAGCTTTACAATCTATAATTATTTCACGTATACAGAGTGTTCCGTAGCTGCAGGCCAACCTAAATATACATTTTTTATTACTTATTTAAATTCTGCTGATCACTTTAAGTTTCCGAAAATAGAGTTTGTCAGATATATACTGGACGTTTCAAAAGTCATGACAACTTTTATATCAAAAATTCGTTGTATATTGGCTAGCCTGTATCTAAATAGGAGCAATTGTTTTTCTATTTTTTTGTATACTTAGTAGTTTAGGTATGTGCTCTACTTTTATTTGTTTTTTTTTATAAAACCTTTAAATTGCATACAGGATAGTCAAAACACGAAACATAAATTTTCTCAAATTATTTAAATGAAGCACCCTATATTTTATATAGTATTTAGATCGACCTTAAATAGCTCTTCTTTTTATGTGAATATTGTAATTCTAATATTTCATTAGTACGAGATATAATTTGACACTTCAGAAGGTATCTACAAAATTTATAAATTTGTCGTTACAAAATTGGTTATTATTGCAAGACTTACTTCATTTGATTACAAAAAAAAAACAAAATACAGATATATATGGAGAATGCTTCACAAAAATAAAAAAGCTATTTAAGGTCTAGCTAAAGACCGTTTAAAATATAGGGCGTTCTATTTAAACAATTTGAAAAAAGTTTTGACTCAACCTGTATGCAATTTAAAGGTTCTGCCAAAAAAATATAAAACAGATGAACGTACAGGGCATACCTAAACTACTAACTGTACAAAAAATGGAAATTGTTATTCCTATTTGGATACAGGCTGGCCAATATATAACGATTTTGATATAAAAGTGGTCATAACTTTTGAAACATCTAGTATATATCTGAGAAACCCTATATTCATCGACTTAAAAAAATCACCAGAATACAAATATTTATTAAAAAATGTATCATTAGATTAAATTAAATTAAATAAGTAAATATTACATATTAATCTGATTAATATTATCAGTTTATTTGCTGAAGTTCAGGTATACCGCCCCATTAACCTTGTTTGTTACACAATAACGACATATTCAGCTCATTATTTTTTGATAAAAATCTATCGGGAAATGTTTGTTCGTAAATATTACAAATCCATTTAATAATAAAGCAATCACAATTGATTCAATCCGACAAAAAAATTGATCTTAAACATTTACAGTTTGGTCCAAATGAAAGGAATAAATTCATTATTTCGTAAATCGGCGATTTTTGGGAAAAATCGTGAATCCCGTTGATTTTTATTTTAAATGGGCGCTTCCTCCGATCCCCTTTTTATTTTTGACGTCATCCGTTCCTTGAGGTCATTAATAGTTTGTGCTTTATTTAAGTACACTTCTTTCTGCGTATATGTTTTGTCTCCAAGACCATTTAATTAAAATTACAGATTAAATAATTACAATTACAGGTGAGATATTTAAAAGACCTGCAATTGATGTATTGCAAGACCCACTTTTCTATTTAAAAAGTTTATTGATGACGCTAGTCATCACGCTCACAGAGATGACGTCAGAAATAAAAATGTGATCTGACCCAGCGCCCATTTAAAAATAAAAATCGGAGGGTTTCAGAATTTTCCCCTAAAATCGCAGATTTGCGAAATAATGAATTTATTCGTTTCATTTGGACCATACTGTATAGTTTATTAAGAATAAAAATAAATCAAAATCAAAATTTGAAAATACCGCAAACATTTTTATAAGAATATGATTTTGTCAAGATAAATAATAGAACCGATCTTTGTCATAGCATAAAATACAGAATTTTAATAATAAAGTCATACGAGAAGTTGAGTATAATGAGGTTAAAGACCATTTTAGGAGCACCTTTTTTTTTGCTAAAAATCTCAACTCATCTGCATTGATTGGTACAAATTAATTCATACAAAACATGTCAATGATATAAAATCCCATCATTCCACCATCAGACATAGATTTAGATCTGTTATATAAACTATGCTGAACATTTTTATAAAAAAAAATAATATATGATTTAAAAAATATAAATATAATATAACTGAAGTGATTTATTAATTACACATTACAAAAAGTTTATGCCAAAAAATTCCTTGTTTCTGCCTTAAGGTTCAATGATAGTATTACCTCACAATCTGTTTTTTTTAGCAACTTGTTATGACCTTTATAAAAATAAATAGAATCAAGGTTGTGTAATTTTGACTTGCTAATTTTATTATTGTTTTTTTCGAACACTCAATTACATACAATTAAGCAAGTTGCGAGACTTTTTCGCATTTGGCGTGTCACTAGGCCCAAAATAAATTATTTTTGTTTTACTTCACCAACTTGTTTCATTTAAATTTTGTCCATTAAAGTGTTTATGGTCGAAAAAATATACTCGTTTTACGTTTCGTAAATAAATGACACGTGACTTGGAATTCAAAAGAGTTGATAAAGATGCATAACTTTTGTTACAATGAATAATCGAAAATATTGGTTGAGATGTTATTCTCCGAATTTTGAAAAAAATATAGGTTTATACTATCAAAGATAGTGGGCAATTTTATATGTTCTATCAAGAGCATTGTTTTAAATTTTATGTATATAAATTATAACAAAATATGATATAACCAACTCATAAATTAAAAAAATTTAATGTTTAACAATGGGTACTAAGATGTATTAGAATAAAATATGTAATTATCCCTTTTAATAACAATTAACCAGGTAATATGAAACATAATGACTTGTTAGAAACGCTATCATCTCCGACAAATATTAAATTGGATTTTAAAGGAATAATGGCTATTCTTCTTAATTCGCTTAATGGCATTTAAAATATATTACCGGATAATTAATTTTTAAACACCTTATTTCCTAAATATTAAAAATTTAAATAAACGTTCTTTCAATAATGTGATTCTAGTCTGGAATTAACTTCTACATAGAAGCACAAAATTCTGAAATCGCATTTAGTAGAAATCTGAAAAATGAAAACAAATAATCAGACCAGTAACAAATCAACAGAAGATGTCATATCCAAAAGTCCAAAACAGAAATTGAAATTTCCTGTGATTAAATACATTTCTAACATAATGGAGTGCAAAGAAAGTTCACAACAACAATATCAACGTTCTGGGAAGTTAGAAGATAAAGTGGAATACATCACTATTTTCGGCACAGTGAAAAAGGTAATGATGAGTAGAACTAAAATGAAGAAAGATCATCCAGCAAAAACGACAAAAGTTGTCAAAACATTAGAGAATTGTATAGAGAGACTCGTCTCTAAAAGTGTTAAATGCCGTCTACTGACCAAGTTGACACTAGAGGAACCTTATCGGATCAAATTTAAAGGAACGCAATCCGCTATTACTAAATTGGTAGATTTACACAAGAAAATTGAAAATGATAAATCTTCCCAATGATTATCTTCATGGAATGTTGGAGCGTATATAGAAAATATGAAACTGTGTGGTTGTTTATAAGTTTTCATTAAATAATTTTGAAAGTTGTGATTAAAATTAGCTGTATCAAAATTTGAAATTATAATATCTAATTGGTTTGAATGATTGTAAATGTCTTCTTATTTATGTGTAATATACATTGATCAAAAATATACTGGTTTTATTTCTCAATTCATATTAAAAGAAATTAGTTTTAAATAGGGCTAATTCATGGGTAAAGGTGGTAATACGAGTATATAACATTATTTTGTAAAATCATGGTTTTTTATATAATTGAAATGTATTTTTAGTAAGTCAAATGTTTGTAATGAAGTGACCCACCCGGTATAATATAATTATAGATTTTGATCAATATTGTAGAACAATTTCAACGAAATTGTACTGGAAAAAATCAAACCAAAGTAAAAATTTTGAGTAAGTGAGAAATTGGCTTCTCTTGCTATTATTGCACGACAATGGATTTTCTTTTTGGAAATTGTTGTATTTTACTTTTTATGTTGAATGTTTAAACCGCGTTGTTTTTCTTTGACAACGTGATCTTATAATTTTGAGAGCACAAGTTAGTTCACTATAACATCCGATGAAAAAAATCACTCTCTAGATTACTGTCGAAATAATAATCTCTTATTATGATATATGTCGCATTATTTTGAAATATTTTGACAAAATAAGTATCCTTTTCACTTTTTTCGCACATTATTTTTTTAGTAATAATTTCACTTATACTCATTTTTTGAATTTGAAATTAATAGTTATGGAGGATTTTAACAATACTTCATATGAAGAAAATAAGTAATAACTATCTAACGCTAAATAATAATTTTTTCAAAATATTCTCTTTTCAAATAATTTTTTTGAATATTCTATTTATTCTCTAACTCTTTGTACAGTGCGACTTTTCTAAACTGAAAACACCACTATAATATTTGAAGTTATAAACTGATTTAAAAAAAATGTTTTTTAAAATGTTATGCGTTAAAAATGATTACGCCACTGCATTTAGATGTCCCCCAAATGGATATAATTCGACTTTTATTTTAATATGTTTATTAATAAAAAAGTGATGAGATAGTAGATTTCATGAATATACCATGTAAAAATTTGCAAAATGTAAACCAGTAATTTTTCTACTAAAAAAAACTTGATTTAAATCGCATCCAATAAATGTATTGATATTTTGTTAACTTTGACCTAGGATATTTTTTAAATTTACCATTCCATAACTTTTTTATTAAAAAACATATTTTAATAAAAGCTGGGACATACCAATTTGGGGGCCATCTAAATCCAGTGCCGTAGTCGATTTTTTGATAAAAAAATCCCTGGTTGATTTTTGTAAACTTTGACCTAGGACATTTTTTTAATTTAACATTCCATAACTTTTTTATTAAAAAACATATTTTAATAAAAGCTGGGTCACATCAATTTGCGGGCCATCTAAATCCAGTGATGTACTCGTTTTTTTGATAAAAAAATCACTGGTTGATATTTTGTAAACTTTGACCAAGGACATTTTTTAAATTTACCATTCCAAAACTTTTTGATCAAAAAACATATACTCATTTTTTTTATAAAAAAAATCATAAATAAATTTTCCGTATTTTTGCCTATAAAAAAATATCATAGTGTACCTTAAAAATAGGAACAACTCTTTGAAATCTTGTCTCCAAATAAAGTTTTTGATGCACTACATTAAAAAAAAATTGTTGAAATCGGTTAATAACCTCAAATATTATGGTAGCGTTGCCAATTTAGGTGGGTCACCCTGTATAATCGGGATTGCTTTAATTAGTTAAATGGGTACGTACCGTTTTTGTCCATGGAGGCCAGGCCTTGTCCACGGCGCAGGTGAACCCGCAGTTGGAAAAAGGAGTGTTGCCGCAGGGCCATCTCCCTTCTTCTGGTGACTTCATCGTTTGTAGTGAGCTAAAAACAAAATGAAACTAAAACATGTTTAATCAACATACGGGGCATCGGAAGGTCAAATTATTGCCAAATCAATAAATTAGAATTGTGTATAATATGGAATTGATAAGAATAGAATAAAATGTTTATTTGTATAAAAAGTCTAATAAATTCAACAACTAGATTTCTAAAACTTAAATTTGAAAATAAACATACTTGCATATATAAATTATTAGAGAAGACATATAAAAATATACAGATGTATACGAATTTAGACCAGGAATTGTTCGATATAATTGAAATTAAATGAAAGGGCGATGATCTTCATAACAAAAAATGTTCTAAAATTTTTATATGAATTTGAAAAAGATAAAATCGTATGATTCTTTTTCATTAGAACGTAGAGTATCAATTTCGAGCTGGTGGTCGAAAGGTACCCTGTTCGAATCCTGGAAGGGGAGAGAATTTTTCTGATTTCACTACAAGTTGGGAAGTCGGTTCTCGTCCCTAAAAGTGATTCCCGCTCCAGCATTCACTGTAGGCTTCAAATTAACAGTGCTGTTCCTAAAGTGGCGCCAGGAAACAGTAACGAAGCTTACACAGAACACGAAGTCTAATAACCCTATAGGTTGATGCCACACACAAAGAAAAAAAATCTGTTCTAATTTGCAAAACCTCAAAAAAAGCTCATAGAAATCAAAGAAACAAAGAAGATCCATGGGCGTAGGTGCTTAGGTATCTACATAAATTTGATATTCATGCAAATATTAAAAGAAAGACTCTAGTTGAAAAAGTTACAACAATTTTCGTAATAATGGTACCAAACACATTATTACTCCATGAAATTGCACAAGATAATTAAATAATTTTAGACTAATTTTTTCACGAAAAAATACATATAAAAAATACATTACTAAAAATTAATAATTGCCCAAGAACAATTTTTGGAACTCTAAACTATGCATTAAGTGCTGCTGTTAGTAGCAATTATTTTTTGATCGTCTTATTAAACTCTTTTTCTATTTCCGGGATTGGGATTGGTAAACATATTATGCTATATTAAGAATTTTACTTAGCAGATGATGTTAAAAATTATTTAAAGAAGGTTAAATTAAAAATTAATTTTAATCGAAAAATAAAAAAAACATTCTTAAAACCAAATTAAAGAAAACTGCTTCCATTGCAAAATTAAAAATAAATAAAAATATCTGTAAATAACATTTATCATGCAAAGGTTATATGCTAAAAAACTAGTTCTTTGGTCATTTAAATAAAAATATACTTTATAAATCTTCGCACTTAAATTCTGAGGAAGATTCGTCTTTAGTCTAATAATATGGGTTATAAGGGAGTAACACATGCTCATTTATTTTTGTTAATTCGGAAATTCTTTTAATTATTTAATTATCAGATTTTACACTATCATCTTTTTTAAACTCTCGAATATATTTAAAACAACTTGTGCACTTTGTATCTGTAAGTACATAATTGTTATTACTAATGAAAAAAGAAACACATCTCCAAAACCAAAACCAGGTATCTTAGTTAGTTTAAGAGTTATACTAGCAAATGATAAAGAAACATGTTTATTACGATTTTTATAATAAATTTTCACACTGTCGACCTTCCTCAATTTCGCAATGACCCAAACGCTCATAAGTGGAATTTTGAACCCTTTGGAGCTAATCCCTAGTGATATTGCTGATTTCTTCAAGTATGCGATTTTGCAAATAATTTATTGTTTCTGGATTTGTTGCATACACTCTACTTTTTAGAAACCCCCAAAAGAAAAAATCGAGTGGTGTAAGATCCGGAAATCGTGGTGACTACTAGATTTTACCTCTTCTCCCAATCCAACGGTTTGGAAACATGCTACTTAAGAAGTCTCGGACTGCTCGGCTAAAGTGTAGAGGAGCACCATCTTGTTGGAACCACTTATTGTCATTACCATTAAGGCATACGACACGAACATTTGGAACCACTTGATTTTCCAACAGTTGTAGATATCTGCCTCCGTCCAAATTTCCATTAATAAAAAAATGACAAATTACTCTTTCTCCATTAATTCCAGCCCACATATTAATTTTCTGCAGTGTCTGAGTCTGGTCTTCTTTTATTAAATGTTGATTTTCGTCAGCCCAATAACGACAATTGAGCCTATTAACATTACCATTTAAGTAAAAAGTAGCTTCATCAGAGAAAACAATATTGAGAAGAACATTTCTGTCACTATCACATTTTTCACGCATTGTTTCGCAGAATTCCAACCTTCTATCGAAGTCATCTTCGTTCAATTTCTGAACTAGGTGAAACTTATAGGGGAAATAATTATTTTTTTACAAAATTTTGTGAAGAGAACTTTTACTGATTTCATGTACCTGACACGCTTTTAATAAGGATCTTGAAGGTTCTTCAATAAAAGACAGAAACACTTCTTCAATTTTTTCTGGAGTTGTCGCAGATTTCGGTTTTCCAGTTCTCAGAAGATTTTTCACAGTTCCCTCAACTTGAAAACAGTTCTTTCGACTGTGGTTTTTGAAATCGGTGGTCGTTTATGAAAAAAATCATTGAAGACTCGTCGCACTTCAACGTAAGATTTTGTTCTATCCCCAAAGCCATGAATCATTAAAATAATAATTCTTTCTTTTTCGGTCAGTTTTTGCAATGAATATTGTGTTAGGTTTCCATTTTGAAAATTGATTGTTATTATTATTACAATTTTTATTATATATTATATTTTTTTGGGATATTAAATAAAATCATATTAACTGCTTCTACTCTTATTTTGTGGAATCTCTTCATAATAAATATGAAAGATAAATTATACTTATCTTGAATATCCACAGTATTCTAAAGGTTTTTTGTAATGTTTGCTATAATTAATTATTTTATGATAATCACAGTGTATAAAAGATATACCGATTGTAAAAAGATTTTAGTCATATTCTTATATATTGTGTCCCAAAATTCGACTGTCTATTGAAGTAGGCAACTTATGTTCCTAAATGCACCCTTTCCAACGTAGAGGGCGTTAAAGTTTAAAAATTAAATAATTCATTGTCAATAAATTTCGAATGGGGTGATAGATTCTTATAAAACTTTAGGAGGATTATCAGGTTGGTAAACTAGTTTTTTTAACTTTAATAGGTGATTGATAGATGATTTAGTAACAAGGTCTTAACATTTTTTTACTAGTCTAAAATTAACAAAAAATATAACCCATTATTTTCTGAAGCAACTTACCAGTAGAAAAAGCTTTGTTTACTAAAAAACATGTAACCGGCCATAAGATACAGTTTTAGAAAACAGTTGCAAAAAAATATTTTTGGATTTTTTCACTAAATCCTGATTCATTCGTTGGAGAAGTTGAATCGAATTTAAGATTCGTACAAATAGTTAAAAAGTTTTGCGGAAAAAATCCTGCAAAAGTTAAATATTATAAGAAGTCCCGGGTCTATATTAGAAAAATTGTTTGTCTCCATAAAAAACCGCTTGAAAACTGCTCAGTTTGAAAATACTATCACTCTGTAAAATTTCTTTGTACTTTTTATTCGTTGAAAGTAGTGACAGTATCTCAAAATCATGATATTTATTGTTGTATATTGTTGACAACCGCGCAACTTTCACTGTATAGATAAAAACAAAACAAACAGATATCTATCTTTTCTACTGAAGTATCCTTTTCACCATGCACATATTCTAAAACGAAATAACACAAATTCACTTTTAAAAGGCCGAAGAGCAAATATATTATTCTTATTTCCTCATCAGCTCTGAACAGTTAAACATGTAATATTCTGTCTCTCATTAACTTCTGATCTACAAACATCTCGTTAAAGATTCATTTATAAAGAATCCATTCAATATCGTTTCTACATTTTACTATTAAAAACTAGCAATAAATAGAAACTACAGTAATAAAATCAATTAAATAGCAACAAATAAACGTATTACCATTGTAAACTATAATAATTAAGAAGTACGACAAAGTTTTCTGTTTTACCACCATTTTAACAAAGTGTTTATGGTATTGTATGTAAAACTTTATTTGTAGTTTATGGATCTTTCACTATTTCACAGGCTGTCTTGGCTGTATTTGTAAAAATTTAATAGATGTTTGAGGCTCTTATGAATCTTTTAATTAATAAACCATTAGTGATTTGAAATCCTGGATTTTTTTACTAATCCCAAATTGCTACAAACTGTTTAAAAACCAGTGACCAATAATAATGGTTTATCTGTATCAAAGAAAATTTGGAAAACCAAATTTCTTGAAATGCTTCTAGGTAGATTTTTTCTCACACAAGTTATATCAATTATGTTTATTATGTGCTTGTTGTTGTCTTGTCAACAATGGGAATACACTACATTCTAGCTCCTTTGGGAGCAAACGTGATAGTCAATATAATCACTAATTAGTATAAACATAGATTAGCGTCCATTCTACATTTCCCAAATGAGATGTTATTCCAGGAGTTCCAGGAGTTATCATTTGTTTACACATACCAAAATTTGCAATTCACATTTCGAAAAAAAATATAACTGAATTAAAACCATCATTATTACATAATTTTTAAAATAAATAAACAACTTATTCGCCCTTACTTCAAGGACATTAAGTATGGTCCAATATACAAATTAGATTATTATCATACAAGTTGTCTTAAGGTGGCAATAAAGAAGAGGGAACAGATGCCAAATATCCAAAACTATTTTCGAGTTATTCACAAAAATTGTTTTGATGTATATTTTGGTTTAGGGTTTTTAGATATATCCCAAAATTAAAGCGTGATCACATAAAAATAAGAAAAGACATTAATTAAAATAATTTGTTTTGTGCAAGTTTTTTCCGACTTTTGTAAAATATGGCCATTCCTAAATTTGCAATGTCATGAAAAAAAAACAAATTGTAATCTTTAATCTTCATCCAATATTTATCGCTTTTATGGCCACCCAAATCGAAGATAACTCGAATTAAATCGAAACAAGCAGTCCCTAGACGGCACTAAATAGAAACTGTTTTTCCATTTTAGTTGGCCATTCGTAACTGAATTTCAAATTTAAGACCTAGTCCTTTGTAACTTTTTTTAGTTTCTAATATTCCAACTTCTATCTACCATCTGTCTTTATTTTTAGACTTTCTTAGGAATATCATAATTTTTGGTAAGAATTTTTATACCATAATTGCAAATCAACTTCTATAGAATCTAGAAAATTGCTGATATTCCATCTAGTTAATCTAAAACCCAATTTCAACATAATCCGTAATGTGCCATGTAATCTTTATTTCTTTTTTGTCAGCTTTAGAGCGGAAACATTAAATCGAAAGGGAGGAAAGCCTCCTGACAGCGATATATCTCCACTAACTTTATTTAAGTAGAGAAAATACTAACAGTCACTTCTGTAAACATGTAAAATCTCGAATAAAAACGATGATAAATTCTCATATATTTACTGCATGTTTACAAGAAATGAAATTAAGTTTCAAACGTTTAGAGAAAGAAACTTTTTGGAAATATGAGGATGGAATGAATAATTTTCGCCTGCTGTGTGTGTGATTTTTACTGTTTGTTATTGTTTTATTTACTGTCATATGTCGTTAGTTTTTTGTGAAATAGTGGAAGTTTGAACTTAGTGGTTTGTATTTGAGAGCCAGCTATACTGATCATGTTCTAAGTTTTTGACTAATGACGAAACTCGAAGTACAAGCTGTCATAAAATATTTTCACATTTTTAGTTTAGACCTATAGAAATTGAAGGTAAGATATATTCGACGGCGAGTTTGCTCCATTAGATTCAACGGTCATAATATGGGTGGCGATACAAGTACTAAGGATACAGAGCGTCCAAATAGACCAAAATCTGCTACGATGGAAGACATGGCCCTGAAAGTCCATAAAATTGTTTTAAGTGACCATCGAATGAAGTTGGTGAAGGTCGTTATGATTACGGGGATTTCAAAAGAGCAAACAAAGTTTATTCAATATTTTGGACATACGAGAGCTCTCCAAGTTGGGTGCCGGGATTGTACACATCGAAGAAAAAATCTCTTTTGTACGAATTTTTTAGAAAAGAGTGTTTTCGTTGTTTCTGCGTAATATAAAACCAACACAGTTTTAGCTCAGATTTGTAACTGTGGATGAGACTTGGGTTCATCAAGTCCAAACAGAAGTCAAGACAATGCAGAGCGATGTACGAATACGTCTCAAATAAGGTGAAAATGGTTTCATCAACCGGAAAGATCATTATTTTTATTCTTTACCATGAAAAAAATAAAGCAATTGCTGACTTATTTGGTTTGCTGGAACAGAAAATTCTAGAGAAAAGGTCAATGCACCATGTCACAAGTTTATCACTGCAATGGCTAAAACGAATAAACTAAGCTTTTAATTTTTATTCTCAGACCCTACTCGCCAGACTTGACCCCCCCCCCCCCGACTTTAGTTTATGTAAAAAAATCACGCTTACAAGGATTATGCGTCTGATTTGGAACCTATTTTTTATCTGTAGAAGCAGCCTTGAATTTCGATGGGAGAAGTGAATAGAACGACAGGAGATTATATTGAAAAACTAAAAGATTTTTGATACCATTATTTACTTCTTGAAAGAATTTCCTATCACTGAAAAAAGAATATTCCGTTGGAGCAGAAAAATGAAAAAAATGAAAAAGTGTATATCTCTAGTACTGAAATTTTACATTATAATAGTTAAGAGCAAATGAATTTGACTAATTCATAGCTGCTGAAAGTCGAAGTGAAATGTGTACTTAAATAGAGTCTAATTACAATTGTAATGTAATACTGAGCTTCTTTAATTTAACCAAATACATTTAAAATTGCTATATTATCAATGTTATGAGAAATCCAGGCAAGTAAAATTATCCAACAATATCTATTACAAATTGTTGAATTAAATTTGAGAAAATATTAGATAACGCTTTTAACGATAATTTGATCTAGTATCTCTTGCACCTCTATTTTATTTTTGTATTATTTCATCCTTATGGTTTATATACTTGTCTAAGCTTACTCACTTAACGGGTTCGTTTAGAAACAAAATATGAAAAGACAAACTATAAATTTGACTCAAACAATTTGAGGTTTAAACATACTATTAAAACTTGTTCACTATAAAGTATAGAAGCCAAGTAGGAACAATAACCATTTATTTAAAAATTCAAAATTTATTCAACACCTTTAGATGGAGGCAAAATTAAACTTCTGATTCCTTTTATTTTGCCAATCAAGAAAAATTCAATTCCCAGTTTTGCATAGAGGAATGTTACGTATTTTTTTCTGGCAGCCTCCTCCTTTGTTTTTAATTTTTATTGAATGAAATAAGAAATGGTTTAATTTGTTTAAAGTTTTATAAAATATTAATTTTATACACAGAGTGAAATTTAAAATAAAAAAATCAAAGGTAGAGGCCACTTACAAAATCCAATATCAGCATCAATAAAATATAATTGAAACATTTCTTCGTTAATATCTTAACATAATTTAGCACAATAAAGGTAACAAATCCAAATTTTTCTGTTTGTAAATAATTAATCAATCAAATTTATACTAAAGTACGTTAAATATAAAAAAAAACATTATTTGTCCTGGTATTCCATGAAACGATGCCATCATACCGATAACGAGTAGCAACAAATCTAAAATATAAATATCAGTATGTCTAATTGAATTGTGTTGTATACTTTTAATTAATCCTCAAAATGATTAATACTCCAATTGAAAAACCAATGTTTGTAGAAAACAAATTAGTTGTACGAGGGTTGCTATTTATGTATTGAGAATAGAAAGAAAAAACAAATACATTTTATCAAAAATATATTTATAGCTTTTCAAAATATTCGCCTTTAAGCTTTATACACTTTTGCATGCGATTAAACCACCCTTCAAAGCACTTTGTCCAGTCAAAAGATGATGGCTCTAAAACAAGGTTTTTGAAGGCCTTAACCGCTTCGTCGGGCGATGAAAATCGTTGTCCACGCAGTTTATCTTTAATTTGTGGAAACAAGAAGAAGTCATTAGGTGCCAAGTCGGGGCTGTAAGGTGATGACCCATCAATTCGATCTTTTGTGTGTCCAAATACTCGCTTGTTTCACTTGATCTGTGTAAGCTCGCATTGTCGTGATGCAAATTGATTCGTCGGTTTAGATTGGTTTCTCTCAATTTACCGAAAACTTTTGGCAAGCAAATGGTCGTATACGACGCTGAATGACCGGTCTTTTGATTTTCGAGAGCACAGTTACTACATGACCAGTTTTCGTGAAGAAACACGCCGCCATTTGCTTCTTAGCACTTCGAGAACGAGTAATTTTTGTTTGCTTTTCTTCACATTGAAACACCCAAACTACCGATTGGCCTTTTCTTACCGGCTCATATGCATAAATCCACGACTCGTCACTTGTGACGATGCTGTATACGGCTTTGGATGCACCACAGTTGAATTTTTTAATCATTTTACAGCACCAATCGACACGAGCCTTTTTTCGAGCATCTGTCAACAAATGTGGAATCCAACGCGCAGGCTGCTTCCGAACACCCATATGTTCTTGCAAAATCTTATGTATGCTGGTCATACTAATGCTTAAACAAGCCTCGATTTTACGGTATGTCACATGACGATCTTCTTTATTTAATTTTCTCATAGCATCGATGTTTTCCGGTACAACGACTGATTTTGGACAACCTTCTTTAACTTCGTCAGTGAGCGAACTACGGCCACGTTTGAATTCAGTGTCTCAGCGATATATACAGAATTTGGATGGTGCTTCATCGCCAAAAGTTGAATTAAGTTGATTGATGCACTGTTCTTGAGTTACACCACGTCGAAAGCCATAATAAATCATAGCTCGAAAACATTCGCGAGTTATTTCCATTTTTTGGCCGAGATGAGATTTTCAACTTACTGTAAACAACACAAATAGTACTCGCACGTCAAAACATTCAGAGTTCGTATACTGTCAAAAATGTCAAACTTTAAGATGGCAATGACGGATTTCACCTGACAACACTGGTGTTGTCAGTCAAAGAGTAGAGTCTATCATTTTTGGCATTAACATGAATACAACCAAAAATGGAAAAAGAGAAAAACTTTCATGTGCGTAACAGAAATCCTGGATTCAGAGGTATTTATTTGAAATATTCTAAACAAAAGGGTACATTCTAGAATCATATCACATGAAAGTGTCCATTGTGGTACAAAAGTAGCGTCTCGATTGCGTGTTACCAAAACTCATATTATACAACAAAAAAAGAGAAAAGTTAAAAATAGACAAAACCAAAAGAGCTGGAGCTTTAGCAGATAGACCTACAACAAAAAGGTAAATTAAAATTGAAAAGAATTGTCTAAGATCGAATGAGCTAGAAAAAACCAAAGGAAGAAGGCCTAAGAAGAGAAAAGCCTATGATAAAAGGGGAGAAAGAATTACAACTTAAAAGACATAATTATATTGTCAAAATAATCATAACGTTAATTCCTATAATGTAGGAAGTACATACAAAGAGCTTGAAAGATACAATATAAAGTTAAACCCCTCTTCAGTCTCTCACTAAATAAAACTGTATTTATTTTAAGGGATATACGAATGCACATTTTATTGGATTTTTCTCTAATCGATTATGAAAACAATTGTAAAATGGTATATATTATTTATACTATCATGTACACTGCTTAACAATAATTAAGTGTAGCAAAAAATTACTTACAGGCAATAAATCAAGTCCAGCCACGGCTCCGGGGGTAGGCGCCCTAGGCCTGGGGGATCCACTTGGGGAACTTGTATCACCTCCTCCACCGACGCCGCTACCACCTCCCGCTCGACTCAGGGGTGAGTCTAAAAAATAAAAACATATTTTTATAGTCTAGGTAATCTACTTTACTAATAAAAACATTGGCATTTTGTGTTCGCCCTCCTTATAATAAGAAATAATGGTATCAAACTAATAATTTTTTACTTCTCATTCAATTCTTTTAGTGTCATTAACAAAATAAAGAATGAATCTTTTAGAGGTTGCATCAAAAATCTATATCTAGCACTACACATTCCGGCTGTTCCTTATAGAAAGCTACCAATAAGAAGAAATTCCTCCAAAACACCTGTAAAATGTTTTTCAACCAGTATCATCTCAATACAAACAGCAGTAGAGGCAATAATAAAACAAAAAGTTGTTGTTCATTTCAATATATCACACTACCACAGCTAGTCACAGTCTCAAAAGCATACACAAAAATGATCATTAATAACCTAAACTCCAATAATGCTCTATGATCACTTAACTGAAAACCAATTAAGGAACTGCCTAGGAAGGGAATATTATTGTTAATCATTATTTTTAATACAATTTTACGCCTAGGCAACTTCCCACTTCAATGGAAAGATGTCCAAAAAAGCCTTATCTCCAAACTAAGAAATGTTATTTTCTATAAACCCTTTGCTATCTTGAGCCGAATACCAGAAAACTACTTCTAACAAGCATTATGCTACTAATCTATTACCAAATCAGCAAGTTGACTAAAAACAGGAACACGTTACAATATGGTGTAAGTGCATAAAGAGTTGAACAGCACAAAGCTAAGCCTTTCAAAAAGAAGTTATTGTGTAACCACCTTTCTAGGATATAAATCAGGCCTTTGATATGATACCAAGGCCATTGGAAACTCAAAAAAGCTTCTCACACACAACTTACGTTATACTGGAATCCTATCTGCAAGAAAGGAACTTTACAGTAACATGTGGCCAAAAAAAATCTATCTTATTCCAGTGAAATCCCGGGTACCACAAAGCTTGAACTTTACTTTAATTACTGTTCACAAACTGAAACATAACCACAGTCTCATTCACGGAGGTTAAAGCAATATTGGTAATCCACACAAACCGTAACATAGTAGCTGAATACCTATTATACAAAATACAAACGCAAATATTCCAACTCATCACTCACCAAATAACAAAGGTGTGTATACTACTAGCTTAATATACAATATATTTATACTGGATAGTAATAGACAACAAAAAAATAAACTAAAAAATAAAATTTAAAGAACCAAAAAATATATATTAAAGGATTAAAAAAAGGTTCAATGGTACTTGAGTACGTTTACATACTTCTGTTTTCAGCTCTATTGCTGGCATCTTATTTACTATTCAAATATCTGTTTATTCTTTAGCTTTTTCACAAATAATGATTTTCAAAATCAAGTTAATTTATTAGCTGTAGTTGTTCACTTAATTTTTTTTTCATTTTCGAGAAATTTTTGGGATAATTATATTAAATGTCCTTTTTTAACAATGATATTGGGTATAACCAAAATCATTCAATATTTGATAAGATGAAAAGCTAAACGATTTATGGGGCAATAATTGATTAACTATAATTGAGAAGATCATTGGAGCAAAGCATAGTTCATCAAAGCGTGCTATAATAATCAGCCACCCAAAATTGAAAGCTATATGTACAACTCTCAAGAATGAATTATTAATTAATATCCATTTAAAACACAATGCAGTAGTGTGTTCATTTAGGTCTTTAAAATTGGTTGCATATTCAGAGTAATTCAATGAAAGTTATTCAAGCGACACTCTTAGCACGTTCACTTTAATTGAAAATGTAAAAACATGTCACTAATAAAATTTTAACCCTCTCACCCTTAAAATTAACCCTGTTTTGTTATGCTTTGAATTATACTCTTCAATTTCAAAAATATGTAACAGTACCAATTTTTATGGGTTTCAGGAAGTCTAAAATGTTTTGAAAGCATGCATAACCCTAAAACTGCGTTGATTTTTAATCGAGGTCAAATATCATTCCCAATTCATTTACGGACAGCAGGATGTTGAAAATATCATTCGGTAGTTATTTCTGTAGGGATGAATATATTTAGAGAAGCTATTTAATGAAAATTGACGGAATTATTGAAGCAGACTTCTAGGTCATGAATAAATAATAAAAACAAGAGGGGATAGATGTGGCAAAACTGAGGCACTTCTGACCAAAGTAAAATAATTTAATATGACGTATCTTAAAGAAGAATAATTATTTAAGACTAATGAGCTAATCGTCAATGCTAGTATTAATTAAATTACATTAATTATAGAGATATAAGCATAGTTTTGAAGTGAAAATATAATATAAACAAATATTTAGTATTATTCAATAAAATTATGGACATTATTAAAATAAAACATTCCCGTGTGTGATTTTATATCGATTTTATAGTGTTTTTTCAGCGACGTGTTTGTAAAGTTTTTGTCAAAACAAAGTATTTTTGGGGAATAGACTCATTTCAAAAGATATCCGAATAAACTTAAATTATCGTGATACATACGGATAATTGAATTTTAGTAATATTATTTCATTCGTTATATTGTAACAATTGAATTATTATCCACGCATTCGTTTCATTTCCTTTTCTTAATGTTTTTATCTCTTAGAAATTCGAAATTAAGTAGGCATCGGGGTCATTTTGTAGAAAAAAATATAAGATAAAATGTTCAAAACTACAAATTGTATATATACAGCATGGTCCAAATGAAAGGAATAAATTAATTACTTCGTAAATCGGCGATTTTAGGAGGGTCTTGCAATACATCAATTGAAAAGTCTTTTAAATATCTATTCACCTATCTAACGAACCGCCCATTTAAAAATAAAAATCGAAGGATTTCAGGATTTTCCCCTAAAATCGAAATAATGAATTTATTCCTTCCATTTGGACCATACTGTATAATTCTATTCAAAAATTTACTAGGTTTATAGTATTAACTTGTTTAATTATCCATTTATTTACTTTAAGTTTAAAATAATTGAATGTGAGATTATTTAATTGAAATATCGTAGGCGATTTTTTTTCTAGAACATGGTTTTCCAACTTCAAATATAAAATGCAAACACTTTTTAAATGAAATAGAGGTATAGAGAAGTGGTTTGCATTAATTAAAGCAAATAAATAAATTTAGCACATGTATCTAAACTGTGCAATTAGCCTTCAAATTTTATTTACATTAGAGCAACTATTGGACAAAATACTAGTAAATAAATATTTATAAAGGTTATTTTCGTTACAAGTTCAATATAAAAAAAGAAAATTAGTTAATTGCGAATATTATGTAATGTTCCATATTGCATTTAAATGTGGGGAAATGGAAAATTCTAGTATTATACATAAAATAATGATTGCAGAGATATTCAAGGATTTCAAACATCTCTCTAATAGAAATATAAAGCCAACGATTTACTATGAACCCATGACAAAGAGTAAAAATTGTAGAAGATCAAACCCATCATCCGAGACTGAAACAAGAAGGAAATGGATCAACTTCAAGAACTAATCATTTTACATTATAAAAAAAAAATAAAAATTATTATTAATCTATCTACATTGAGATTAATATATTTGTCTCAACAATGCTTTAGCTATTTAACAATACATTTTAACCAGTTTTTTTTATTTTTGTGTGAAAGTGTCATGTACATATTTTTATAATTTTAGAACCTACCTTTTTATTGTTTTTTTTTCTATATAAGCCTATTTAATACATTATTCTATTTTTAAATATTATTTTTGTTACAACTTCACTGCATCGTAAACGTTGAGTAAAGTCTTCTTGGGAAGACGTTCTTTTAATTACGAAAAAATTATGTTGTTGCTCTTAAACAATTCTGGGGAATAAAGTGGGTGTTCTACCAATTCGAATAAGTAAGAAATGCAAGAAGAAATAATGATTACTTAATAAATACCTATTTGAGAATTCATTTTGTAAATATTGGTATAACAGATTTTTGGTATTGTAATAGTCATATGTCAGAAAAGATCAACTAATGACACTGTAATAGACATTATATTCATCTAAGATAGACTAAAATGTTTGTTATTAAATGTATTTGATATCAAGTGAAGTTTGTCTCTTTTCTATTTTGTAGCAGACAAAAAATTTGCTAAAAAGCAATGCGATTAGGTAGAATCAATTTTTTTGCAAAAATGTGCAATTAAAGAAAGTTGCTTTAAACAATAATAGTTTGTTATTGTTTACTTTGCCAATACTTAGATTAGTGAATTGTCCGCTTAGAACTAATGAATCAGATGTGCGAACCAAAATGTCAAATTGGAAAATATTGGTCGCTGCAAACATTTGATAATGTTTAACTATCTAATTTTAGTTAGAAATCTGAGGGAAAAAATGGACGGATTCCATGGAAGACAGATTTCGAAAACGCTCACATGAGGGTTGGCAAGATTTGGACTAGTACTTATTACGTTAGAAGTTTAAATAATATTTACAACAATATGCATATTTTGCAACTTTTATGTGTAGGCATTGTAGGATTTGACATTTAATAATGCTTTACTCATAACTGTATTCACTTTTAAAGCTAATTAAACAAAGTTAATCCTTCAACATCTCAAATAACTGGCGGCATAATCTAAGGAAGGAATGACGTGATCCTTATAACTATACAACACAATAGTTTAATCTGGAGGAAAAGTAAGGTAACAATAGAAGCACTAACTTCATAGTAGATGAAATTGATAATATCGGGTAAGATGTCATTAACGATTATAAACATGAACAATAACAATAAATCCCCTCTACTTCGACTTTTTAGGGATAACCGCACATTGTTGCTGCTTATTCTAAATTCTAAAATTGTTATATAAATTAGATAATAAAATATTAAACATAAATCATGCAAAATTTTCAGCTTCAAATTATTGATCCAAATCTAAAATGTACGTTATAACATCATCTTATACAGGGTGCAGCTTTAGTGCGACGAAATACGATTAGTCCGCTATTATTGAAGTTTCGAAAAAAATTTTTACAAAAACTGTAGGCAATCTTGAGATTCTTCAATAATAGCGGACTAATCGTACTTCGACGCACTAATGCCGCAACCTGTATATGAGTATAAATATTTTTTTCTTACTCATTAAAATCTGCTATAGTGTCACAAATGATTCAACTCGTTTCAAACTGTCCCACTCACGAATTTTATAAATGAATAAATAATTTACTTCTCGATTTTCTGAGCGATGTAAGCTCAGTGTTGGCGAATATTTAAAATCGACTGACCGAAAATAACTTCCCATTATAAAAAGTATTAGTTTTTATCAGTTTACATGCATTTCCCATTACTTATAATTAAATATTTTGTTATGCAGATATATGCGTTTTTACTAAAAAATATACGTACAATTTAGAAATTAAAATAAATAGTTATAGATTCGTAGCTTCATGGAAATATTGAAATAAATAAATATATCTCAATTAGAAAATTTGAGTAAAATACCATTTAGATAAACAAATTGATATTGTTTGTATTAATAGTAAGAAATAAACGAGTACTATGTAGTAGGTAACTGTTGCCAAATGTAAAATTGTAATTTATGGAAATAAATTGTACGATTAAGAATGGTTCATTTAAGTGAAAAAGATCGTATTGAAATATTAATGATGATCGGTTATGGTGACCGATTCATAGAGTGGCCTGCTCGTTCTCCGGATCTAAGCCCATTAGATTTTTTTTCTTTGGGGTTATCTAAAATCACGTGGTTACGTTAAACGACCAACATGCTTGCAGTAATTAAGAAAAAGAATTATTGATGAATGTGAACTAATACGTGGAGAAATCTTGGAAAGAGTGACTCAAGAATTTGTTAATAGGCTGGCATATTACCAGGAGGTGAACGGAGAGCGTTTGAACATTTGAATTAATTTTGTTTAATTTATTATTCTCGTTTATACAAATTATTTCCATTAAACCCAGTATGTATGCATTCGAAATAACAAGTCCTTTCAAAATCTGCAGAAATATATAGGATGTCCCATTTAAATTAAAAAGTTGAGGGTATTTCCGGTTAAGCCGGAAGTTTATTATTAACAAAAAAATCTACATCAGATGCATTTTAGCCCATTGTACTTACTTACAAAATTTCATAAAAACAGTAAAAAATGGAACAATACAAATTTTTTATTTAAATTTGAGTGTCTGAAATGTTCATCTAGTACCTCTAACGCGTTTAATCTGTACCTAAATCAAAGGTGAGTGGAAACTAAATCGGCTTAAACTACAAATTAAAAAATAAAATCATACTGTTTTAAAGATGTCGTTTCTCCTCAGTTTTCATTAAAAGAAACAGTAAATTTTAGTCTCTTAAAATCTTTCCAAACTTTGGAATAAAAATTATAGCTAGATGATCGTTTAAAAGTACCTGAAAAAAAGTCATTATTGATAGTAAAATTACGTCATTATAAAATATACAATTTTATTACATTAATTTTAATTTTAACACTTTTAACATAGTTTCACCCTGTGGTGGCCATATTAATTACACCGTTCAAAAAATAATACGAGGAGGAGTGACTTTATAAACGCACCGTATAAATAATAATCCTGTCAAAAACAACACAATTTAAAATACTTTTCATTAAAAGATGTTTAACTCAATTCTAGTTCTATTTTGTTTTCAATATCGTTACTCTTATTTTACATGTATACAGTGTAATTCATTAATATTGCATGAAAAATTAATATCGGATTCCTTTGGTCAGAAGATCAAAAAAGAGTTCCTATGTTCGAAAGTGTTTTGTTTCCAGAGTGTTAAAATTTCTTTAAAAAGTTCGTTTTAAAAATGTGTATTTTTAATCGGTTAAATCGATAAAAAAAAATGATGAAATTGGCCTTAATTAGATAAAAAACATTTTAAACTACGGTGTGATGAAGAAGTTTGGAACCAAGATTTTAACTTAATTATGTAACGTGTTTAACAAAATTCCTGCGGACAGGTTAATTTTATTTTTTAAATGATACTATTGACAAAAGCAAAATTTAAGTTGTAACGTCTTTAGTTTTTGCTGAGTTATTTTTTTCAATGGCAACCCTCAATTTTTTCTCTGGTTTTTGATAGAGGGACTTATCACTTGAATGACGATATAAAAAAAATGAATATATTGTATTTTAGAGAATTTTTATACGGTGGTTTCGTCAAACACAAAATTTGAGTTTTCCTGAAAAAAATGACTTTTTCTCAATAAAATTGTTATGCAAGATATTAATTTTTTTATATCGTCATTGAAGTGATAAATCACTCTGACAAGAAAAGAAGAAAAACTAGATGGTTGTTGAAAAAAATTAACTATGACACACCCCGCAAAAACTAAAGACGTTACAACGTTAATGGACCTGCCGAGAGAATTTTCTTAAACACTTTGCAGAATTGAGTTAAAAGCTTGGTTCCAAACTTTATCATCGCACCGTATAATATTCTAAATCTCAGACCGAAACATTTATAAACATACATTTATGGTATAGGAACTTTTTTATATTTAGAACTAATAAATCCGATCTTAAGTTTTCGTGCAATATTTATTAATTATTCTGCATAAAGAATTGGAAATAACATTTTTTATAATCAATTTGAATGACCCGGCCATTAACAATGAAAACTATTTATAGAAAAATATGAAGGTGAAAACTTTCTATGAAGCGAATAACTAGTAGAAGTTACATATACAGTACAACAATCCAGAACAATAGTTGTATATTATTTTCAAAAATTACTCCTGTAATGAAAATGATAATACATAAAGTTCTTTTTACAAAATACAATAAGAGTGTGAAGAAAAATAATAACACATCTATTCTAATCTATGAACATCCATCTAAAATAATTTAAAAAAAGAAAATTTGTAAAAATAATTGAAGAGATCGTTTGGGTGCAGAGTGCGCTTATCCATCTACCGTTTGCAAAGTGAGATAGATTCCTAATCATAGAGTGAGTAACCTACCTGTCCTGCTGTACGCCCGATGCCTCGGACTCTGAGTACTGGGCGTACTGTGTTCACTGCTGAGATCGGCCGCGTAATCGGTGCTGTCCTGCCGACCAGGAGACTTGTGCCTGCTGCGATCGCGCTTACTCGAATGCCCCAATCGACTCTGCAACACAAAATACACAGTTTCAGCGCGGAGTTGCCACATATATTCAATAAAACAGAATTTTCCTTATTATACTACGATTACCGGATAGACGGAGTGACGACGTGAGGATCCGTACAGTATTGCCCGTCGCAAAAATACAAAAATGCCTTTTCATTATGCAAAGACGTAATGGACCGCGACAGTGTAACAGCTGTTGGCTAACCGGAGCTGAGACTACGTGTCAGTTCGCATTATATCATCGCTTTCTATTTATAGAAATCTATTCTGGAGTACTACTATAGTAATTTTTTCTACTCTATGGTACTATAGACTAAACTTCTAGTTTCTTCGGAAATTTTCTACAAATTCAGGGATTTTTCAGTATTAATGTTGACATTACGTTACAATTTACATGTTCTGGTATTAGTGACAGTAGCAGTTAGGAGAAAAATAAACTATTTAAAACATTAATACTTTAAAATTTAAAAGAAATAAAAAAGATGAGTCCCAAAAAATTTTACATGAAGAGGTACAGAGCCTGGATTATTATTTTTGTGTAATTCAGGCAATATTCCATTAAGTATATATTGCGCCATATCTTTATTCAGTCTAAAAAGTTATTTAAATCTATTATCATTTATAGTAAAACAATCACTACTATCTCGCATCAACCTTCTTTCAATATTTTCTCTTGCTAATTTCATCCAATCTTTCTTCTTCTGCCGCAATTAATATATTAAAACCATTTATTGGCAACATAATTAATTGAACAAAAATGAATAATACTTTAACCTAATAGTCTTATTTATGATGATGATGGAATTGATAGGTCTATAAGAAACTATAAAACACTTGTTTTGTGTCCATAGAACTACAAAAAATCAATAGTAAAATAGAATTCGATAGCTCTGTCTATGTAGAATTGAAACTACAATTTAAATAGAATAAACTCGATTCCAGTGGTCCACAGAGTGCGATTTATGTACAGTCCAAATCAAAACGAGTCGAAAAGTATAATTCTATATGGCACAGAGTCTAAGTACTGAGCTGGGACTACGTGTCAGTTCGTATTCTATCATCGCTTTCTATTTGTAGAAATCTATTCTGGAATACTACTATAGCAAATTTTTGTACTCTGTGGTACTACTGACTAAACTACGGGTATTTTCGGAAATTTTCTACAAATTCAGGGATTTTTCAGTATTAATGTTGACATTACGTTATAACTTACATGTTCTGTGATTAGTGACAGTAGCAGTTTTTAATTATTTAAAACATTAATACTTTAAAATGCAAAAGAAATAAAAAACATTGGGAAATTATTATTGAATTGGCAGAAAAAAATCCGGAGATAGTAACAAATAGGTTCCAATCTTCCGATGGAAAACACAAAATTAAAGTATTATAGCAAACTCTAATGTGCAAATTAAATAGTCTGTTTCCAAACAAACTTGTATCCATAGATATATAAAGACTTGTACCTTTAAATTGATGTCATGCTGTCATTAATGTCATTATTTTGTATTTGATTAAGTTTTCTGTATATTTTATTAATTAAAAGACATTTTATATATTTTTTCAAAGCCCAAAACACAAAAATATAATTTACAACAACCTTCAAAACACAGCATAAACAACAACAAACAAGTTGTACACGATTTGAAAATCTGCTCATGGCAATTGTTATTGTTTGGAAACAAATTTACTCAATTTTTTCGTACAAACTGTAATGAGAACATAGCCACACAGTTATTGCAATTTCGTCATTGATGACGTACACGCAATTTTGTTTGAATTTAACTATTATATAGTTATTTAGTCCGAAAGATAATCTAAAATAATTGAACTTCCCAGGTTTAATTGCTCATTTAATAATATATATTGAGGTAATTTTAGATATTTATTGATTTCAAATTCTTCCAAAAAATCAGGTTCTTCTTTTTTATCACGTATATGAAGTACCTCCATTGTTGTTTCAATTGTTTTGCTAAGTGTAGGTTTGTGTTTAGAGTCAATGAGATGTTTTGCATAATATGACTTATCTGGTTGTTTTAATCTATAATATCGCAAGAGTTCACTGCACCTTATTTCAAAATTTCTATGGGTCTGGCCAAGATACATGGCATTAAAATCCGGACAATTTAGTTTGTAAATACCCGATTTTAAAAATTAATTAATTTTATTATTTACATTTAATAAAAATGAACATACATTATTTGTTTCTTTAAAAGATATTGTAGGAGATATTATTTTTGATATTTTATTTGAAATATCTGCAAAATATGTAATATTTCCGCCTGATCTGTCATCTTTAGGTTGTTTCAGAAATATAAGGTTAATGGCAATATTTTCTTCCTTTAGACGTAACGATTTGTTTTATTATATTAATTTCCCTTTTAAAATCATCCTTACTCATTGGTATTGAAAAGGCTCTATGTATCATTGAATAATAAGCTGCTAATTTATGTGACATAGAGTGATTTGAGTTGTAAGGGATGTTTGTATGAGTTGGTTTATTATAAATTGGATATTGAAGATTACTCTATATATAAGAAATTTATAAAACTGTCTTCTTCATTTTCAACAGTAAATTTTTTTGGATGTAAATTCTCGATAAAATTATAGAAAATATCCAATTGTCTATCACTACCTGTAAAGCCAGCCAAAACATTATTAATATACCTATACCAAAACAATACATTTTTGGATACATTTGAATTAAAAATTTATTATCCATAAAAATATTTGTCAAAATTGGTGATATTAGGCTGCCCATTGGTTATCCTTATTTATTATCTTACGAGGATTAATAAAAAATAAAATACTACAAAAAAGCTTGTGTATTTTATTATTTAATTGGAAAGAAAAATGTATTTAATAAAAAATAGATTTCTTGAACATATATAATAATTTAAAAGACTTTTTCAGCTGTCATTATCAATCGAAGTTCGAGATGTCAAAATCTAAATTAATGATAAAATGCTCCATAAGAATTTTCATTTTTAGCTTTTCTTTCGGTATATGTGCTACAGCATTGTCCCAATTTTTGGGGGTGACATTTCTAACTGCTTCTTAGTTTTTTAACATTAGTCATAAAAATGGTGTTTTTAACTTTAACTTTAATTTGCATCCATCATATTAATTCAACCGAATTAATTTCTCAATGTGGCAACCTTAAAATTATTCTTATATAACTGAACACCATCTAATCAATTACATATTTCCGATCTATTTCCTTTAATTATAATGTTAATAATTCCACTTTCACCATATATTCTTTATATACAACATTAGTTTTGCTCAGTCAATCTTTAACTTCTTCTCTTCTAGTGGGTGTCTACTGTAATACAAAGCATTATCAAGAACAATTACTGCATTTCACTCAAAATATAAAATTCTTCAAAAACATCTGAAGTCATACCAGAAATGTATTTGCAAATGGGGACTTCTCAACTAGGACATCTACGCTTTTGAAAGTAGAAAACTTCAAATTTGGGCCCGCGGTACATTTTTATCTAAATAGAATTTGCAACTGGTGCCTGTTTTTCTTATTGAGACTTGTTTTATTGAAATTAGATTGAGGGAGGTGGGTGTCAGATTGAAGGATAAAATATGTATCGTTTTTCTTGATAATGTCAGTAAAAAAAAGATACATTAATTACAAATTACAATTTTAGTTTGATTCATTGTCAACATAACAACATAACAAAAAATAGATTCTTAAAAATTATTTTTACAATACAAAATGCAAAAATCGTTAGTTATTTTATCTATTAATGAAATATCACATCGGTTTTTTAGTTTAACCACACCTACAGCCTTATGACTCATTCTTTTTAGTTGGTCCTTTTTGGCTTGAAAGCTCGGTATTTCGGTTACAAATTCCAATCCAGAATTCATCATAGTGGACATTTCCTAAATAAGAAATATACCGCAGGAAAACAAGACACCAGTTGCGAGCGACCTCAGAAGTTTTGAGGAATTTTTCCATATTTTGAGGAAACAATGCAGTAAATGTTCTAGATAATGGATTTTATTACAACAGACTCAATAAAATTCTATATGGTGAAAGCGAAATTATTTACATGGATTAAAGAAAAAAATCAGAATGATATCCCATGTTTTTCTATTTGAAAAGTAATAATCGATTTTCCACAAATTTGTCTGCACAATAAATGTGGAATACTAGTCCTGAGTTCTTACCAAAAGGGTTTTTAACTCTGTCGATAAATCTTCAATAAATGCTGCCTTGGATATATAACAAACAATCTTATCCGTATAAATTTTATTTACGGTATTGACCTGTATTTGTCCAAGTTTCATCCAGGTAATACATTTTTCTACCTTCTTCTCAGATTAGTTGAATTGTACTTAAATCTTAGCTTAACTTAACTAGGTTATTGCTAACAATTAAAATGAGAATATTTTGAAACTTTTGTAACAATGTCAACTAGAGCAATGTTTTACATATTTTCTTAAAGAAAATTCCAAAGAATTTCAAAATTTTACCCGGTAACTAATACCTTAGACCATAAGTATTACAGGCCATTAAAATCTGCTTATCGAGGAGCTTTCAAAAATATATAATGATGCAGGGGCGAAAACAGAAAACCGACTTTACTGACTTGCATGAATCGACTGCATTTTTTATTTTCTTTCGAAAAACGTACAATTGAGTTCAAAAATGGACGTTTCTTAACGTTTTTCTTATACAGGTTTAGAAAGTATTTAATAGGACATAGGTGAAATCTTAAGGAGTGGCAGTGATGTGTTCCCTCTCAACCAAACTAGAGGTACGACCACGACTATCGGTACGTTACTATTGAATTGACTGGGACGATGTTCTCACCTCGATGTATCCCTACTTCAAGATATTAATAATACGTTATTTCTTTCGTAACGTGTTCTTTATCACTCATATGGATTCCTGTATGTCCTTATATATTTAGGCTAAATCTGTAACTCTAAAATAATGGCAATAATATTACTAGGCGTTGGGTATTGGTGAAGTCAACTTTTTCTTTTTAACAAATAACTATTGCATTTAAAAAATCTATGAGATTGCATATTGGTGTAGGTAATACATTTTTTTGTTAATAAAGTATAAAATTAAAAATTAATTCCGAAGTTATTAGGGCGTAGTTTACATATTGCATGCAGCCACTGATGTGTAGTAGGAGATATATTATCTATCGACCGACAGCGAGTGTTATAATCCGTAATCATTATAGTAATGGACTCTAATACGTATAACAATTATGCGTCTATTATTTAATAGTTGAATATTGAATATTGTATATTATTCAAGAAACATTTTAGACTATATTATAGACACCAGCCAGTATTGTAAGTAAAAATGTGTGAAAAGGACGACAGTCACCATCGTAATATTTATATAAGAATAAATCTACTCTACACATTAATGATTATTACGGGAAATTATCAATTATAGATAGAAAAATAAGATAGAGAATAGGTACCTCCTTTCAAGAGTCATAGAGTGAATTAACAAAATGGCGAAATATATAAGTCTATTTATTTGCTAGAAAATATATAGAGAGATAAAAACAAACAATATATATACGATTTACAGATTTGGAAAAGACGTTTGATAAGTTAATAAGAAAGAAATGTTTAATGATATTAAAAGAAAGAGAAGACCATTAAAAAAGTAAGTATGGAATTAACTGTTTCTACCTTTACTTTGTGGAATTTATCCATAATAAATATAAAAGATAAATTATACTTATCTCAAATTTCCACAGTATATCAAAGCTATTTTTTTATTATATCTTTCCCTGACTAGAATTTCGCTAAATCGTATTTTTAAAGAATGACAGAAGATTGACAGATTTCTTATAAGCGTACTTGACTTCAAATAATAAAAATTTAAACCAAACATTAAAAAACAAGCAATATGTACCGGATGATTTACTGACTTGAACTTTTTTTAAATAATAATATTCTTCTTTTTCTAAGAAATTTATAGAACTATTCAATTTTAATTTTATTTGTGGATGTAAATTGTTAATAAAATTTAAACAAACTTTTAATTGTCTAGCACTACCTATAAAACCAGCCAAAACATCATCAACATATCTATACCAAAACAATACATTCTTGGAGATATTTGAATCAAAAATGTTTTGTTCCAAATTATCCATAAAAAAATTTACCAAAATTTGTAATACTGGACTAAAAAAATATTAAGCAATGTTTTTTATAGAAAAAAGAATATTATTTAAAAAAAAATCATACTGTACATATCGCATTATAATGATTAGTTGAAATGTTTATGACGTAAAGTCAAGTATATAAGAAATTTGTCAATCTTTCAAAATGCGATTTAGCGAAACTTTAGTCAGAGAAAGATATTGATGAAATAGCTTTGAAGGTAAGTATAAACGGAAAAAGACTTATGGAAGAATTGGAAATAAAAGTAAAACCCAATTTTTGGTAATATGAGAGCAAAAAATATAAAGATAAAATAAACGAAAATTTTTAATTACGTTAAAATGGAACTAGAATTAACAGAATAATCAAATCAGCATTATATAATGATAGTTAATATATAAATATTGCAACGTTGTAACGTTAAGATAAGCTTAATGTATACTAAACTGAAAGAAAACTTTTCGATAATATTTTCGAGATAACCCCATTACCTAAATAGTGGAAAAAATATAAAAATAATTAAAAAAAAACGACGCCCCCGGGTGGGCTCGAACCACCAACCTTTCGGTTAACAGCCGAACGCGCTAGCCAATTGCGCCACGGAGGCTACATCGAAGAAAATTCTATATTACTACAAATTTAAAACGTCGATAAATTATTTTTTATATTCTTTTATATACAGGGTGAACCATTTAAGCTTTCAAATGTACAGCATAAACGAATTAAGAACAGATTTGAAACAAAACCAACTTTATTTATTTCGAAACTTTAAATAATTAGAAAATAGTTTAATTTATACCGACTGTTCCATTCTCATTTGGAGAAAATACCTGTGCACTTTGAAATTAACCACATTGTATTTTTGTAAACAAATAACATATATTGCTTCCAAAATCAAAAGGGTGTTTTTAATTCAATTTTTACAACAGATTTCAAAAATGTAATCATCCATTTTTATCCTATTAGCACTGATACTTTTTTAATAGTTTTAACATACAAGGTGGCTGTATAAAAGTGTTCCAAATAAAGTGGATATTTTCCATTGATTCCACAAAGACATTTCAACAATGGAAAAGAGGTATCAGGGTAAATAGAGCCTATATATGCTTATCGACTATTGTTGGACCTTGTTCAGAAAAGTGCCCCAAGATACTTATAAACCAAGTCTGCAGCCAAAGGATTTAAGTAACCCCAACAATGATGTGAAACTCTAATATATCTATCTATCTATCTATCTATATATTTCAATACGCGCATTACACAATATGTGTGGTGTTAGAAAAAAATGCAAGCTTATTTTCGATTCCAGGGAACAAAACTACATAAGAAACATCCATTTTTTGTTTAATTTGTAAATATAGGTAATTATTATATATAAATGAAGTTATTTCTTACCTTAATTTGTGCTAGAAAACTATGTGCCTTTTGATAAACAGAGAGGTGCGAACCTTCTGGGGGAGCTGCTGACTGGGGCCTAAATTCTTCCGGCTCTCGAGGACTGCTCAGTTCTGATGTTGACTTACTGAGGTGCCGTCTGCCTCCCATTGGAGATGTCGGCATGTTCTCCAGTTCACATACCTCCAACGCTCTCTCTGAAAGTAAAGCATCATTCAAACTATACATTTTCAAATATAGTGTTAAAAAACAAATATAGTAATTATTATTATATAATTAGGAGTACTGACAAATAACAAATTTAAAAATAGCCAATCGATGTGCAGGAACACAATAATCCTAATCCGACCAATACTGGCATATGGATGAGTAACGAAAGCAGCAGCTGACAAACTGAACCTATAGGAAAACAGGGTATTAAAGTGATTTGTGAGGAAAAGCTAACAGAATTCGAATGGGAATGAAGCACGAATGATGAACTGTACAAGACTAGATGTAGCAAGATTGATCAAAATGAAGGCTACAAAATAAGAAAATAGAACGGCCAAAAACGAAATGGGCAGAAGTGATCGAAGAAGATTTTTTTTTTTTTTTTTTTTTTTTTTTTTTTTTTCTCCAATTTATTTAACAATCTGTGCCTCTTAGGAACAATAAGTTAAAATTATGACATTGCTAAATGGGACATGTAGGGAGGATTTCCAGTGAAAACTTCCCTTTTGCAAACTTACGAACTAATGTCTAAAATATTTACAAGAATGTTTAAAATGTTTAAAATCCACAAAAATATTTAAAATGTTTAAAAAAAAAATTTTTTAAGTCTAAAAGAATGTTTGAAATGTTTAAAATCTGGAAGGTAGGTCGGATGGTTTGAAACGCTTCAGTCTACGCACTTCACCATGGGTATTAAATAATTCACTAGCAAACGCGTTTGGGTGCACACTTAGTCTTGCTTCATACTTATTGCTGTATTTGCTGATTTCTTCTTTAATGCTGGGAACTTTCAGGTCTCTCTCTATTATTCTGTTAGGGACATACCACGGAGCGGCTACTATGGTCCTTAACACTTTGTTTTGAAAGCGCTGTAAAATCTCTAGGTTCGAGTTACTGGCTGAGCCCCATAGCTGGATGCCATAGGTCCATATAGGTTTTATTATGCTTTTGTATATAAGAAGCTTGTTTTCGAGTGATAATCGTGATTGCCTGCCAATTATCCAGTACATTTGTTGGAATTTGAGCCCAAGTTGTTTTCTCTTGGTGAATATGTGCTTCTTCCAGGTTAGCCTTTTGTCCAGATGTATGCCCAGGTATTTGGTAGAGTCTGTCTCTGCTAGTTGTTTGTTGTTTAGATAGACGGGTGGACATGTCTCTCGACGTAATGTAAATGTCATATGGGTGGATTTTGCCTCGTTTGCTTTTATTTTCCATTTTTGTAGCCATTTTTCTATTTTGTAGAGATTGGCTTGTAAATTTCTGGATGCTCCTTGAGGATTTGAATGAGAGGCAATAATGGCTGTGTCATCTGCGTAAGTTGCGACTGTCGTTAGTCGGGTTGTTGGTAGGTCAGAAGTGAACATCAGATATAGTACTGGTCCAAGTACACTACCTTGCGGGACGCCAGCCTCTATTTTGAATATTTCCGAGCGTGAATCTTGTTGTTTTACCAATGAATAACGGTTCATTAGATACGATTTGATCATTAGATAAAAGTCCTGAGGAAGGTTTTGCTTTAGTTTGTAAAGAAGTCCTTCATGCCACACCTTATCAAACGCTTGACTAATGTCTATGAAAGCTGCGCTGCAGTATCTTTTATTTTCCAAGTCATTATTTATTTGTTTGACTAGTCGATGTGTTTGTTCTATCGTTCCATGTTTACTGCGGAAGCCGAATTGGTGCTGTGGGATTAGAGATTTTTCTGATATTATCGGTTCTAATCGCTTTAGAAAAAGTTTTTCGAAGACCTTGGAAATAATAGGTAGGAGACTAATGGGTCTGTATGAGGCCAAGTCATTGGGATTTTTTCCAGGTTTCGGTATCATGATAATCTCTGCAACTTTCCACTGTTCAGGAAAATGTGTGAGTGTCAATATTGCATTGAATATTTGTGTTAATGCCGTTATTGTCTTTTTGGTTATATTTTGCAGTATCTTACCAGTGATGAGGTCGTATCCTGGTGCCTTTTTTGGATTTAGTTCTTTAATTACCGATTTAATCTCGTTGGGTTTGAACTTTTTTATAGGGAGATCCATTTGGCAAGGTATGTCGAGAAAGTTCTTTATTTCATTATTATCTTCTTCATTAGTACTCATTTCGTGTGGTTTAAAGACATTGCTTAAGTATTGTGCGAAGGCATTTGCCTTTTCGCTGGAGCTTCTGGACCATCTTCCCTTGATGTCTTTTACAGGAGGTATTTGTTGTACAGGCCTTTTCATTTTTCGTGTTGCTCGCCACAAGGAATAATCCGTTGCTTCTGTGGGTGTCAATTTTTCGAGGAAATCTTGAATGTTTTGGTTTTTAATAGTTTGTAAGAGCTTTTTCAATTCAGTTGCAGCTTTGTTGTAGTTTCTTTTGTTGATTTCAGTTCTATGTTTTTGCCATTTTTTTCGAAGTTTTCTTTTTTCTATAATTTTTTCTCTGACAATAATTGGGTTTTCATTTTTAGTTTTACTATTGGTCTCATTAGGTGTTGCGTACCAAGCTGCTTTTTGAATGCCTTTCGTCAGATCGTTTACAGCTTTTTCAATATTCTGTGGTGTCTTGAGTGGAATATTTAATTCAATGTTTTCATCGAGTTTTTCTCGAAATAAATCCCAGTTAGTGTTAATATTATGTAGGTACGGCTCTTTCTGTTTTTCCATCAATTTATCATGTAGGGTTAATATTATAGGGGAGTGATCGGAGGAAAGATCAAAACTGCCTTCAATATTTAGATAGTGTGGGTTGATTCCCTTTATGATGAAAAAAATCGATTGCATCTGGTATTTTTGCGGGGTCAGTAGGCCAGTAGGTAGGTTCTCCTGTTGCTTTGATATGAAGATTGTTACCTGTGATTGTGGTCATTAGTTCTTTACCCTTAGTGTTTGTCATACGAGATCCCCATTGTATAAGCTTAGCATTGTAGTCTCCGCCACTTATAAATTTATTTCCAAATGTTCTTATGTAGTTAGTGTACTCCGTATTTTTATTGTTATGCTTGGGCGGGCAATACACTGCTGATAAAATTAGGATGCCTGTGTTGCTGTCTAGTGCTACGCTGGTGGCTTGAATGTGTTCTTTTTTATAGCCTTCTAGTTCATGATGTTTTATACTGCTGCGAATTATTATTGCCGTTCCTCCATGGGCAGTGTTGTCTGGATGATTTGTGTGATATACGTTATATTTAGGTATTTTTAAATAATTTTTATTGGTAAAGTGTGTTTCTGCGATTAGGAATACGTCAATGTTGTAGTTGGTAATGAATGTTTTGATTTCATGAGCGTGAGAACTCATGCCGTTGGCATTCCATTCGACTACCTTGAGCGTTTGTATTGTATTCATTTTGAAAGTTTCGTCACTAGTGTTGTAATGAGATTCATGATCATCCCCATTTGTGAAATTAAATCTTTCATCATACTTTTTAGTTCTGATAGGTCGTTGGGTTGTTGAAAGTTTACTGCTGCATTTGCATTGTTTACTGTATTTGTTTGATTTTGGGATGTCACGGCTTGCGCAAATGTTATACTTGGGTTTACCGGGCAGTGTGGTCTATTTATGTTCCTTGTCTGTTTTTCTCTTAGTTTTGGATACATTTTTTCTTGTAGCTCTTTATGTATTTTGCAACCTCTGTAGTTAGCCGGATGGTTTTCCAAACAGTTTACACATTTTACTGTATTGTCTTTTATAATTCTTGGACACTCAGATGTGTGGTGAGGTTCAGTGCATTTTACACATCTGTAGTTACGTTGGCAGAAATTTTTTGTGTGACCGTACCTTTGACAGCGAGTACATTGTGGTATTATCCTCTTAGGGTGGGGTGGTTCAAAGATTACACTTGTATTCATAAACAGTTTGGTGTTGTAAAGTTCTTTATTATTTTCTTTAACTTGTAGATCTACAAAGAAAATTGGTAGTGGAGTTTTTGTTCTATTTTGTTTAACATTCCATATTTGTACTACTTCGTGTCCCATAAGTTGTAGATTATTTTTAATTTCTTCAAGATCAGTTGAATGGTGCAGGTTCTTTAATGCTATTCTAAAGCTTTTTTCTTGTTTTGGTTTGTAGGTATGAAATTCTGTCTTCTTATCCTGTAGAGCTTTTATAATTTTATTATATGCTTCTCCAGTTTTTGGTTGTAACTTGACATTCTGTTCTCCTAGGGCTTTTATTATGTACTGCTCAGGACATAATGTTGTTAGAAGGGTTATTAATGGGTTGATATTGGCTACTTTGTCGATAAATATTGGGGGGGGCTTGGGCTCATACGGTTTTTCTTCGGCATCTTTATTGTCGTTGACTTCATCTTCGATTTCAAGATTGTTGAATATGTTTCCAGCTTTTTCGTTGGTACCCAGCCAGTAATCTTTTATTTTTGTTTGTCTCTGTATTCTAGTATTCTCTTCTGGGCTTCGTAGTCTCTTTTTATTGGTCACAGTTTGCCACTGTTGATCTGATTGCTGTGGTGGCTGAGATACGCTTGTACAAGGCATTGTTTGTGGATAAGTATTGATTTGATGCGTTTGTTGTTGTGTGATTGGCTGTGTTTGTTGATGGTTTGGCATCATTATTATGTTTGGTAGGTTATTTGCTTGCGTTGGTAGTGGTTGGTAGGATGTCAAACCTTGATTAACTAACATTTGTCCATTCTGATCGTATTGAACAGCTGGGTTGGGTTGTACAAATTGCATTCCATTGGAACTATACATGTCGACTTTTCGACATCACCCTGTATCCATTGGAAGCACTTTTAAACAGTAATAATTAGTACTTACAGTTTTTGTTTCGAAACGATAACTAGTGTTTTTATTTTGATTTTATTTTTAATGTTAATCACTCTTAATCACTTGACCGGTTTTATCAATTGATAGCAGAGCTCACACACGTCCGTGTCCTTTGAAACTCGAACATATACTCGAAGAAGATTTGAGAAAGAGAACATAATAAACTGGAGACAAATACTACGAAACCGAATATTGTGGAAAAATTAACAAAGCCATGAAAATAGAAGGCCCATTTTAAGATTCAATAAAGTAATTTTGTAGTGGTGCATTAACTCTACAAGGAGGAATATATTCCTCTAATTTTGTGCTAATTGATATGCAATAAATAGTCCCTTTCATCTTGCCTCTCCTCTTGATCATGCATCGGCATTTGCCGTATTTACGGTCTATTCAGTTGATTCTTTCCTAATTGACTCTATTGATATAAGGTATATGTACTTTATACATATATATATATATATATATATATATATTGTAAAGTATATTTACTATATACAAGTATACTAATATTCTTAGAATTCTTTCGAATGAAGTGTCCTGTGTCGTACTGTCTCATTTAAAAACATTGAAGGTGTGATCATCACGAAAAAGGGAACCGCTTTTTGTATTATAGACGTAAAACGGAAATCTTTTTTTCTCTAGATTATTTTTTTTATTACTTACTGAAATTGATAACAATGCATTTCATTTTTATGCAGCCATAATCAGGTTGATTACCTGGAGATTTTTTGTTATACTACTGTATTCTCTGAATAACACCATGTATACTTACTGTAGCTGTAAAGCTGGTGTCTGTACATTGTACCCTGAGAGCTACTTAGGATGTCAATTTGGCTCAAAAAATACCAAAATATCCTATATATAATCAACTGGTCACCTACTCTTCAAATTCCTAAATTTAAATAAATTCTGCCAAGTGCAATTGATTTGCAACATATAGTGAGGGGAAGCGATTAAAAACAAAATTTTGTAAATATTTTCTCTCATAAAATGGATAAAATTTATTGGAGAGAATTTGTTATTGAATCGAAAAAATTATGTACATTACTTAATATTAGTCCATCTTTATCTTCTTCTATACTTTAAAAGTATAAGTATTAGACCCATTTATTCTACAAACTCTCTACATTTGACTGAAATACAAATACTGTTTTCGAAGTTTAGGCTTTAAGAAGTCAACAACTTCGAAAAGAGACGCCCTAGGAAACATTTTAAGACAAACTATTCGTCCCTTAAGAAGATTCGAATAATCCGGAACGACCTGTATAAATATATCTGCGCACATGTGCATGTTTCTTAGATTCGCAAGGAGTTAAAATAGATGATACTGTTCAGATTGATGAAGAAAGTAATTACCTTGCCAAAATTGGAATCGATTAGTTTGTTTGTGGGTTGTTTATTTGCCTACTTTGTTTTGTGTTCTATACGGGTGTTAATTTTATTGTAAAATATTTAATAGCTGCACATTTATGATTGTTGCCAAATATTAGTCAAAATAAACTGTCTTCTTAATAAATCATTACAAATATTTTTTTAAGTAATCTAATATTTATACATACAAATAAATTCGGGAATCTGACAATCTTGCTTGTGTGAACTAGAAAGGTCTGCGCAGCAGTACAGAATCTGTCAGTTTTTCCGATTGTTAAAATCTTTGTACGTTTGTACTATGTGTGATCATAAAGTTCATAAACCGCATTAAAAATGGAATTAGCGCGAAAAAAATTTGCTTGCTATGATTTATTATGATTTTTGTAGATTTGCGCAACACACAATACATGAAAAGCTTAATTCTTGCATTTGTCTCTAAAGCCCCGTCAAGAACAACGGTATATCGCTGGTTTTAAGAATTTAAAGTTGGTTGTGTTTCACTTGAGGATAAAACAAGGGAGGGGCATTCCTCAACATCGGTTGTTGCTGAAAATAGTAACGTTGTACGTCCAATGATGGAAAAAGAACATCATGTTACATGCGATGAAATTGAAAATTTTTTTTACTGTTTTGCATACTCATTTAGCCACGAGGACCCTTTGTTTTCGATAAATCACACAAGCTATTCTTAACTTAAAAACTAGAATCAACTGGTGCAAAGCAACCGAAAAAAAATCTAACAACAAAACTTCCATGATATTATTACTAGTGACGAACCGTGGATAAACTCCTACGAACCAGAAACAAAGCAAAAATCGACAGTTTGAACGTTATAAAATGAACGTTCGCGAAAAAAACTTGTGCTTTCAAGAAAAGAAGCATTTTGAAGAAAATGGAGCCAAAGCTTGTAATATGGCTACAATTGTTTTAGAAATCCTTCGAACAGTAAATTCAGATTTCATGGTATACAACAGTTTGCTTGCCCGAAGTAATTGATCAGTGGTGAAAAACAAAACGTAAACGTGCAATCATTTTGCATCATAATAGTGCAACACCCCATACCGCATCTTCAACGGTCGATTATTTGAAAAGTACAAATATCGAATTAACGATCCCATTCCACAGTTCTGATTTGACACCAAGTGACTTTTTACATTTCCTACATTTAAATTCAAAGCACGCATTTTAAGCGTACCAATTTCTGAATGGGATAAATGTTTTGATAATTGGTTTGAACGTATGAAAAATATTAAAATAATTTATGCATTTAAACTTTTTTATCGCTACTTCCGAATTTATCGACTGGAGCTCGTATTATTTACATAAATACATAACACAGAGGTTTTTTTTAAATAAAACATTGTTGTGTTAAATTGTTAGCGTTTTTATATGTTTCATTGTTACTTTCTGAGTATACCCTTTAAAAATAGAATTCGGATGTAAGGATTTTAAACGAATAATAATCCGAGGATTATATAAAATACCACAAGGCGTTCTGAGCTTCACTTAAATTTTTAGTTTTTCTCCCGCTATTTAGAAAGAACATTCGTCTTCTTTACGTAGAAGAACAAATGTCATTTAAAATTCTTCGTCTCAATATTAATAAATTTTTAAATATTATTTTGTTATTACAGTCAGATATATAAAAATTAACAGCATCAATACACCATATAAAAATAGATATTTTAACAAAAAATTGTAAGTAAAAATATATCGAGTAGAATAAATGTATTTCGTTCTAAAATAAATAAATGTAAATAATAACAATAATTGTAGTTTTCCAACTCATTATTATTTATTTATTTCCTCTTGGATAGAGTTACCATTAACATACCTATTATGGCCGAGGACATAATGAGTTTTGGATTATAACGATGTATGTAATTTTGTTGATTCTGAATAGATTGTAAGAAAAAATATGTATTTTTGATTGATCTTCCTAGTTTATTTATTTTAACAACCTCTTCATAGAAAACTGAATTTTTGAAAATCTTAATTGAATTAATAATATGGAATTCTGCTGTTAATTATTTTATGGCGTCAAATGTCGTCTTCAGCCAATTAAGAAAAACCACTCAAGTAGTAAGTATTTTGACAAACCCCAATTCGTATAAAAATATATTTGAAATAAAAAAGTATCTGCAACCATATCTAATATTTACTGGAATATAAAAACATTATATGGCAGCAAATTTGAACCCATTAGGGAGCCAATTTTAAAATATACCTCAACGAAGTGAAGCGAACTCGACTGTCCCCGTGTTAAAATTTTGAAGTTTATGACTTGGATGTTCATGTAAACTAAAAAACCACACCCGATATATTTACTGCAATGCATAAAAACGAAAATTCAAACCACATTTTAGCATAAAATCATCACCACTCTTAATCAAAACTTTTTGAAAGAATTGAAGAATAATAACTACAAAAGTATCCAGTGAATTTCAACAAATGTGTAGAGCTTGCTAACAATATTTAAGTAAAAAAAGCACAAATATATTGCATTATTTATATTTTTTTTTCTAATAAACATTCTATTTGCCAAACAAAAACCTCTAATTTGTTTACAAATCCTCGCGTGTAGTTATTTTGCCCCGTTGGACTATATTCAACCAAAGTGGAATGATGTATAAATTCGTTCAAATAGACTTTATATTTTATATTTAATGGATTCTAAACATTTATATTCCATTATGAAGAGACATCATATTTAATGTAAATACTGTAGTTCGTTTATGCCAGTGGTTCCCAACGTGGGAGACGCGGAGTTTTTGAGAAGGTAGCCGGGAAATATTGAAAAAGCTTTGTAATTATTTTTTGAGACTGAGTAGGGTGTTAGAATCTCTATGGAATGTAGTAATTTTTATAGAAACTCTTTGATTGAAAACAAGATTTTTAAAAAAATTGTGTGAGGATTTCACCAGTTTTATTTATATCTTACTTATGATTAGTCATATTTTTAATGAGGGTTTAAGGAGCCTTGGGAAAATCTTACTTTAAAAAGGGAAGTCAAAAAGTTTGGTACCACTGGTTTATGATTTTAATATTGATTTTAAACATAGTAATTTGAAATAAAGTGCATACATATTAAATAAACATGAAGCTCAATAGCTAATCAACGAACTAATTTAAGTGATTCCAAGGAATCTAATTAAGCTGTGAACGTATCAGAAATGAAATAAAAGCAAAAATGATTAAATACTGAAAGGTGCCATATTGAAATTGTTTAGTACTCTTTTAATGTCCCGTGAAATTAGTCCCAACATAATAATTACATTATAAACGATAATGATTAAGGTAATTTTGTGTATCTAGTTAAACGAGGACGATCAATAATGCATTAGAAATATTGAACTTTTGATAAAATTAGTATCTACCAAATATGGAAATGCAGCAAGTTGAAACTAATAATAATAAGGGTGTGTACTTTAACAACATTTTTCCTTTCTTGAATTTTGTTCTTATTTATATTATCTTTGCGACTGTTCCAAAAATGCCAATCTATTTTACTTGACAAATTATATTACGAACAAAAAATGTTTTTAATTATTTTATATTTTAATAAATCTACGTCTCTATACTCGTATATCTCTTCGTAATTTAAAAATGTCGCCGCTCGCTACGTGAATGTTTTTGCTTTTAGAAGATCATTTTTCATGTTCTGAAGTATGGTTTTCATTTTATTTAAATTAATAATTTTGTTTAATCCTGCCAAAAGATTTTCAATTTCAGTATTTTGTGTAAAATTTTGACAATAATTTTGTATTTTATTTTTGGCCGCATCGCTGTATGATTGTCTTATTCAATTACTATTTACTATATTAGTAGTATAATAATTTTGTTGTGCAATTTTTTGGTTTCCTTTATACTTTAATTTGTTTAATTCCACCTGTTCTAAATATTTAATAATGTATAAAGGACACTGCTTATAATTAGCAGTTCCCTGTACTCTTTGATATGCATTTTCCACGACTACTTGTGGTGTCATTACTTTCTTCTCATCTCTCTTATCTTGAATTTTTTCTGCCAGTCTCCAGTCCGTTCATCAAATTCCTTCAACGATAGATACTTGTTGTTAGTGTCGACTTCGAATATTTTTTGTGTTTTTGGCTTCTTCGCGACCTTGCCTGGTTTATTCGATTCACCCTAATCTGTACTATTGTCTTTCACCTCCATGGCTTCTGCAACCTCTGCGCTCCATAGATCTACATTTATTTTTCCCAGCTTCTCTTCTTCCTTAGGCTTCCTTGGTTTTAATTTTAGTTTTAGTTTTCTTTCTTGTTCTATTTTTTCTTTCTCTATTTTTCTTTTTCTATCGCATCATAATAAAGTGGTCTTCTAAATCTTCGCTTTCTTTTCTTTAATTTTGTTCTCATTTAGGTACATGTTGGCTCTCCATTTTCGCCTTCTGTTATCTCTAATTTTCCACTCTCCAATCTTTTGGAATTTTTCCCCAAAAATTGGGATTTTCCACTAGAGTTGAAAATAATAAAATTTATTTAAACCAAATAAATCACCCAGGAGTTTTCTTATTGAAAACTGATTTTTATTGAAATTTCCGAATTTCCGAGTGTCTAGGATCACAAAGTACTCTTATTACTAGGTGAATTTTCATAATTTTTCATATTAGTTTAAAACGCATTAATCAATTTTTGTTAACAAAAATTAGAATTCAAAAAAATATGTAAATAACGAAATAAAAAATCAACATTTTTGAAACTCAAGGTACTTACGTAAAAACATTAGATAAGGTAGATAAATTGCATCACTAAAACATGCGATAAAATGCGGAATAACAATAATAGTTGAAATATATTTTAGAGTTATGTAAGCGTGTGTTAATTAATATATATACAGGGTGTTTCATTGGGAAAGGACCTAACTTTAACTGTAGATGGACGTCAATTTGATGGTTTCAAATAACTCATATTTAATGAGTTTTCGACTCTTTATAACTGATATTACCAGTATTACCAAAAATAAAATCCAGCACCGGCTTAAAAAAACATTTTAAAATTCGTTTTTCCAAAAACAACACCCTGTATATAGCATTTTTTTAATTTGTACTACCAAAATTTTACAAATAAAAGTATAATTTATGAGCGTTTTGAGGGTTATGAAATGGTATCGGAGAGATTTTTGTTAATTTTTCGGTTGAAATAAAATTTACTTAACTTATCTAGAAAAGCATCCCAAAAATTGAAACGGGTTTGTATTTTTACAAATACAGACCACTGGAAAATGTCACTACATGGCCGTACTTAGGACATAATCACTCAATATGTTTAGAATGTTTCGAACATCCTGTATAAAGATATTTGATACATTTCTGCTTCCAAAGGATATAAAGATACTTATTTTATATAGCCATGTTGTAGGGTGGAAATAAGTATTTTTATAACCTTTAGAAGCAGAAATGTATTTCTTGTAAACTGCTCTGGTTATCTACAAATGTGTAGCAAGTGCACCAATTCCAACTATTCTTGTACAGGATGTTCGAAACATCTGAAACTACATGTACATAAGGTGAATCAAAAAATTGGTCCTAAATAACTATTAACATTTAATTAAAAAAGTGCATGTACTCAACATATATACAATGCAAAAAATGTCATTACCTCAACGTGGAAAGGGAATTCATCAATTAATCTTATATTTTTTATATATTAATGATAAATTTAAACAAATATTTTACTACAACAAGGGGAAGCTGCATAAATTCAAGAATCTGCACCCTGATTGTGTGAGTAGCAAAATGTCCCAAATCTGTCAGTATTTTCCGATTGTTGAAATCTTTGTCCATTTTTACTTTGTATGGTGATAATTATTATGAAGCGTATTAAAAATGGAATAAACGAAAGAAAACGTGCGTGCTATGAGTTTTGTTTTTTCGTTGTGGTTGAACACAACAATATATGAAACGTTTGGTTGTTGCATTTGGTGGTGAAGCTCCATTAAAAAGAATAGCTTATCGCAGCTTTCAAGATCGTCGAACAGTAAATTTGGAGTAGTACATGACAATTTACTAGCCCGAAGTAATTAATAAGTGCCGAAAAATAAATAATTTTGTATCATGATAACGCAGAATATCATCCTGCAAGAGCAACAATGGATTATTTGAAAAGTACAAACTTCGATTTAATGATATATCAGTCGCATACTCCTGATTTGGCACCATGTGACTTTTTTAGGTTTCCTACAATTAAAAATAAAATGCGTCGTCAACGTTTTTCCTGAGCTGAAGAAAGCGTGGATACAGTCAAAAAACACATTTTGAGCATATCAACGACTGAATGGAATAAATACGTAGATACATAGAATGTAATGACGAATACTTGGAAATAGTAAAAAACCAAAAAATAATCTTTTTGTATATAAACTTTTTTTAGCTATTCCCGAATTTATCCCACTGGCTTTCTTAGTTCTAAATAATAAATAAAGTTGATGAACAATTGCGTGTTTAATTGTTTACTCAATGATTAGTTTATTTGCTTAAAACTTTGGTGTATAAAGAATTATTCATATAATAGTTATAGGAGTTGGTCTTAAATAAAAACCTAATAATTTGGTTTATTTTAGGAAAAATATATTTTTAAGAAATTCAAATTTATTTATTGTGCACCTTAAATATTTTTTTACAAACGTAGAACATTTATTGACATTAATAACAAAAAGCTTGTTAAGTAACATACTACATTGAATGAAATAAATAAAGCTGTTTATAGGAATATTTGAAATAAAAATTGATTCTGGCAAAAAATCTTTTTCTGTGTAGATAAACACATAAATTAATAACTTGTCATTCATTGCCCTTTGTGGCTTAAATACTTAATGACCCTCGTAACAATTTATACTGAAGAAAGCAGGTATAATTGTTCATTTAATTCATTATTTGCTAATCAAATACATTTTTAGAATATTAATATCCTAAACGCAGGTGCTAGATTGTGATTCAAAACTTAGTACAATATTATAAATAAATATTATATGATTCTATCACTTTATATGTGCAAAGTATATGCGGGGAATGTATTGTATTGATATTGTGACTCTCCTAAATTGAAAACACAACCATAGTATTTGAAGTTATTTCAACAATTTTTTTTTAAATATTGTGCATCAAAAACTTTATTCCGAGACAAAGTTTCAAAGAGTTATTCTTATTTTTTTTATAGACAAAAATCAAGAAATTTTATTAGCGATTTTTTTATCAAAACAATTAGTATTAAAAATAAATTTGTGCATTCCAAAACATGTAGAAGAAATAGGTTTTCACGTTTTTAACGCGAACAGAAATATTTTCATGATTCATACTTTAATGTTATTTTTATTACTCTGTTTTGATTTCACCACGTGGAAATCAATTTAAAGAGATTATTATTATATTGACATCAAAAATCTTAGATTGTATACAACATAAATGATATGTTCTTATACAATAAAAACAATATTTTAAAAAGTTCTAGTGGGTGTTACAACAAAAAAATGAAAATGTTTAAATGAATTAAAATATAAAAAAGTATGATTATGATTAAAGAATAAAATCATAATAAGCTAATTAGGCACCTGTTTCATCCTTTTCATTCATGTCTTGGATTTTCTCAGTACTTCTATTTATTAAGATCTCTTTTTTGTCTGCATGCGCTTTTTCTTCTAGTTCTTCTTTCATTTCTCTCTCTAAATCCTCTTCTTTTTCTTCAGGAATGGTATTTTTTTCTATTTCCAATATAGAGATTTGCTTTAGGAGAGCCATATTATTAGAATTTCTTTTTAAACAACGATGAAAACACATAGATACTCAAAAATTAAAATTACGTTTTTTTTGAATGCTTAAACCTTGGAAAGTCAGTGTTTTAGCAAAAAATCTAAATATTACAAAAAATATAATATTGTAGATATCATTTACATCAAGGATATTTGACTATAGACAATATTTTTTATGATCAATATTGCATTAATTAAAGAACAGCAAAATGTATAATAAATGTTTCAGGAAGATTGTGAAGATTGCTTCTACAGACTTTCTAGATCGGAAACACATAAAAATGTTTCCTAGATCTCAAAGAACTAATAATTTTTGGAGAACACATTGCGTAGAACACAACCTAGAAAACCAGCAAAAAAGAAAAGATAAAGCAGAAAACATCACTGATGGCAGGGTATCACTAGGTTAGATAACATATCAGCATATCACATATCACTTCATACTGCAGTCTCTAATGTCAATTTTATTTTATATTTGAAATATGTCATGTTCTTAATTTACTTTGTGACCTGATGATGACGAAAGTAGTTGTCAATTATTAAAAATTTTGTGGCAAAATTTTGAGTTTTCTTGGATTTCACTTTAGGAATTCCATTTCTTTTTCGGAAAATGTAGATTAGAAAACCTATTCATGAAGTGTTTGGAAAAATCGATTTTTTTCTATGGTTTTCCAACATCCTTATCCTGATTCGACAATTAGCTGATCCCTTGACAGCTAATTTTTAGATACTGCTTTGGATATAAAGTCAAATCTTTTACGAAAGGTGTCATTCATCAAAAAGATTTGAATTATTCAATTTATTTTTACCATTTTTGGTATTTTTTACACTTCTGACGAAAAATGTACTAAATTGTTAAGAAATAATAATAAGAAAGAAGGTTCGGTTTCACGAAAAATTGAAAAAAACAACTCGCTGTCTATCACAAATAAATTTTAAAAAATGAGAAATTGTTTTTTCCCAAAACTTTAAAAATTGGCTTATTTTCAATATTTAAATAGCCCCTTATTAGTAATATTTTTATTGTTTATAATAAAATAATACCAGATAATGAAGTACAATATTTAATTATAATTCTTATAAAAATTTTAATGTAGACGTAATTTTTTCATATAGTTAAGTAAGGAAATATTAAAAAATAAAAAATATATTAAATGTTCAAATTAAATTCCCTTTATAGCTTCATAGTGTCCTAACCAAGCGTTCGTAAAATTACTAACGGTATTTTGTAAACCATTTCATGTTAATGTTTTTCCTTGTATAACTTTATTTTTAAATGATTCAATAGGACCTCAACATCCAAAACAACGAGCATTTATATTTACGATATGATATTAAACTGATGCGTTACTACTTTCGAATATTGTATTTACCATGAAACAAATGAAATATAGTTCTGAAAAAATCATTTAATAGAATAAATGATACTGCGTAAGAGTTACAATAAAAGAATCATAAAAACGCAGTATGGTTTATGTTCAATTGACTAAACTACTTAAAAGTTTCATTTGCGTCTTGTAGAGATCATGCTGCTTGCAAAATTTTATTTTGTTAACAAACTTTATACGAAGTTGGAAAATCAATAAAATATCTTGTAGTCCTTATGAAACATTTTATTCGGGGCAAAATAATTCTTATGCATATACGCATTATCGGTTTTTGTTGATACTTTCCTCTATACTTACAACATTAATAATAATAACAATAATAAAAAAATTACGAGTATATTGTGACACCTACTTTATACCATTTATTTTTAAAAATAAATGAATTGAAAACGTTTTTTTTTTTAATTATTTACCGGTTCGTTGATAATAGAATGTCGACATTTTTCCAATACATTTTATAGATATTTTTATTTATTTTATTTTCACGAAGCCAATGCCGAACACGTAATAAAACGGAAGTGATAGTTGGAGTAAATTATTGATTCGTTTGGAGCATCTGAACAAAATGCTGCTAGAAATTAGTTAATTTCTTTACCCCTTGTGGGTATTGTAATAATTACAAGCTTGTCAGTAACTTAAACTAAGTTATTCTCATTAATGTTTCTGTGATTGTTTTGATATTTAGTTACACTAATCTTTATAATAATCGTGTATTTTGAAAATTCTTTAATAGTATGGACAGGTGATAACGGTACTGACAAAAAAAAGGGAGTACTTTCTATGGAAACTTGTAATGGATGGCCTGAAGTAAATGGAACACAAAACTGTCGACCCCCAATAGAATAGTGAAGATGAAGATATTACTAGAAACAAAAGATACATTTTCTAATTAGTCCAAAACCAACTGAAGATTTACCTAAAAGAATTAAAAAAAAAATCTACAAAACTAACCCAAGAAAACATAAAGTATATCGCTTTAGTGCCCAGATATTGAAAAATTGTATAGTGAGTATTTTTTTTAATCGATATGATTGCTAATGGGTTCAAAAAACATTTTTTTTTAAATTTCGTCTAAGTTTAAAAAAAAATTAAAAAATGTACTTTAAAGCACCCTCAGGAACACTGTTAGCAAAATAGTAAATGTATAGGGATATGTAAAAAATAAGCTATAATTTACTATACATGTTAAGAAATACAAAAATATGTAACTAATATTCAAAAAGGATATTACAGTAATTAGTAATGTCTATAAAAGCTAGTAGCTCTTCTTTAGTCAAATTCAATCAATCATTCAATAAGGTGTGTTACAACAGGAACTTCAGGAAATTTATACTCAAGCATACGTTTTTCCTCAGTTGCCTTCTTCCACTTTCTCTTTGTCTTCGTTGTTTGTTGCATTTTTTCGTCACATTCATTTTGTAGTTGGGACGTTTCTTCTAAATTATTTTTTTCACATAGCACTTTTTAGTTTTGTTTTTCTATATGATCGCCTCTCTCTTTGTTTCCATCTGTTGAAATTACTAGTGGTTGAATTGTGTTACAAAGATTACAGTTTTTCAACAATAAATTAATTAAAAAGTTGTTTGCTTCCAACTGCTAAAATAAAATTTAAAACAGTCATTATATGCTGTCACAAGTATAATATCTAATAGATCGTTAATTGTATCATAGTTTGTATCCTCGAAGTCACTTGCACCTTCATCTGTGTGAACATTGTTATCAAGTGGTAAATCTACAGTAAATATCTAATTCACCATATCCTCGAAATCTTTTTGACTTAGAGGTTTTTTATATATCCATTTAATTTTTTTATAGGACATAATTCCTGACGGTACTTTACAATTTTGTAGAAAAATGGGGCTTGTATAGTTAATAAAATGGTCGAATATACATGATTGTTATCTAAACTTAATCAATATAAACTCTAACAGCTCTCTAGGATAAAAAGCAGAAGTAAAACACAATAAAACGGAAGTAAACACTTTATATGAAATTGGGTGGCAAACATTACACCTGCTCCGTGAGATGGCAACAACACACAACTAACATTAAAAGATGTACAGCATAATAATGGCAAAAATTCTTAGTTTATATTGGCTCATAAAGGAGACTTGAAAGTACCGGGGGGAAAGAAAAACTCTATTCGCATTAGGTGCAATTTTACAATAGATTAAAGTTAGTGGTACTTAACTGTACCGTCGGGCACTAAATGGATATACTAAAAAAATATACTAGAGAAAATCTAATCAGCAACTGCTATCAATGATCAGTAATAATCAGTACAGATGAAAAAAATTTACGTTGTAGACAATCAAACCAGAAAACTGTAAGACCCTGGATCGCAAGAGGTAGATCTAAGGACAACATAGAATGGATTTATAAAACAACTTCAAAGACGAAAAACCTCTATAGTGAACTAGAATTGCGACCTTCTAAATTAAAAGGGAGAGATCATAATTAGGCAGTAAAGAATCGGCTGAAAATAGAAGATTTAAAAAATCGTTTATTAAAATACATTTTAAAAAAGAAACAAGATTATCCATAATATATTTCATTGGATTTGAACAATACAATTTATTTTGTATGGTTTTTTGGATTTGGGTGTATAAGCAAAGAACAGATGAAGCATATACACAATAAAAAATATTTAATAAAGATATTACTATCTGTCAGCATAAAGCTTACCATTTTTTAAATCTAGGTCCTAAACTCAGATAATCTAACTTTAACACTGCTAGAAGTGACAACTGGATAATTAATGATTGTGTACTACTGAGTAATAAATAATGTTTTTAAAAAATGGTGGAGGAACATGTATACCTGCATATAAAAACAAATTGTATTTTCTTAAAGTGAGTATGAAAAAAGGAGTATGAAATGGAATCAGAACATTTCTACTTTTCTGAAAGGTTTGTAACAACGGAAATTTACTAAAATGGAATCTCAACGCAAGGTTGCATTAATAAAATAATTTATTTTGAAATGTCTAAATTCTATTATTCAGAAATGTTCTAAAATCATAAATTTTTACTCAATGAGGTTGTTTTAAGTAAGTTTATAGATTTTTCGATATTTTTCTAATGTTGTCTTTTATTAGTAACAAAATCCGGTCATTGATCAGCAAGATGAGAGTTAATTCTTTTCTATTTCTCAAGATAACGGTGATACCAAACTTCGCAGTATAAGTTGTGTTTCCTCTTGCATAAGATTTTGTAATTATAAAGTTAAATAATTGTGCTTGGGAATTAATCTCGGGATTAATTTTTAAACAACTGAATTATTTAATATAACTCGAGAAATTTAAAGTTTGCTATTAATTTTTTAAAACAAGTTTCGAAAGTTGTCTCAAATGTAAAATTGTTTTATTAGTCCATTATTGGAAAATGAAGTGTGTCGCTAGACATAATTTTAATTTACCCCAAGCAATATTTAACTGGAATACATAATAGTTATATTCCGTACGAATTATCTTATACCATAACACGTAAAATGCATATTAAATTTTACCATTGAATTTAAATAATTTCACAACTCGGTATTACATGTTCGTTAAATATTTTTACTAATTATAAGCAGAAATTTCAAAAAGTAAGGCCATTTTTAATTCTATAACTTTTTTTCTTATATTCCCATATACAGGGTTCGGAAGAAGTATTGCATCAGTCTAATACCTCTAATAAAAAATTATATGTTAGACATTATACTAAACTATTTCAAAAATACTGGAAATAATAAACACCTTGAATCACGAACAATGAGAAATAAAAAGAATTTAAAATACATATAAAACAGAAATGTGTAAATATACAGTGAAGTCCATATGTATGGAATACATTCATTTTTAACGTTATTATGAACGTTTGGGAAAAACCTGAAACAGGTTGAATTTTATGGTTTAAAAATATTATCCTCTCCTCTCACCCCTTCTGAATTATGATAACCCCCCTGAAAATTTTTATTAAGAAATGAGGTTGTGTGATACTATTTTGAAAGGGATTTTAATTCTCTGTTCAGAAATATACAAGTTTTTAAATTTGGTGCATGACTCCACTTCAAAACTATACATAGAATGAAGCGTAGAATGTCACATAATTTAGAATGTATTTTACAAATATATTAAGTGACATCCATTTGCTTCTTGACAATAAGCAATGCGATCTTGGAATTTTCGTAGAACATTTTATATAATTTCATGGCTTAATTTTCTCAGTTATGAATGCACCAAATTTAAAAACTTATATATTGCTGAATAGAAAATTAAAATCCCTTTCAAAAGAGGTATCACACGATTCCTTTTTTCATAAAAAAGGAGGGGATAATGTTTTTATACCGTATCTGGTAAAATTAAAGAATAAAATTCGACCTATGTCAGGTTTTTTCCCAAAAGTTCATAATAATGTTAAAAATGAATGTATTCCGTAGACTTCACTGAAGAAGCAATAAAATAAGTAAAAAAGAAAAATAAAAAAGTTACATTTGAAAAATTGTAACGAAAGTTTTTTTATTGTAGTAGCTTATGGCAAACAAAATGAAAATATTAATTTTGACGATACAAATTAGGATTAATTTAGATCGGAAACCTAAATTTATAAAAAGCTAGAGAAAGAAATAAATGCACGAGAACACGTAAAGAAGAAAGAAAATACCGAAAATAATTGAAACAGAGGTCCAAAGTAAAAAAAGAACGATCACATATATGGAAATTAACTGGAGAATGATATAAAATTTCTAACAAAGAAATAAGGGATAAGAAATTAAAATCTCTGACAAAATGTATTTGAAATAATAAAATCATGTATTTTATTTTCCAGTTCCATTATCCTTTGTTAAAATATACATCAAAGATAATTAAATTATCTACATCCAATTACAATAATTGAAAACACAAATTCGAGAAAAGTCAATGTGTGTTATATACTCGTATTTAAATTTTTTCTATTTTCAAAACATATTTAGGTAATGAAATACATAATATTATTACAAATCCTGTCAGTTAAACCACTTCACAAAAATTATCTGCTAAATATTTAAAACAACATTTAGATAGGTGGGAGAAAAGGAATTGTCGCTCGAAAGTAGTATTATCATCAGGTAATTATCACTAACATGAAGAATGATCGAAATAAATAAACCGCCCGAGGAAAACTAAATATACTTCAATCGTTCGTATAGGAAACAAACAATTGATAATACCTACAAAAAGCGCGATTAATTGTATATAAGGTGATTCACTTACTTTTTAATGTTTATTCGTTGTTTCACTTCTACAATGTCCATACCTCTTTCAGTTAAATGGAGTTTATGAATATTTTTATTTTAAATTGTATATTATCTTAACAAATCGTGGTATTATGTCAGCTGAATATATTTGTTTTAATTTTAAAATTCGTTAAAGACTACGTGCCAAATAGAGCGAGAAGTATCAATTTAAAACCGCTTTGTGGTCGAAACAATTTTATCAGTTTAGTGATATCTGCACAATTTTAAAAAAGAAGGCCTTCCAAATATGTTAAATAGATCTATTTTTAGTCAATGGGTTTTATTATTACATATTTATGTTATCCTTAGTAAACCTAGTATAATATTTGAGTTTTTCTAAAAGAACTATGAAATTCATAAAACATCGAATACTATATTTGTATAGAGGGAGTCCGAGAAAATAATGCATATTTTTAAATGGAATATAGAACGTGTCATTAGCCACAAAATAATCTAATAATTTATTTATAATATCATTAGTTACACAAAAATTCACTTTAAACATTTACTCGAAAATTTATACGTGGCAACACACTTAATAAAAATATGTATCATGTAAGCAAAGAATATCTACCTGATGAATCATGAAATTGTGTTAGTTTGCAGATGATTCGGATCGTTTAATCGTTTTAAGTTTGTCGTTTGGTAAAGTATTTTCAATAATTCAATGAAAAATGCATTTTATTCAAATCAAGAATATATCGACATGTTAATTAATTTAATCCACGATGTTTTTTATCAGTGCCCCAACAATTATTGGAAACGTGTATTGTAATATCTAAAACTCTTCTATATTCCCTGTAATCTACCATTCTAAATATTTTAGTATTTTAAAATAAAAATTTATTTTTAGAACGTTTAAAAAACCATTGTTTATACTTGACTGAGTTATCGACTTTTCGGTAAATAATATTTGGATAGATCTAAAATACTAATATTTATTTCTTTGAAAACGGCTGACTTTAGGAAAAAATACATTTTTATTCTGCATACATTTTTATACCTTGTCCATGAATATATGCATTATTTCCGCGGACACCCTGTAAATAAATAATATAGTGTACTATATGTTTTTGTTTAATTATTCAGAAGAACCCATTAAAAATACTAAAGGCTAAAGAACTCCGATCTTTTTAAACAGTATATATTAAAACAAAGGATAACGAATGTTTAGAAAGACATGTTAAATATCAAACAGAAAGTCTTAATAAGTCCAGTATTTGTAAACACAGAAATTTTCAATTCAGTATAACACATTGCTAGTATTGATTTATTCTCTTCAGTTGTTACTATAATAATACTAATGTCTTCCTAGAATTGACATCTTTTTACATTATAGCTCAGTTAATTTTAAATCTACTCAATAACATCCAAACATATCAGTAACAGTGTTCTTTACACTGCGGCCAAAATTTAAGAAAAAATATGTATAAATAGATACAGAGTCACTTGGACAAAAATTGTATACCATCTAACTAGTCAGGCTTTAGACAACATTACTTACATTTCGTTGGCTTTGGTGATGCTTCTTCAGATTTAGTAAATAAGTATTCCAGGAACTTAAATACCAAAATTATTTATTTTCTTCAAAAACTATTGTTTTTAAATTTACTCGTTTTAAATATTAAAGTCATATTCAACTCCCATTAGTACACCCAAAATAATTGTATGCACGCAATTTGTTACGTCCCCAATTTGTACTTTAAACAATCTACATTTCGCTAATATACACTATAAAAATTGACCAATGAAAACTGCCCTCTCTGACCTCAGAATTAACGAATCAGTCGTGATTGGTCACAGTCATTCCAGTTCCAAAAAGAAAGAGAAGCTAAGAAGTCACTGCCCAATGCACACACTCACTCTCCACTCAAAAATAGGCTCTCTGAAGTTGTTTATCGCTCTTCACATAATTGAATATATAAATTGTCACTAAAAGTTTAGTTTTAAAAGTTTAATGACTTTTCAGACCACATATTTAAAAATTAAGTTAAGTTTAAGTTGTGATCAGTGAATCATTGGAAATTTGTGTCAACTATTATATAAAGGACTCAAGAGCTCGCATCAAAATTATTATTAAAGTGTAAATTTTGAATTTAGTTACCTTCATTAAACTTTTTAAAATAAATCAATTTATCAGTTGTGTGAAAACCAATTACGGTATGCATAAAATTCTACATACTCTAAATGGATTGCAATTTAGTTCCAATCTTGAACCTCTGGATTTCTTTTTATTCAATTTCACCTATAATATAATATGTGTCTTAAATTCACTTCTCGTAATATCTAATTACTACTGGCTTAATAATTTCCTCTATGGTGTGAGAAACACTCTCAATTTCAAGAGAAGGATCAATTTTTGGTGTATTTTGAGACAGTGATTTTCGTTTTGACAATATAAAAAATGTTATATTATAATGAATCATCATCGTTATCATAATACGTACTCATTTTCCGGTAAATGCCAGTGTTGAGTTGAAGTTTTTCAATATTCGCTTATTTTATTTCTCCAGTTTTTCACAAGGTCTTCGGTCTCTCCAGTTCCCCACCAATAGAACCCCTTTAGAATAGAAATGTCCCTTTAACTCTTTCTTTAAACAATTCCTTTATTGGTACATAACACTTATCAATGTATATCCCTTTTTTTGTCAAAAATAGACACCAAAGTTATTCGGCGTCGAATTAATAAGGATTGGTGTAGACTATTGACTTGTGATTACCCTCAATTAACATTTCAAGGAAAAAAGGAAATAACATCTTCATGTAATAAAAGTGATATCGGCACCCGAAATAGAGGAAATAAGATTTTTTATCGACGTCTAATCATTTTATGAAAATCTATTAATGCCTTAAACGTATAGATTTTCAATTTTATACCATGTATCTACTAAATATAGATGAACATTTGGCGCAATGGTAATACGTTTTCACACTGTTCAAAATTCGAATCGTGCATGACTTTCTAAGATAGCATTTTCTCTTATAAAAAATGTATAACAAACAATTACCCAGAATTCTATTTTGATAATTACCAAAAAAAAAGAATTTTTGTTACTGACAGAGATATTAAATTGGTAAATAGAACACATACAATAGTTCAATTTAATTTCTTATGTCGGAAATTAGGTAAATAAGTCTAGTTTTTAGTTTTTGATGGTCCTAATATTAAGTAATTATCCAGAAACAAATTATTATATTATAACAGCATGAAAAATTCATTGTATACTACGTTTGGGTCATTTTTAATTAAAGGTAAAATAAAATAAAAAATATACATTATTTTTAATGTTATATCCTTTAAATTTAAAAAAATCTTCTAATGAAATAAAATAATATTTCTATATAATATTTTTTCAGGAGCCTTTAAAATGAAAAAAAAAATTTTTACAGATCGTGTTTTTATTAAACTTTCCAACAAACATACTATTAAATGATTACGATTATTAGTATACATTACATTATTAAATACAATAATTATGAATGGATTGTTTTCTGAAATGTTCTTTCGTTGATGAAATTTTATTTGTACATAAACATTATTCGCTGGTTTTATATGTATGAAACTTAGTACAAATTACGAAGCAAATACCATTTAATAATATCACAACTTGTTTTAGAACTAATTGTAAATCACCCTGTATTGGTCGTTTTATGGTGCACTTTTTGATAATAATTAAGCTTAGAAACACAGATAACAACACCACGGAGTAGTTATGAGGTTCCTTTTATGTACTAATAACAAATTTTACTCATTATATCGTCCCATTATTTTGTTTTTCCTTTTACTCATACCTCTAAAAATAAATAAAAAAAGGCCTTTGTTCATAGCCATTTTCCAAAATATATTATTAAATTAGTTCTCTCATATTGTGATGTGAATAAAAATAAAACTATTTTCCAAAATGCATTAAATAAATTAGTTCTCTCATATTGTGATGTTTTGAATGAAAATAAAACTCTCTGTTTTCCTTTCATAACAATTTTGATTAGCATACTACTTTGTAAAATGTAAAAAAAGTAAATGGTTGATTTCGTTTTTTATATGAACAAGGTTTCATCGATTTTCATGCTTATTCAATTACAATTTTAATTCTTTTATAAACTCTTGACAGTTTATATTAAATTATATTTTTATATTTTCAAACTTTGTTATGATAGAACAAGTCTTTACGTATTATTGTCATTTTTAATCATCATTTATAATCATAATCGTATCTATTATCTCTAATAACGATTATTATTTCATTTACATATACTATTTTCTGTATTAATAAAAATTTTGGTTATCAATCTAATTATTTCAAACTATTATTTATCCAGGTTTTCAAGAAAACAAACTTAATGACTCAAAACAGTTATGGATTAATCCAATTGTGATTGGGCAATTGTAATATTCATGATAAAATTACGGGTAATTTTTGAAATTCTAGAATACTTCTTTTGTAAGCACTGCAGAATATATCTTTTAGTTCTATAAAAAATCGATTTCTACCTAGTCAGATGAGGAATAAATGTTGAACAATATAAACATACAATTAAATAAATATTAAATTAATTATTAAGTAAATTTTCTTAATAATAAAGATATTAATAGATAAAATTAATGGTCAATTAAAGAAAAAAAAATATTAACAAGTACAGTGTATTTATAACTAGAAGGAAAAGATCATTATTTATTAAGATAATGTAACTAATTTTTATACCCCTAGTAATTAGTTCGATAAATTAAGTTGGAGTAAAATAGATACCTTCACAGAGTTTAAAAGAAAGAAGTGGATCTTCCATCCACCTTCTGCTGCTTCGATGGTAGAAGGAATTAGTAAAGGTATTAAAGTATAAGTAAAGATATTAAATCCGTAATAAATTAATCAAAAGCAGGTTAATGAGTCATCGAAGTTGAACAAATATGCAAAATGCCTAACATGACATTAACCAAGATAGTATGTAAACCTAAAAAGACCACAAACGATAAACCAGGAATGATAGAAAATACAAGATTAGAAACAAGAACTAAATTGGAGAAAGGTTGAAAAACTCGCGATAGACTAAAACAAATGTAGAAATAAAACAAGCAAAGATTCAAAAGTTAGTTCTGGGATAGAACAATCGAAATGTATCCAGGAAAGGATAGATAGAGCGACTGTCAAAATTGAAAACATGCATTGGATTGGGCCTTACCAACATTTATATCCTTTGAAAATGGCAGCTCAAGAAAATAAAAGACAAAAAATATGGAAAGGAAATAAAAATTAAGGAAAGAAAAAAGCACTGAATAATGAAAAAAATAAAGAAACAAATTAGATCTTGATATGGAAGGCCCATAAATTAACCCGGGAGTTTCAGGTCCGAGGCACGATAATGTTTCAAGAAGTAGTTGTGAGAATATGGTTAGGGAAAATGTTTTGTTATGTAGAACTTAACATAGTTATTTCGACGTTACGGAAAATATTGATCTCTGAATTAAAAATATTATAAAACAAATACGCCTAAAAAGTCTATACTTATTTCTCATAGACTTGTTCACTAACATTGCTTAGAGATAGTTTATTTTTTCTTTTCATTAATTTTTTTATAATTTTCTACAGGATGTTCAATATTTCTTTACGGTGTAATAAATTAACACTGTGATAAATTAGTTGGTATCTTGGTTCTGGAGCCGTAACCTACCACCTATTTCATCCCATTAAAGAGCTCTAACAAGAAAAAATCTAAGGCGGTTCTTTCAATTTTTGGTGGAGAATATGACCAGTTAAAAATATAGCCTGAAACAACTATATTTTGTTTTTAATTATATCAGTTATATTACTTTTATTGAATGCACGTCTTTATCATATGACTGAAACATGGTTACGAGTATAACACTTCATTAAACCCTCTAACAAATAAAAAGTCAATTTTTTAATTATGTAAACAATCTAAATTGATTAAGTAAATAATCCGACTAAGCAAATTAAAATAAAATGACATCGATAAATAAATACGTCTATTCGTATTTTTCTTTGAAGGTTACATTAAATACAAAAGTCCATTTGGTAATTACGGAATCAAACAGTTGTTGAAATGGCTCTATTATTTTCAATATTAAAAGAATCAAGTAAGAGAGATTTTAAATAAAGCGATTATTATACAGGACTTTTTATAGTAATTTTATATATTATCTAGAAGTTGACATACAAGGGCCCTGCTGAAAGTTATTATATATTATTGAAAACTGGTTATTACATTTAATTTTGACCGTAAAATCATGGGATCTACGATTTATTATAACTAAAGCTCACGAATTGAAGGAATGTCTCTGAAATGCGCACAAATTTTAAAAACTAACGTAAAATGAATAAATGAAATTTAATTTAATAAAATTTCCACTTTGAGTGCCATTCACGAAATGCACGTTGCAATACATAAACAGAAAATGAGCTCCCGCCTGTTTTTGTCCAAACGCATAGTGTAATCATTTTCTACAATTGGTAACTACACTCCTGGACAAAAAAATCCGGACACTTGTATTTTGTTTTTTTTTTTAAATTTTGTAGGTGTTAAGTGGTTTAAATGGGGAGGAAGTAAACATTAATAATCGTTTATTTAAAACACTAAAAAAGTAATAATAGGAAAAATAAGTAACCCAAAAGAAAGTAATAAGTCACGCAAAAAAAATTAACATTGTTCGAAAAATTAAACAAAAGAAAAACAAAATTTTAATTGCCCACAGTTGCCTGTTCTTTAGGTTTAGTATCGGGTATTGCGCCCCCTACACCTGCGGAAGGTTTCATAAATGTCCCATAAATGTTCTATTGGATTCATGTCAGGACTACAAGCGGGACACTCCAAAACGTGAATTCCGACAGTATTTAGGTAGTCCATGACGATTCGCGCAGTATGTGGACGCGCATTATCCTGCATAAATAAGAAATTATCCCCAACAAAAGGGGCGTAGGGGACAACATGGTCCTCCAGACACTGTCGTATGTATCTGTCTGCTATTAGAGTTCCATGTTCGATGAAAATTAATTCGGTGCGTCCGTTGAAAGATATACCCGCCCATACAATAACACCTCCGCCACCAAACGGCGTTCTGGGTGAAATACAGCAAGGTGCAAATCGTTCTCCGGGTCTCCTCCTTACACGTTCGCGTCCGTCTGGAGATCGTAAGCAAAAACGGGACTCGTCAGAAAACATTACAACACTCCATTGCTGAAGAGTCCAGTCTCTGTGATCATTCGTGAATCTCATTCTGTTAGCTCGATGAGCTGCTGTTAATTTGGGGCATGCTACTGGCTTATGAGAACGTAAACCACTTTCATGCAGGACTCTTCCTACAGTTCGTGCAGAAATATGAGTTCCTCGAACTTCTAACAAACGACTAGCGAGAACATTTGACGTTAAAGAGCGGTTCCGTAATGCGGAAATCTTTAAAAAACGTTCCTCACGCTGATTTCTGGACCTTTTTCTGCCTGATCCTGGTCTTCTAGTGTATTCTCCAGTCTGACGATACTTCGTAAGAGCATCTTGGACGGTACTTTTGGCAATATTCAAATGATTTGCAATATACCGTAAACTGCGACCATCTTCATGTAATGCCACAACTTTTGCATTATTGTCGGGAGTCATACTAACACAATTTAAAAACACTAATGAATTTATCAGAATAAACGTGAAACTTATCGTAAATGCAAAAAAATATGCAAAAAATCTGTTGCTAGTAAACAAGATAAAGTATCATTATTTGCCAAACGTCAAAATTTTGTTTCAAAGGTGACGCGATCATTTAAAAACATTAAAAGAAACATTTTTATTGTTATGAATAAACGTTTTTTATTATTGTTTACTTCCTCCTCATTAAAACCAATAAACACCAACAAAATTAAAAAAAAATATACAAAATGCAAGTGTCCGGATTTTTTTGTCCAGGAGTGTAGTACAAACTAACAAATATGAAACATTCTTGTAACACTTTATTGACTCCAGTCATTGAAGACCCACAGTTTTTAATTGGTTTAAAAGAGACACACAGATCATAAAAAAAATTCTACTAAGCAATCCGATTTAAGGAAAAATCACAGTTGTGCTAATGTTTTGTAAATGTAAGTAAAAAATATTATAGTAACTCTTTTGGACTGTAATAAAATATTCGATCTGTTAAATCATAAACATTTATCTATTTATTTACCCAAGTTCTGCTACTTCTGACTTAATGCTAAAACAAACGTTCCAGGGTTCCTGAGGACTCCATACTCAATCTCTCTTTCCCTTTTATGTTTTTATAATCATCGGAATATCATAAAATTACCATTTAAGCTAAATTCTATACAGTTAACTCCAAATATCTTCATATTTTATACAATAGTTTAACTGGTGAGATTATATAAAATATGAGCAATGAAAACCTAATGTATACCCTAAAACAACAACGAGCTTGTGATAAATGACTCATAATAAATTTTATTATAAATCAATCGAATCATTTAAGCCTACGATTGATATCGTTAGTAACAGGTATATTTTTTATGTAATATGTCTCCTACTAGAGAAATTTTATTTATTCTTTGATAATAATGATAAGTGAATGTTACTCATTGAATGGCTTTAAGCACCCCTGCCAGAACACTTTTTGACCTCAAAAGCCATTAAATTATTACCTCATCCTACATATTCATCTGATTTGCTATTTGAAATGTTTGCTATTTTCTACTCTCAAAGGAAAACTAAAAGACGAATATTATTCATCAATATAAAGATTCAATATCCCTTTAATGGAGTTATTAGTAATATTCCAAAAGGAGCTTGGTCTGCTTCTTTCAAGAAGTCTTTGATATGTATTTACTTTGAAAAATATTATTTCAAATATTCAAAAATAGTTTTATTATATCTAAGAAAAGTTCCCTTTTTTCTAAAACAGAAATAAAAATGAAATGACATGAAGAATTTCCATTGAAAACCGTATCTCAAAACCCTAAAGTATTTATTTCTAAATGTGTCATTTAAGTTTTTAATGTTTTAATATAAGTTCTGTAATAATTATTTAGAATGAGCGAGCTTTATATTATTAGTCATTTTGTTAAAATATTGATTTTCCTTTGGCGCCACACGCTACATTTTTGATAAATTGCAAGATTATCCGCAACAGTTGTGTTGAATGGAGTGTTTCTGGTTTGTTTTCAATCTATTTTCCTTGTTGTACGTGTATGAATAGAGACAATGAACTTCATTTTGTTCTATTATAGACTGATAAAGAAAAGTGATTACAAAAAAATTGAATTCATATAATGTTTTAATAAGATACATGTAATAAATATTAACATTTTTATACCATGCAGCAGAATTACCAAAGAATATAGAAATACTTCCTAAAATAAAGAGCAATTCAAAATAATAAAGAAAAAATAGATGAAAGATATAACGTTTTTTTCTTCCTTCAGTCTCTTATTGCTCCCTGAATTAAAAAACAGCAGGATGTATTTTTGTAAATACAGATAAAAATCTTTTGGTTTAGTTTTTAAAAAAAGCGATCAACTTTCATCTTTTTAATGTCTATTGTAATATTCGAATGTACTATGTTTGTTTTTTCGATGTCAACAGTACATGCAGTAGACAACATAATATTTTTTATCTACCAATGTAGTTCTCTCAAATGTTTACAGACACTAATATAAATGCTTATGCAAGTTATATAGACAGTAAATATAGGAAGTTTATTGCTTGCGGACGTGAGCTTATAAGTGCCGGAACATCATTTTTTTACTAAAAAATGTTGCTGTTTTCTTTGTAATTTCATTCATATTTTTTATACAATATGATTTTTTTTGTAATGTCGGACTATGCGATTATGGGATAATTAACTCGTTCTATTCTAATATAAGTAAAGTAAAAAAATTATAAATAATGTAACTTTATTAAATGTAAAACCTAAATTACAAATGAAAAAAATTAGCCTATAATATAACTAAATTGTCCGCATCGTAAAGCCATCTATCTTGGCCAGACTCTTAGAAATTTTAACATAAGGTACTGTGAACACTTACGAGCTTATAGATTTAAACAACTAAATAAAGAACATTGCACAAAACACCTCATTAACACTTAACAAAACAATTGAAACAACAGTAGAAGTACTTCATATGAGTGGCAAAAAAAAAAGAAATTGATTTTTTAGAAAATTTGGAATTAAGAAATATTTAAAATGTTCTCAGTATATCTGACTGAACAATTAAACCTGGGCAGCTCAATTATTTTAGATTACCTTTTGAACTAAATACAAATATAATATTAACCAAATTTTTTAGAAATAGAAGAATATTATCATATTTTAAAAATTTTACAGCAAGAATTCATACTGTACGTATTGGTTGATAATGATTGGTTGAAATGTTTATGATATGAAGTCAAGTATACATATAAGAAATCTCTCAATTTTACGTCACTTATTGAAAATGCGATTTAATGAAACCTTGTTAAAGAAACATATTTAAAAATAGCTTTGAAGTACTGTAGAAATTCAAGATAAGTATAATTTATCTTTTATATTTATTTCGTTTAAAATTGTCTATTTAATGATGGCTTGCTTTTGAATGTTCCTTACTATTATTTAGAACCCTACCCATATAACATATATATCAGTCATATCCAACGGGCATTTAAGTATATCTGTGGATATCTATTTTATAACATCCAAACGGCATTTGTATATCCTCGACATTTTTGAGAGGCATTATGGCTATAATTTAGATTGAATCTTTTTATTTCTTTCAAGTATTATTTTATTATTCTAACATCTTTTGTAGTTAATGAGACAGTTGCTTTCATTTCAAATCCTCAGAGACAATTACAAAGAGCTGACAAAAGTGTTTCAAAAGACTACTTTAGTGTCTGACACTCTTCAAAATATTATAGAATTTATTTATCTTTCAATTTTCCTCGCAAATATTCTTATGGAACAAGAATTGTTTTCCTGAATGATATACAATCCTTAAATGTCTAATGAATATGTAATGGAGGTCGATACCTTTTAGCAATCACGGATTATCCATTAAATCCCTTGTAGATGTTTATGATGTATTGTTGCAAATGATGGTACCCCTGCTAACTTTTAAACGAAAAAAAAAATAAAAACTGGCATAAACTTTGTTTGTTTAACGCTCTATTTAACACTGTAGCGATTTTGTAAATTTTGGTTCTGGTTGCTGATTAATAATACCCCAAAGATATCGTCACCAGAAAAATTCTAGGAGATAAATTATTCAATGCACGAGTACTCAAAATCATTTGCTTTTTCAGTTCGAGGGGAACATATTAAAGAAGCTCACTGTAAGTACCTAAAAGAAAGTTAATTAAACCATTGTATAAAATTCCCAATTTATTCAACTATCCTGTTTTGAAATATTCCCTGGGTGATGTAGACTCCGAACTCCCACTCTTCAGTTATTGTAGGGGAACGAATTAAGTTGGCAATTTAAAAGTACCTAGTTTTTTTTACTGGTATCACTGTTGTGTTTTATTGTCCCAGTTCTTGTTAGTACTTTTGACAAATTGTCACTTTTATATGAGGAGAAATTTTAGGGTAGTGGGAGGTGCGCCTGAACATAATTAACACGATGTTTTCTTACCAGAAAACGTCTATTATTGAAATAAAATCTTAGTTAAGTTTCAAAGTGTGAAGTTGACAGACAATGTCGAGAACACTGAAATTCCACCGTTTTTTCAAACTATCATTGTCATAATTTTGATAAATTATATGATATGTCTCAAATCTCCAATAATCTTTGATCATTGATTCGAGATGGCTCTAATATATCGATTGTGTGCGTCCATACGTGTCACTTTATCTGGCGATGTACGTTCAAAAAATGTTTCATTGTTCAGTCTGCATTTTAGCTTATAGAATTTTGTAACATTCTGATTACTAAATAAAGTACTTTAAAAAGTATTTTGAATCACGGACAATATAATTCTGAAATATGTAAAAAAGTTCTTGGAATTTTTTCTTAATTTTTTTTTTTTTAGGTGATGCTTGTTCCCCCCCAGTTGATACCATGATTGATCTTAGTAACCTGCTACTAACATATTTTTTATTTCAGAAATTAAAAGACTAGCAAAGAATTTAAGCCACAAAAAATTATTTCAATATTAGTTTAAAATTTTGGGGGTTAAAAATATGGTAAAATTAATATAACTAACGCACTCTTTTATGTTCTTTCAACAAAAAACATTTACGTATGAGATATTTTTAAAACTTAAATTTGTGTTTTTATATAATTATTATTAGTTTTTCAAAATTCGAATAATTCCTAAAATATAAACAGCAAAAATATAAGGAGCAAATACCTTAATTACTGCTAATTTTATCAAACTTTCGAATCTTATTCTTTGTAGTTTAATTCCAAATAATTAATGCATTAATAATGATACTTGTATGTATTTACATCGTCATTCAGAACATCCAGAAAAATAACAGAGGGTTTAATTACGTTTTGGACAAGGCGTAATCGTTATGACATCAATCACAATCACAATTTTAATCACCATATATTGGTTTAATGGAAAAGTCAATATTTTCCTGCAAGGGAAGTGTTAAATTTCAACCCTTAATTTTTTCATTTTGTTGGTTGGATTTATTCAAGTTTAATAATATGATGTATGGACTAAAAAGCTTAACTAATCAGTTTAACTCAATAATTTAGTAATTATTTAGGCATCTGCAAATAAATATCTATATACAGAGTGGGCCACTCAAAACAGTCCTAATATTTGGCAGTATTCATTAGATTCTTAGAAAACACGTCAATTTTTATTCCAAAAGGGACACATTTTCAAGATACTGGCGTTTGTCATATATCAACCCCCTCCCTTTCACGTCTCCTACCCCTTAATTTTTAACAGGGAATATACCATGTATGGCACATCACTAGAACGTTGTTGAGATGGACTAATCAGTCATATGATCATCAATGACTTTTCTTTCGATAACTCCATGTTTGTAAAAAAATTCTTAATTTAATTAAAATCTAATACCTCTTAAAAGTTAAACGCACCGCCTATGTTTTTATCTAAAAGTTATTTTGTAATCTCTTATAGTAAAAAAACAATCCAGAGACGAATTTGAAAGACCTATTTAGGCACATATACAATATTGATTTTATGATCCAAATTGTAAATATTTATATGCTGACAGGAATTTTAATTTCAACCTTTCACGTTTAATATATGAGTATCAAAACCGAATTATGTATGTAGAAGATAATATGCACATTTTATAGATCGGCAACTACTACAAAAGTATATTAAATAAAATGTACGTTTTGCAGTCTGTTACTGTGTTGGAATGAAAATTTTGTGCTCGGGGTTCCTCACGAACGCGTTAGGCACCCGCTACTCGCATCGAATATTTATTCCCAACTTGTTACAGAATATAATTTTCTGTAATAGCACACACCGATTACAAATAATAATATGATTATTATGAAAATTAAGATTTCATCTACAATATTTTCGCCATTAGGAGAGAATAATAAAACCTAATTATATGTGCATACTACAAAACAGGTGGCTCGAAACATTTCAGAATAGTATTACCGTGCTTGTGGGATGTTTAAGGGATCACTATAATATGTTGATCGTTTATAATATATTAATTATTTATAAAAGGAAGGAATATTTATTTTAATAATAATTTGTAGATATTACTTGAGATCTCAAAAAAATACAATTACTCAAAAAGTCTGTCGTCGCTGTCTGAATTACTAATGTTAAAAACAAAAGAGATTCTAACGTTTCTTCTGTAAATTGTTCCAGTTTCCACATTTTCTGTTCTACTTTAAGAACACGGTTGATGCATGTTTCTCATTTTTTTTCTAAGATATTTTCTTTTTCAACAAATAATTTCATTATCTATAAGCATAGATTTCCTATCTTTTTTTGATCACGTAAAATTTAATTCTTTGCTCTTTTGACTTCTTCTTTTTCTTGTTTTTGTTTAAGTCGGATTCAATTCCTAATGTTTGCCCTCTAAGCAGTTTATATATAGTTGACTTTCCCACACCTGTCATATTTTATGTCGTTTGGACCGCGTTTTCCACAGTTCTAGATGAATTTTCTCTTCTTACGTAGTCATACACATTTTTTATAATAATTTTCTCATTCATACTTTTCACAGGACTGCATCCGAACTATTTTCTATTTTCACTCTCTTTACAGAGTATATATATCAGGTATAAGGGAATGTTCTGTCGTTTTTGAAAACTTTTATGCGTTGTCGATCCTTAGCAAGAATTATGTTTCTATTGAAACCGGTTTAAACAGATTAGTATGATTGATGATTTATACACATTTTTTCGTATTTTGGCCAGTTTTTTTAAACTTGCAAAACTGTCAATATTAGCGAAGAAAAAGTGCACTTTGACATTGTATATTGTATGAGTTCCAAAAATGGATAACGCGATGGAGGCAAAAAAAAACTTGCCAAATATGGTTTGCGAAATTTCATTCGGGTGATTTTTCTTTGAAAGATTAACCCAGATCAGGAAGGCCAACAGATGTCTATGAGAAAGTGCTACGTAGTATGATCAGGACAAATCCCACGTTAACTTCCACAGAAGTGAGCTTCAATCTTGGAATTCATTAGACTACTGCTTTGGATCACATTAAAAGGCTTGGTTTCGTGTCCAAACTCTCTGTTTGGGTGCCACACGAATTAAGCGAAAAAAATTTAATGGACGGAATTTAGATATGTTCTTCAAATCTTGCTCGTCACAAACAGGAACTCTTTTTGGACCACTTAGTGACTGTAGATGAAAAGTGGATAGTGTATAAACACGTGGTAAGAAAAAGGGCATATGTATACAAAGGGGAGACACCACCATCCACATCCAAAGCTGGCGTGCATCAGAAGAAGGTTATGTTGTGGTGTTATTGGGGCCGCAAGGGTATAGTGCTCTATGAGTAGCTGAAAAAAAAATGAAACGGTCGATGCTGATCGTTAATGTTCGCAACTTTATGTTTTGAAACATCCGTATTTGATCAACAGAAAGGGAGTAATTCTTCACCACAACAGCGCTAGACCACACGTGGCAAAAAAACCACACAAAAAATTGCAGAGTTGGGTTGGGAAACTTTACCTCAACCAGCATATTCTCCAGATATTGCCCTATCGTCTGTTTAGGTTTAACTTTCTCGATGGAAATGAATATATAAATTATGAGGGAGTCCAAATGGCAGTGGAAGAATATTTTGCTTCCAAAACAGATGACTTCTTTTCTAGGGGGTTAGATGTTAATAATTCCAAAAATTATTTGTTTGGTAATTAAGGGTGCATTAACTACTTAAGTAACTAAGGAATAAAGAGGATTACAAAATAAATGCTGCAAGTGGATGATAACCAAGTACATAGAAAGTCAATTAAAATAGTAGACATTGTAAATTTAAATATTAAGAAAAAAACTGCCTATGGTAGGAAGAAGCTTTTAATTTTGCTTGGAACATAATTCGTAAATATCAAAAAAAATTTATATTCTATTATTAAATAGGTAATATAAATATATTCTATTATTAAATAGGTAATATAAATGGGAACTCTCATCTTAATTCAATAATATTTTACATTTATGTGCAGGCCCATAGTTTACTGATCAAAACCCATTTTATTACTCTATTCTAATGGCGAAAATACTATAGAAGAGTAGAGTTTATTTACCCTTTTTTCCTTCAAATTTTAACTACAGTACTTAACCAAATGTCTATCTTTTAAAACATGTTGCGTAGTAGAGTTTATTAAAACTACAACAATAACAATAATTAACAGACGCAGTTCGAAAATGTTACCTATTCAATTTTGGTTCCCATAATTTTTTGTCCAATCTATCCGGTTGTACCTATACCTTATATTTATAACAACACTAGATATTTTGATCATATTTTTTTAATTTCAATTAAAAAAGTTTCACTTTTGTTCATATGTGTTTATGTGTATCAATTCACTGTCTTTAACACAAAAAATCACCAAAAAAAAAAACTACTAGAGAAAATTCATCTTACTGGAAGAAGTTGAATCACAGTATTTAGACGGAATCATTTCTAAGGAAGATGCCAGGCAGAAAATGTCGAAAAGCTTTTTTCCTAGTTATATAACTACACTTTCAATTTTACAAAATCTCAACCACGACTTAGAGTAACAAAAGAACAAAAATACACAGAAATGGGGCATTTTCATTTTCGGGAAAATCCGAGGAAAAGTCGGTGCCGCGTGTTTATAGGTTATAACAAAAGAAAAGCGTGCTACACCCCCGAGTCCCGTATGGCAACTGACATAACGACTCCGGGATATCGATCTGTGACAGTTAGCAGGATCGTCCTTAGGGGGTGTTCGAACGAAGCAAACACCCAAAATGCAGGAAGATTTCAATCTTGTAAAGCTTATTTTATTTCACCTCGGCCGATGCCCGCTACTGGTCATAAAACATCTAGCGCTATTCTTCTATTGAATATAATCTTTTAGAGAGATATACCAAGGCGAAAAATATTTATACTACAAAGAGTAATTTATGGTTATGTTACATACATCGTTTTTTATGTAACCTATATAGGTATTAATTGTTTTTAAGTTTCATTTTAGTGCTTTCTATATATTAAAGACCCCTTTATGGTATGTTTACTAATATTATATTTTAAATTTTTCTTAAAAACTTATTTTCTTCTATTTATATTCTTTATAGTTCAGTCATCACATCTTAAAAATTTTTAGATTTAAATTAAAACTTCCTGAAATATTAGCTAAATTCGTTACACCAAAAATATCGTTTAAGTTGAGATATCTACAAAACTAATAGTTTTCGAGAAAAATGACATTGCCCAATTTTTTTCTGTTTTAAAAGAAAATAGAAGTATTTTATACACAGAAATATATAAACAAAGAGTCATTTTCATTCGCTGGCTTTTATTCCATTAGTTTTAATCAAGTTCAAATACTGTTCAATACACTTTTCGTTTACCCGGTATATTCTTCAAGCAAGTTATACGCTTACATGACCAACATTCTAAAATCTAACGGCCTTTTTAGCACGTTTTATGCAAAATAGAACTCGAAAAGTCGCAGTTGCCCGTCACCAATCCTAAACTACAGTTCTCTCCCGATCAAGTAAAAAAATCTAGAAAATAGAAAAAGACATTGCCCGATTAATCGTTATTTTCCACTCTTTCGCCTCAATAAATTTAACAACTCGCCAGTGGACATACAAAAATTATTTGTAGAACCAAGTTTAAGTAGTTATGTGATAAAACTGATAAAAAATAAAAATTTGTCCATACTGGAAAGCGGCATTTACAATGTATAAATATTTGTATATTAAGTATTTTTCTAGTCAATTTCAATTAAATTACTGAACCATTGAGTTTACCATATATTTTTTGGACGGCTGGAACTGAATGTTTCAAGAAATATATGTTCAGATATTATTTACGGTGGTAATTTTGGTATACTGTAACCTAATATAGTCATTTTTCCCAAAATATCCTATTCGAGCGTATTAATTAATTCAAAGAGCATGGAGGATACGTGCAGAATTTAAACAGGGCCGGTTTAAAAAAGTAATTTAATATTCTAAATACATCTGTTGTAATAGCAAAAATAAAAATTCGGAGTTTGCTGATGTGTAAAAAATACGTAGGTATATACAATAATAAATATTAGTTTTATCAACAAAGAAATTTAAGACCTCTTGTACAAAATGCCAAAAGAAGTAACTTAAAAATGAACATAACGACATAAATGGATTTTATTTTTCAATTATTTTTACATTAAAAACATTAAAATACAAAATAGGCTATTTTTAATTACCTACACTATTCTTATTAGACCTGAACTGCTATTTATAAAATGTATATGAGTATGTTTTGTTATTGGCACGCAAAATTTCAGTTCACTTTTTCATTGGCAAATCATAGATACGTTGTTTCTATATTCTTTAACCGGCAATTATTTTAAACAAGTTTGTTAATCACAACATTTTAAACCAAGGAACATCATGCCAATTTTGTATCAAATAATTTTAAAATCTGTATTAACGGCAGATTATTGGTAAAAATCATTAAAACAGCAACAATTGTAAATTACAAATTATAAATATATTAAACGAAGAACATATTCTTAAAAATTGCATTCGTGCAATATTTACCGATTCTAACAGGATTTATAAGTAAATTACAATAGGAATTTCGAACCTTTCAACATTTTAACTGTACATAATTTAAGATTGAGGTAGAAGTTCGGGATTATATTTCCTATCCTTAAGTACCTGAATTTAGTAGAAACCACGAACCTGTAACGGATCCGCCTCTGTAAATCAAAATCAAATCTAGAAAGTTAATAATTAAGTACTTAAAGTACTAAAACATGCTGGCCTGAATGTTATAAATCTTTTAAGAGTTTGCAAGAGTTCTTTCAGGAAAAAAATACAAAGAATTTCAAAATCAACTAACGGATGTTAAATTGCATGTTTAAAGGCATTATACTAATAATATAAGTTCTCGCTTCAAATGACATCCACAGATGAGTTTATGATTGTAATTTAGAAATAATGGGCATAGTTGGAAAAGCCTGAATTTACAGCTTAAAGGTTTTTAGGTGATTTTTTCCTATCGTAAAGAAATTGTATTTTAAAATTATTATCCCCTCAATAATTCTCCGAACTAAGGAACATGGTTAATTTTGTACGACCGAAAACTCTTTATTAAAACTAAAACCATAAAAAATGTGTGAGATCAAAAAGTAGCGCTAAAATTTCAATTTAGAAAACTGTACAAATTCGGAGATCAGTTGTAGTTTAACATCCGCCTCGAAAAGTTCCTTCGTGATGAAGTGTTTTCAATGTTGTTAAATCTTGGAAATTATAATTTGCCGGTACTTTTTAGAAATAATTAATAGAGCCAAACGGTTTATAATAAAACTCGGCGAGGTTTAATAATTACTCAAAGCATTAATTTAATTTGTTGTATTGTAAATTCACTCGTCGATCTTCATTTAATTTCTATTTGTAGTTTTTACTAATTCCTGGCCCAAAAAATATGTTAGAAAAAAATTTCTTTGTGATTGAGTGATCTAGAAATATACCTATATACTGGGCGCCTCCAGAATCGGGGCTCCAGGACTAAAGCCAGACAATCTGTTAAGTGCCCATTTTCCTTGTAATAGTATGGGTATCGACTAATTAATTCAACCTGTTAATAAATCTATTGTAAGAACCACGTTTTTGCTTCGCTCGGCAAACCTTTACAAAATCACGTATGGTGAGGTAGATAGATTAAAAATAGCACCCAGCCACATCATTTGCGGTCACTGAGGATTCAAAAATATTTCCAGTTAGGTTAAATCATAATACAAATTGGAAAGTATATTTTCGTCTACAGAATCATTGTAACATCCACATAAATTAAACGTAAACGCTCTGAAATAGAAAGGAAATTAAAATAACAATAACCCATTTTCTATTTTAGCTGGCCACTAATAGATTGCTACATAAAAACTAATTCAAAAATCTTGTTTGAATATATCAAATTTTTTAATGATGTGACCAATATACAAAAAGAGAATCACTGGCAATTTAATCTGGCAAAACCGTTGTTTCAACTTTCAAATTATATAACTAAAAATATATCGTTAAAATGTTTAACTAAAAATATCAAATAAAAATAAGTCGCAGCAAGATTGACATAAATACCTACTGAAACACAATAAATCTAATAGGTACACTTATTACAAAACTAATTAATTCTAAAAATTAACTTTCCAGGGAAAAATAAAACGACAGCGATTTTTATATTGTGTTACAAATGTTCTGAAGCCCCCTCTGTTATAAAACGACTTGGAGGGATGGAAGCCGGAGTTACTAGTACCACGAAAATTTACATTTACGACTAACAGGAGCAGTCGAAATCTAGTTTCTACCTTGTGTTCCTGCAAATCAAGTTTCAAATGCTTTCAAAGGAAATTATTGGAAAGCCTGAAACAACATTGAAATCCGCGCCAGGTCACATGGTCAAAGCAATGCAGTAAACATCACTGAAAACAGGTAGATTCTGCGTAAAAGCAACTTAGAAATTTGAGATACGCGTTAAAGGAATAATGGAATTTTACGAAATATTTATATTGAAAGTACTAACTAATTGAAGCTTTATTTTTAGCGCTAAATCTTTTATTTAAGTAACAATACTCACATTATTGCTGGTAAATTAATGACTTAAATCATTATATTATACATAATTTATCAGTTGAATTTTCATTGATTTTATTCAGACTTTGTTATATAGATGAGCAAATAGCATCTGTTTTCTCTAAGAATTATCTTGCTTGCCTCTCATTGATTATCATTTATAATAGAACAGATGGAGTTCCAAAAGTATTGGGGTGAATATTTAGGGTAAAAAAAACAGTAAAATGTTATAAAAACTGTTTTCCAATACATTTTTCTTTGAAGTTACTTATGCTTAGTGAATCAACTTCGAAAACTGCAATCTCTAGAGCTCGATTTATGTCCATTATCCAACAATGCTTCCTTCCTAAGGGAGTTAGAGCTCTTTAAAGATGGCGCTATAATATCGACATAATTCAAATAATTTCGTAACGGTTTTCTTTTAAGTGACAATATTTGGCATATTTATTTTTTATAATGTGCCCGATTAATGACGTAAATACGATTTTTTTAAATGTAGTCATGCTCGTTTGGGTGGGGGTATTGTATATTTTTATTTATAATTTTTTCTCTCTCAAAATGTTTCGACATGTTATTTAACAAATCTTGACATTTTCGAGAAAAATCGATTTTAATTTTTCATGTCTCTATGCATAAGTTTTCATTGATTAACTAATTAATTTATAAATTATCGTAGATGGCTGCGGATTTTTTTTTTTTTGTAAAAATGTTGAAATTGTTAAATTATCATGTCGAAATGGCGACATTTTGAGAAACCAAAAAAGTATGAATAAAAGTATCCAATACCTCACCCAAACGAGCCGCTTATTACTAAAATTAAAATATTTTATTCAGGTATATAAGTAATTTGAATTAATCCAATGGTTAGAGCGCTATTTTTAAATAACTCCCTTATGAAGCATTTTTATACAAGGTGATTTCCGTTAAATTAATATAAAATAAGGTCTTGATTTTACAGTTTGTTACTGTAAAGTAACTTTCTGGACACCCTGTATATATTTCATTCAAATTTGCAGTTTTAGCAGAAAGCAAGGGTTGGGCTGGACGGACTATTTCTTCAGTAATTTACCCTAAAACTTTCGCATGAAGGTTAATATTATTATCATTCGATACCAACTTTTTATTCTTCATTAAATATATTTAAAAAATATACTTTTATTTTTTTTCAAGAATTCGAGAATTTAAAAATAATTTAAATTAACATATTTAAAAAGAGGTATTTTGCTAATAACATTTAAACCAATTTTCAGATTTCATTTAAATTTGAATAATATGCTGACTAAATTGATTAGCTGTTGGAATAAGTTTCAATTTTTTAGAAAATACTGAGAACATATTAACTATTAATTTACTCCAACGTTTTTTACATAAAAAGTGCCTTTTTTAACGCCAAAAAGTGTGTTGTAAAATTTTAATAAAACAACATGCTTTTGTTTGTTTTCTGGAAAATGCACCTATTCATGATAGAAAAAAATAATGAGTTGAATCATAAATTTCACTATAAAGAGATTGTTAATTAAAGGGATTAAACTACTAGTTAAGCTATCCCAAAGAGAATTTTCCAGATGATATTCATAATCTTGTTAAAATGACAAACAATTAATTCACTTCACCTGTTTTATTTTTAAATTTGAATATATCTTTCTCTCGACCGTGATCCTCAATTATTGCTTTCTCACATTCGGGAGAAATTTTGGCCGATCTCAGGAACAATCCAGCGAAGAGTTTAGTTCAGGAATGACTTTTATATTTGAGGTTCATACCCCGAAGTCCTGCATGTCGAATGCGATATTTACTCAGATCACGTGTGTCCCCAAATCCACCCTTTTCGTATATCGGTGTTGATTATGCAGGGTCATTTACTATAAAGGATCATAAAGGACGAGGTTGTAAAACCCAAAAATGTTTCTTTTGTTTATTCATATAATGCTTTGCACGGTATTAGATCTGGACTTACTAGAATCTGAGGTGAGCCATGTATAGAAAGTGAGAAACGAGATACTACCAATAAAATGTTTAAAAAGTATAATGCTATTACATTTCAATATTTTATTGTAAGGGAAAATAATCATATACAAAAATATAACGATCTGTGCGATAAATGTATTACCAAATTTTTGGAAATGAATCAAATTACTTAACTACGACAGTTCTTACATGTTTTATTGCATTTTCCTGTTTTTTTAAGTAATTCTGTTACGCCAATCCCGAATTAACGTTATCTCACTATCTTCTTCTTCTTCTTCTTCTTCTGATGCATATTCAACTAGTGAATGTTTGCGACCACATAATTCATTTCGTCTCGATCTCTGGCTGTATGTATTAGACTCTCAACTGTTTGTAATCCGGTCCATTGCCTTATATTACGCAGCCATGACATCTTCTTTCTTCCTATTCCCCTTTTACCCTCAATCTTACCCTGAATAATCAGTTGTAGTAGTTGGTACTTTGAATTTCACATTATATGCCCCAGATACGCAGTTTTTCTTCTTTTGATTGTTAATAATAATTCGCGATCTTTGTTGATTCTTCGGAGGACATTCTCGTTTGTTACTCGTGCTGTCCATGGGATTTTCAGCACTCTGCGGTATATCCACATTTCAAAGGCTTCCAATTTGTTTATTGTGGCTACCTTTAAAGTCCAGCTCTCCACCCCATACAGCAATACTGACCAAATGTAACACCCAATGAATCTCACTCTAAGATTGAGATTAAAGTCTGCATTCGTGAGAACATTTTTAAATTTCAGAAATGCACTACGGGCATTCTCTATGCGGCACTTCACTTCTAAATCGGATGACCATTCTTCAGTGAGCCATACTCCAAGATATTTAAATTTGTTTACTCTCTCAATTGGTGATCCTTCAAATATTATACCTCTATTTCTAAAGGTGTCTGGTTCACGGGTAATAATCATGTATTTTGTTTTCTTGGTGTTTATTGTGAGTCCCATTCTTTTACAGTGTTCTCCTACTATATTGAGGAGATATTGAAGATCTTCCATATTGTCAGCAATTAGGACTGAATCGTCAGCATACCGGATGTTGTTTATCCATATTCCGTTGACTTTGATGCCCTTTTCAATGTTTTCAAGTGCTTGTCGAAAGATATTCTCAGAATACAGATTAAAAAGTAGGGGCGAAAGAACACATCCTTGACGGACTCCTCTACAGACTTTAACATTACCAGTTTGTTCCCCATCAATCTTAACATGTGCAGTTTGATTTAGATAGAGATTCTCAATACAACGAATATTTTTGCCGTCTACATCCATTTGTTTCAAAATTGTCATTAGTTTGTGATGTTGTACCCTGTCAAAAGCCTTCTCGAAGTCTATGAAGCACAAGAACACGTTTTTTCGTTGATCGTAGCAGTTTTGTACAAGTACCTGTGTTGCTACTACTGCTTCACGAGTGCCTAGACCCTGCCTAAATCCAAACTGCGACTCGCTGATGGTTTGCTCGCATTTTTTAAATATGCGCTGGTGGATTATTTTAAGGAATAATTTTAAGGAGTGACTCATAAGGCTGATAAGCCTGTGATTCTCACTATCACTTGAATTTAATGATTATTATCGGGAATCTTAAATGATAAGAAGCGTTATCCATTAGAATTACAGTGTATTTCTAACTTTGGTAGTAGAGTATTTTTAACTGTTGTTCATATAAAGTACTATTCATTTCTTGATGATTATCTAAACTAGAGTTTTTAATATTCTTTGCAGAAAAGCACCTTTAAACCAACTTCTTTCTCCACCACAATGTACTGTACACCCTTTTATCCCTACATAGTGGTACATCTGAAATACACTTTCTAGAACCATCCGCTCATCATTTTTTTTTTCAATGTAGTAGATATTAAACCATGTTTCATCTAAAAAGTATATGGCTCTTCTTTCATCTCGGAAACTCCTAATTTGTCCAAAGTAATATTTTCTCCACTTTATCAAGGGGCTTGATTCTATTATGGTGTGCCTTTTATTTAATCTTCACCTTCTGAATCATCATATCTCAAAATTACAACAGAATACACAAAAATCACCAAAATACTACGATACTGACCAGTGGACAGTAAACACGTAAAACTAAAAGTGGACTAAAGAAATAATAATAATTTCAGCTAATCTTGTTGATACTCCATTAAGATGATTTAATAACAACCACTTCTTAACACCCATTTAAGTCTCATTGACTAATTACAATAAGCTCCATTCTGTTTAAACAATTTTTAGAATGTCTGAGCAGGTAACGAAAGTAGGTACCTCATAATACTTTGTAACGACTTTTAATTAATTTTTAATATTAAAATCAAAATAACCCACGATAAATAAGGAAAAATAAAATGAAAAACATAACTTTAACATCTTTTAAATTTCTTAATATCAACTTTTGTAATAAGATAAGTCAGGCCTAACACGACCCTGCGAGAATTCATACTATGAGTAACACAAGAGAACAGTCTATGGTAGACATTTTCATCGATACTCAAGTTAAAGTATTAGTACTACAAAGACTAAAATCCCATGCTACCGTTTCTTTTGATGGCATAAACTAGTGTCGATGTCGATCTTACGGGTATTGGGTTTTTCCGGATCTTATATTTTGCAACGCATAATACGCCTGCTCACTAAAGCTGTTCGCATAAAAATAGAGAATCAAAATCCTTTCACTTCGTTGAGCCTTTCCGACGGTCGTAACTTTATAGGTAACAGATTAAATGAACGGGGCGAATTTTTAGCTTTCATCTCTCGAAAATTTAAAATGGCATATTTTTCGCATCTAGGGGGTTTAAGAAAGCAAGTGTTAAATCCGCAAAACATCTTATCAACCGTGTCATTGCGAAAGTTTCTATTTTGTAAACTGTTTTAATCATAACTTGTCCAGATGTTCAAACCATACATGTTAATAGATTCTCCTACTTTCAAAAACTTGAAAAATTAAAGTAAAAAATTTTGGTCTAAATGGTCAGGTAATTATTCACTTTTTATTGATTTTGTTCCTTTTGCTCACTACTGCCTTGAGAAATGTTACTTAATAAAAAAATATTGTAAAATTGCTTTCATGAACAAGCCGCTTATTATATTATTCTTAATTCACAATTAAATATATTTAAAAACTAAAAGTTCAGTACATTTACTAATTGCTAATGTTCAAATAAATCGAAACAGGAATAATTTCCTGAAAAATAAACAAGACCACATTTAAAAAATATTTTGCTTTTAGTAAAAAAAATGAATTTTTGTAATTAGTATTGATATAAAACTATGCATCTCAGCTTCTTAATCATATATGCTATAACGTCTTAACTAAAATATTAATACATTATTCATGATAATCTATTGACTATATCATGAGAAGTGTATACAAAATGCATATGTCCCTGTTTATTTCTTGTTTCAATGTTTACTTTTGAAATTGCTTTCTCTATTTCTGCTCCCGATTAATAATTAGAATATTTTCGTATTTCTGTCAAGCATTTATGTATTAAATATTTGTCTTTGAAATCGAGCCCATTATCTAATAGAAATTTAGATCCCAGTAGATAAATAAACAAAACTTTTAACTGCGCCGAACAAAATTTATAAATTTTATGTTATTGTTGATAATTGGTATTAAATGTTAAAAATAAAATTTATAAAAATACATTTTTGTTTTCATAACCAACTACATAAAACGCTTTTATTGGAAATTCATTGTTTTGGGAGATATCACAAAAAGTTCAGATACATTTCTTTTAAGGTATCCTTCTTAGATTTTTTTTGATATTACATTATTGAGAAGACTGTTGATAAGATCCAGACTATTTTATCGGTATCTATAAAATTGGGTCTTTAAAACAATTAAATCAGTAAAATATAGTAAAACTTTCTGACTCACTTACTTTATTTAATAAGCAAATTTTCATTTTAACTTCTTATTTTAATTAATATGGGATGATTTTTGTTTCATCCTACACTTACTATCAAATTTCTTTCTATGTGGCAACATTTTTTCCAAAAAGGTCAAATGTGTTGACCCACTGCATATACAAAAAAAATTTTTCCATATATACTTTTTTTTAATGCAGTACTATAAAAATTACACATTACTATCACATTTATTTTTATGACAGAAACATAACGACGCCTCATTTACCTGAGTTGGTTAATCCAGAGATCTAAATAATAAAATGACACATAGACAATCTTCAACTGTGTCTCATTTACTGTCGTCGCAGCTGTCCTTCGTTTTACATTTTATCTCATTAAAAATGAACTCTTTTTAAGAAAATTCTGTGTCTTAGAGTGATGAATTATTAATTGAAACGCTTTTCCATTTGAATCCGGCTTTGTCATGCCATAGCGACAAAGTGAAAATGAGTAGGTAAGTATGAAAGTGAGGAAATTTAAATGAAAAATCTTATGATAATTGCGAATATTAAATTTCAAGACGGAGCGACGTTTCGAGATTGAAATTCATTCGATTTATTTACAATGTAACGTCTAAAATGATTTCTTTTAAGTAGGTACCCTACAGTACTTAGAGGTAGAGAAAGTATTTTATAATTAAACGTTAATCATTTCTATTTGTTAATCTACCCCAGGAATTTTCAACTACAAAATGAGTACAACTAAATTAATAGAGCTCATTGAATTCACATTTTATTTAAAACCTAAACTGCAGGCTTTTTTAATTTCCTGAACATAAACTATATATAATTAAAGAATTATGCAATGATGATGGATTGGATTAGGATTTCTTACAAACAGAAATTCATACAAATGTTAAATAGAAATAAGTCTCTTAAATTTCGTTTTCTATTTAACTAAATTCATACCGATATATCCGTCTATGAAATAAAAAAACAGTTTATTTAATATTTCTAACTTGTAATGGTTTTTTTTTTGTTTTCCTTATTTTCCGTTCCATTTTTTTTAGAAAACCCCGTTTCCATACTATTCCAAAGGTGGTGATAATAACACAATGGTCTGAAATTGAAAACTTATTTTTGTCAAGTATATAGTTTTTTATTTATGTTTGGATTTTGTCTGTCTTTGTGTATCTTCACTCAGTTTGTGGTGATTTAGTATTATCACATTCTAAAGGAAATGGTGACTAGTTTGTTTCTTACTCATGATTTGGAAAAACACTTTATTCACACTGAACTGAATTATTTTCCTTGTTGAATCGTATTTAATTTTTTTATTTTTTTAATATTGGCTCTTTTTTTATAATAAAACTTTATTGATAGAAATAATAAATAAAAATTGTAGCAACCATTTAGACGATTTTTATAAACTTTAAACTGTTAATTCAACTTAAAGCACTAGAAGCACTTAACGGGGGCAAAAAATACACAAATAACAATCGAAGTAGTATGTTACTCGTATTATTATTATTAAACAGAATTATTCCCATTAGCCAAAGTGTTTTATTTTTTGTACGAACAAACTGTACATTCAATCCTTTTAAATAATGCTAGATTATTACTCATATATGCTACCAGATTTTTTCTGAAAATCTGGTATACTGAACTGAAAATTTAAAAAAAAACAACTATTTTCCTTACTATCTTTTGTTTCTCAAATATAAAAATATTTTTTTAAATTTGGCTTGAATGACCACTTATAAGTAAAATGCTCTTATTATATATATTATTTTCTTTGCTATCAGTCACTTATTTATATTTATTTTCCAAATGAAGGAACACAAAAGAACAACATTATTAAAGAAATTGAAGGAAGAAAGTTAATTGAACATGTCCCATATTCACCCGACTTGGCTCCGTCCGATTTTTCCTATTTCCAAATCTTAAAAAATAATTGAATGGAAAGAAAATCTCGAATACTGAGATTATCACAGCTGTAAATGGATATTTCGAAGGTTTTAAGAGTTCCTATTTTTTTGAAGGAATGAAAGGTCTTTAAAAGCGTTAGACTAAATATACAACGCTGAAAGGACTATGTAGAAAACGAAATCCAATTTTTCTCAAAAAGTTGATTTTTCTGTCTGGTTTTAGAAAAAGCTATTTTTGACCTTGGAACACCAGTATTCAATAAGGATGATTTACCTCCATACCAACGATTGTTGAGCTACACCCCAAGAAATTGTTGATACCCAGAAGACTATAGACTGAGGTACAGATCGAACTCTCTCATACAAGGTTAGAAATTTTGTGCATCGGACCTTAGTATATATGGCAAAACAATTTTTCATTTTTAAATTTGGGCAAACGCAGGTTTTGTATCATAATAAAATATATCTTTGTATAGGTCTTATTTTAACCTGACCCGAATATTTTTAATTACTATTTTTTTTATTTTCATTCTTTGTTTATGTATTTGAAACATATGACGTTGTTGAATAAAATTTAATATATCTTCCCCGCAGGTTAATCCAAATAAATCGTTGGGGATTTATAATCATATTCCATATTCTAAATTAAATTATTTTTGAATTAAATTAATTGTTTCTGCTCTTACTTTGGGTAATCTATCCATAATAAATATGAAAGATATGGTATACAAAACTTGAATTTCCGCAGTATTCCAAAGCTTTTTTATAATTTTTCTGTCACTTAAGTTTCGCTAATCGCACTGTCAAACAATTATAAAAAAAGCTTTGGAATACTGTGGAAATTCAAGATAAGTATTATTTATCTTTCATATTTATTGCGTTATTTTTGCATATCCTAATATTTTTTTCGTGATAGTGAGCGTGATGCATATTTTAGCATAATTATTTGATATATTTTATTTTAAAATGAATATTAATAATTATTATTATTTTACGTTATCTTCCTCGTGCCGCTTCTAATAATTACGAAATGTAGCGCTCTACAGTCATGAGACAAATAGGTTATGATTCTAGTCAAATTTAATTATCTACTTACTGTAAATGTAAAAAAGACCAAACACCTGTATTTTAAATCACAAACACACGACACTGAATAAAGGTGCAAATAAATTCCATTAGGTTATAAACAAGCAATTAAACTTTATATATAACTTCCAACTTTTCTAAAAACTAAGGCAGCTTACCTGTGAATAAAAACTTTTTTTGACACTTGAAAACACGTGTTCAACATTATACATACATTCGTATTAGTAAATAAACTAAACCATTATTAACATAAAATATATCCATACTTTTTTTATATTTTCTTTGTAATATCCTCAATGTAAATTTTAATTAGTATTTATATTAATGCCATCTTCTAGATTTTATTTAAAAGGAAATAGTAGTGAAACATGTTGTAATTTTATTTTTGGTTGGAAAAGAATGCATTATTTATTGATATAATAAAATCGTTTTTGGTAAACTGGCATAAAATGACACTCTATTCACTGGTTTTTTTTATCGCGGGAATAAAAGTAGTACTTCATTCCCTGATTTTATAGAGTAAACTTTAGTCCTTTAGTATTTATTCTACCATTATTCTTTTTTTCAATAAAAAAATTACTTACCAATAGCTATTAAACTTGGCATAAACGCCATCAAGACTTTTTTTTGTTACCCCATTTTAACAACGGAACACTCTCAACAGTACCAACTTCAATAATAGAACGAAATAAAATGTGTCATCTTACAAAATTTTTTAAATCATGAACTTGACTTTTTAAATCTTTGACCGACCTGTTATTTATTTATACAAATTTGTATATAAACATTTTAGTTATTAAAACCGGTTTTTAAATTTCTTGTGACCTAATCATTATAGTATCTGCAATAATCAACTAAGTATCAAAATATTTGACCCCTTATCATTTTTTATGTAAAAATAGTTCTTTCTATTTATACTATTTGGATCAGTTTTTTAGAAAATATTTCGATATATAAATAATTTATGCAATAAAAAAAATATAAACAGTACTATAATATTATAAGACTATTAATGAAGAATATTCATGTCTAGAATGTTCAAACTGCAAAATACATACGTACATAGAACGCAAATTTTTTAAAATCATTTCTCAATATTAGTATATTTCCCAATATAAAAAAGACTAATTATTAAATTATGATAATAATGCTTAAAGTAAAGTCATTTGGATATTAAATCAAAAATTTCAACGTATTTAATCACAGATCTACTACACGTACATTTGACAGATATTCAATAACAATACTCAGTAGAAATTAAAATAATTATTATTAATGATTGTATTGACTGCAATATTCCTAAACCAGTGAATTTAAATTTGGTTGCAAATTTAGTACTAATTCGATTTACTAAGTGCCAAATAACCTTTACCTATTTTTTTTTTATTTTAAAAGTAAATACTTTTTCTAACTTAAAAATGACCCTCGTAGAATGTGTTTAGTGGTATTTCACTAAATACCCCTCTGTTTATAAACACGGTTAAGTGTATGACGTTAAAGCTGTAGCTTTGAGAAATTAAGTTTAGCCTGGCTGTATTTGATGTTTTGAATTATTGACATTTCAATTTTCAGTTTGTTTTGCGAATCGACATTCAAATTAAGCGCAGCAGAAATGTTATGTCAAGGGATTTTCGTTTCATACTCGTATGTGATACTTAATTTTTTGCTTTGGTAATAAATTTATATACGAGGTCATAACAATTTCCCTAATTGAAGATGTATGTGTAATTTAATTCAAATTTTAATTGTAAAAGTGTTAATTACATTAAATTTAAAAAATCATAAAGGTATAGAAATGGTTTTCTAAAATATTTTACAATTTTGCATAAAATTGTGCCTTCGACGTTACCAAATTCGTTTATTTAATTATTTACTAATAATTTAATTTGGCCACGCCTCGAGAGACCCGCCGTTTAAACATTTGTTTGTCATATCTATAGAACGTCGACGACGAGCGTAGGCTCAAAAAGAAGATCGAAGAGAATATAAAAAACGTGGAAAATAATAAAATGATAGAATGGTGACGTATGGATTATTTTTTTATAATATTAAGTAAACAAATAATTTAATTAAAAGTCGAACAAAAAGTATATAATTTCACTAGAAAACATCAGACGGGGTTTACTGATTTTTAAGTTATTTCCCTGTATTTCTGAATAGTATGTAGCCTGAATACCTCTATGGCTCTAAAGAGTAATACCTATGGAATCTTAAAATCAAAGTATTAAATTCACTTTTGAATAAATAGCAAGAGATAATTCTTTACTACATATAAATTCGATTTCAAAAGAATCCTATTACAATTCAAATAAAATTGCAATTTAGGGGGTGTTATTCAAATGTTGGATTGCGCAGTTTAAATATTGTCAAAAAAGATTATTATTTAAATTAATCCACGTGTACTAATAATAAATTATACAATTGTGTATACGGTTTTTTATATATCTAAAGAAATATCACATAATCCGGCAACTGTGCTCGATTGGATCTCCTCAGAAGAAGGTTAACAGCGCTAACGGAAAAAGCTTGAATTAATAGAATGCTAATGCTAATTAATATCCGCGAATTTTAAAATCACTAATTTCTGAAATTTTGACACAACCTTAGTATTTTACAATTTCGCAATTTTTTGAAAAAATAGAAATCACAAAAAGATATTTTTGGTCATTTTTGAAAGTGTATGCGTGTTAATGGACATATTATTTTCTCAAATTTGAAGAATTAAATAGTGAAAATTGTGCACGAAATAAAATTAGTCCACCGACAGGTATTTAACCTTAATCTATAAGCCGTGAAAATTTCAATGAAATTGCTTTAGTATTTTTCTGAAGAATTGCGAAATACTAGGCCTATGTTCTAACACATTTTTGAAGCGTTCGGACTTCCCTCTTAAAATCACAGAGAAGTTCAGCAAAAAGTTATCCTTTTCGCTCAACGGCATAGGAGCTTTTATTAATAAACCTTATGTTATTGGCTCTGAAATAAGAAACTTTTTTATTACTTTTATAAAAGATTTACCTGATGTGGGTGACATCTATATTTCTTAATTTAAGTTTTCATCCTATGTTGCAAGTCGTAAAATTCATATACGATAATTTAGTGATGAACATTCGAACTTAAGCTGTACTAAATATTCCTAACCGCTTCTACATGCCGTCAGCACTACTAAAAGTCTCAATATTTTGTCATTGTCATCCCTACGCAATATAAATGAAAGATATTTAGCATCACTCTTGAAAAATGAAATAAGATTAGTTTTACCTTTTTGTAAAAGCCACCAGCTATTTTAACCATCCTTTGTGATTCATAGTAACGCGAGATAAAACACAAACCATCTATTTAGTTTAATTATATGATCCTATTTGTGTTAATTAAATTTTTTGGTAGTAAATAACAAAAATCATAGATAGAAAGCTCATTATAAATATTGATTCAATATAAAAATAATGGGCAACCGAAGTACGTGTTATTTAAAATTACTATAACTAATCTAGGAAATAATAAGCATTCTTTTCTATTCATAAAATTAAAATCATCAACAGTTACCACTTTTTTTGTGTTGTAAGTAAAAGTCCAACTCTTCTCAGTTCCTAAATAAAGTTTACCAAAATTTCAAATTTCACCGTCTTATAGGAGTTCATCCACAACAGGTAAGGCTTATTTATTTCTATATTTTTAATATTTTTCCTTTTTTAGGCTAAACACTTTATAGCTATACATGCAAAATTGTCTTTATAAACATAAACGATACTAGCTGAAAACTTTCAGTTGTTCACTATTAGCTCATATCAGTTATGTTTAGTTTGATTTAAAAAAATAAATAAATTTGAGTTTAAGTAATAATTTCAAATTTCTTATTAACAAGGTCGTTTTCTTTTTCAGGTCACAAACAGAAGAGAGCTCCGTCAAATTCCGACGGAGCTTAAATACTTTTCCGAAATCATAGTATTCTTTATGTTTATTTTTAGTTTTGACACTTAATAATTTAAACTTCAATTAAATTATTGATTACAAATTACAACAATATAAATTTTTGCTCATTTTTGATTGTATCCAAAGAATTAAGTATATATAATTAAAAATATTATGTTTTTACTTGCATCTTGGCATTATAATTTTTATTTCTACATGAAAATTTAGTTTATTATTTAGATACAATAAAACCTATTTTTTTTTAGAATGAATTACTTTAATTTTGTTATAATTGAAAAATTTAAATTCTTACATATTTCTAAGTAGTGACCAAAGTTTAGTTAACAATTTCTATAAAATTTACAAAAATTTTATTAGTTTAAGTATTATAAGTATTACATCATTGAAAATTTCTTATATTGTTTTAACCAATTTTATTAGATTCATTTGTTAGTACCTATCAATTTTTGTTTAATCTTTAATTAAACTATTTGATTTCTTCTTTTAGACCGTTACAAGACATGTTGTTTTCATAATATTTCACATGGTATGCAAACTCCAAGTTGTCCGATAATACGAATTGTAAATCAAAGAAGTGGAGGAATGTTAGCGAATATAATTACAGAGTATAATCAATTACCTGAACAAAAATGCTGCTATTCAATCAATTCGTAGTCCACTTTTTTCGAAAATTATACCACGAAAAAGGTTCATATTGATTATGAAATGCCTGGCACTTTTCGATCAATTCTATTTTCAACAAAGATGCACATTCGTGTTCAAAGTTTCGAAAATTGTTAAATTATAGCGAATTTATTGAATGTTTACGAAACGAGTTCAGTTCAAGTTTAAGTCCAGAATAAATTGTTTAATGTGGATGAAATTTATTATTATTATTATTCAAAGGAAGGCTTGGTTGGAACCGGTATATTCCCATAAAAAGAGGTGACGATAGAATGAAACCTCAATTGATGTGCGACTGTAAAAACACAATGAGCGGCGTGGAAAAACTGATTAAATACTATTTTCTGTGACATAGCGGAAACGTCAAAAAAAATATTAGAATACCTTCATCATATTTAAAAAAAAATGTAAGCAACATGAAAAAATTTTTTTTGAAATTTGAAATGGAAAATAATTGAAACGATTTTAGAGATTTTTCTACGAGTCCTTATTTCCCTGTTTTTTCCGTTGGAAGGAGAGTAGGAGATTATTTGTCGTTTACTCTTTTCTACTTTTCTCTTCTTGCGTGTGTTCATCCTCCTGTTTTTTGTGTTTTTGCTTTGCTCCTTATACCCATACCCGATCCATGTCCTGATCTACGCTCTCTACACTTGTTTTCTTGGTCTGGTTCGTCAGTTTCCCTAGATCTTGGTTGGAATGATTCATTGGTTCTTCTAATATTTTCTTGCCTCTTTCATTCTATGTTTAGAAGTGATGGGGCTTCTAACCTCCTATATATTTGCTTGTTTCTTACGTACTGGAATTCATTGGAATCCTTGGTACAATGGTCCGTTGTTTGTGGAGTTTCATCCGATGGGTCTTCGCTGTATGTCCCCATGCCACTGACTTTAGAGTGATCCTTCTAGATAGCAGTTCAGTTTCATAAGATATCATTTAATTTTCTGATTCTTCTAACAAATAAAAAATTATAATAATGTTTTTGTTACAGGTAGCTTGGATTTTAAAAGAAACTACTTTTGATGGCAAAACGCACCAAATGCCTAGTACTCTTGATTGGGAAAGTCCGCCACACCCACACGTACACTATAGAATACAATCTTATGGTAACGGAACGGGTCCAGCAGCTGCAACAGCCAGGACATTATCATACTATGCAACCAAATCCAATAACAAAGAAGCAAAAGAGTTAGCTATGAAGTTATTGGATACTATGTGGAACAATCATAATGATCATCTTGGTGTCACTATGGAAGGAAAACCTGATTACTACTTTGACCAGAAGGTTTATGGCCCAGAGTACATCCAAATGGTGATGTTATTAACTCCTCTGCTACCATTGTCAGTCTTAGGTCATTTTATAAGAAAGATCCTCAGTGGCACAAGATTCAAGATTACTTGATTGGTGGACCACTCCCCAAATTTACTTAGCATAGATTTTAGGATCAAACTGACGTTGCATTAGCTCTTCTTCCTATGAGACAGTTTATGTGGGATCTTGCTTGCTTCACTTTGACTGTCACAGTATCTACATGTTATCTGAACGTTTGTCTTTGATCCATTGTTAAACCTTGGTACTCGACTTTTTTATTTATTTGATGTGTGTCCCATATATTTCTACTTGGTCGTATGAACTAAGCGTTGTCTTTACTTTTCTCAACGTTGAAGATCGTGACTGGATTATAGGTACTTATAAGTGTTCAGTTTTGCTTACATCCACTGTAAATCTCGGAAAATCGAGCAATACCAAATCTTCATTTAGGTAACAATTTTGAGTTATAATATTAAGTGAATATTTTCGATGAAATTCTTTTAATCAAAATAAACACGGGTGTATATACAAATTACATCAGTTTTCTGATAAAAATTGATCTTTGATATTTATTAAAAAATTGTTAATCGAAATTAATTATTTCTACTATTACGACACGACATTTTTTCATCCGTTGAAACTTTGAATTTTTAATGTGAAATGACAATTTATTAATAATAACTTATTACATGAAGGTTATGCGCGTAAAAATCACTCTTGATACATAACTAGTAAATAAAATCTATAAAATCTATGGGTAATTTTTAGTCCAATTTATATAGCAAAAAATAGTGTATCCGCTCATTTTTCCAACACTGTATACAACTCAATCAATACTAAAGGCGGTATTTCTAGTTGGTGTTTCTCAACAACCACATTCAGTAAAATAAACATTTCCATATTTTCTTATAATGCGGCAGAAGAATTACGTAAATAACTGCGAAAAAGGCGACTATTACCTGAACATTTCAGAAATAAATAATACCTCTCTCTAAGAAAAATAAGAATCGCGAGTTGAATAATTTGAATAAATGTTTACCTATCTCTTGTACTAAAAAGAACCTTTTATTATCAAGCTTTTTTTATATACCCCACGTCGTAGGGTGGAAATAACTATTTTTACAACCTTTGGAAGCAGAAATTTATTTCTTGTAAATTGCTCTTGTTATATACAAATGTGTAGCAAGTGCATAGATTCCAAATATCCTTGTACAGGATGTTCTAAACATTTGAAACATACTGTATGTACTAAGTACGGTCCTGTAGTCACATTTTCCAGTGGTCTGTATTTGTAAAAATACAAACTCAATTCAATTTTTGGGATGCTTCTCTAGATAAGTTAAGTACATTTTATTTCATCCAAAAAATTAACAAAAATCTCTCCAATAATTTCGTAAATCCCAGAATGCACATAAATTATAATTTGAATGTAAAATTTTGGTAGTATAATTGTCTGCGGAAAAATAGAAAATACATGAGTATATTCAGTTTTTCTACTCTTTCTAATTATACAAAAGCAATTTAACAAAATTCGATACAGAGGTAGTTGTTTTTTGGAAAGTCGATTTTATAAATGTTTGTCAAGCCAGTCCATGATTTTCTTTTTGGTAATACTTGGGTAGATTTTCCAGATAATGGTTATTACACATACCAACTACCAAAATAATATACAGAGTAAGTCGGAAGTTATGAGCTCCAAAAGAAATAAGCCAAATTGATAAAACACCCTATATTTCAGTTATAAAGACCCATTAAACATAGATTATTTGGAATCACCAAAGTGATGTCTAGCTACAGTTAAAGTTAGGCCCTTTCCCAATAAATATTAAATTTATTATTGAATCCGCATGACGTCCACATCAATATCTTTAAATTTAGACATAACAAATTGGATTTTCATTTCGCTATAGCGAGCAACGTTTAAATCTTATTGACTAACCGACAGCATTTTCAAGAACGGTCTCATAATGCCTCCAGCTGAAAATTCGCATTAGTAGTAACAGGTTGTGGATGCATTGTTTATTACAATCTCATATGGATTTTCTGATCCTAAATGTCATTGTTGATTAACTAAACCATCAAGATGAATGTGAGGTTTATCGTTAAACAAATTGAACTTTGTTATAATGAAGATGCAAATCTTTTGTGAGAATATGCTAGAGTTTCTCAATATTTGCAATTTTTATCCAAATTATTGTTCCTCTCTCTCTCTCTCTCTCTCTCTCTCTCTGTCTCTCTCTCTTTCAATATTTTTAAATACGATAACTCGTTATTCTTGTCACTTATATGAAGAACTTCCACTGTTGTTTCCATTTTGTTGTTAAGTGTAGGTTTGTGTTTAGTGTTGTTTTAATCTATAAGCTCGTAAGTGTTGACTATATTTTATTTCACAATTTCTAAGAGTCGGACCAATATAGATGGCTTTACAATCTCAAAATTACTAAATTAAATTTTTTTGATAACCCTGAATTGTCATGCAAAATTCAAATCTTTTGATCTGCCTTAAAAGAACTAAAATTAACTAGTAAAAATGCTTTTAGTGTATACAAATACAAATACCTTAACTTTAACCAGTAAAATATAAAACGTAAAATATAAAACGTAAAATATAAAATGCAAAATATCAATTTTAACCTGGGGCAAGGGGTTACAAATATATCCAGAGGCTATAAAATACAATAAAAAAATTGAACAATCTAGATCGAAGATATAATAATATATAAGCACTTTTGCAACAATCACTTTGTTTCACTGAGCTAAATTAAGAAAAGTTACATATATTCATTTATAAACTTACAAAAATGAGGTTTGCTTCAAAATATTTTAGGACAACTGCCACCCCGTGCAACGTCTATGATACTAGTCTTTATTTCATTATAGATACATAAAATAGAAATTAGGATAAACTCTTTCTAAACTATACGTACCACGTATTATTATGAAATAGGAATAAAGAAACACGTACCTTTTTTGTAATATTCATATTCGAAACAAGAATCAAAACGCACATTTTTAACACTTAAAACACGATGCATATTTATAAATAACTAGAGAGTCGCAAATTCAGTATTTAACATTTATGAACAAAAATATCAATTAGTATATTTTGCTTAAAAAAAAAATTGTTGGTCAACCGTATGCGCTCATTATATCCAATTAACTAGCCTATTTTTTTTTAGTTATTATGGCATATTTATCATATATTAGGTACATAGTATTAAATACGTATACAGGGTCCCACCATAATATATTTTGGCAGGTAAATATTTTCGAAATATAATTTTCATTTCGGGTATAATTATGTTACTGCTCTACTATACCGAAGGAAGCAAAAATACCCTTACTTTTTGGAATCTATTCATTATAAATATAAAATATAAATTATATTTATCTTCACAGTTTTTTCAAACATTTTTTAAAAATATCTTAACGTACAGTATGATGTTATATTATAAATTTTCTAAGCAATAATCTTCATTTTTTTTAAAAAATATAAATATTATACAGGGAGTCCGTGAAAATAATGCACATATTTATAGATGAAGTATAAAAACGTATGCAGAATAATATCTTATAAATTTTTTTTCAAAAAAATAAAACTATTATTTTAGATCTGTTCAAATATTATTTACCGAAAAGCAACTAAAGCCAGTAACACTGATAACTCAGTCGAGTATAAACAATGGTATTTAAACGTTCTAAAAATAAGTTTTTATTTTAGTACATCTGGATATTTAGAATGGTCGATTATATGGGATGTATAAGAATGAAAATTATTACAAGATCCGAACGATTTCTACCACCTCCATTGTTGTTTCAATTGTGTTTTTAAGTGTAGGTTTGTGTTTGGTGTCAATGTGTGTTTTGCGTTTTGTTACTTATCTGGTTGTTTCAATCTATAAGCTCGTAAGTGTTCATTATATGTTATTTCAAAATTTCTAAGGATCTGGCCAATATACATAGCAGTACAATCCTAAAATTCCTAAATTACGAAAATCAGGTATTTACAAGTTAAATTGCTCTTTTTTAAATCTTATAATTCTTATTGTGTTTTCTTAATTACAATTATCTTTAATAGTATTAAATATTGAAATACTTCTCTCCAATTTGAATAAACCCAACATATTTTACAAATTCTTGTTCTTGTGTGTTTTATGTCATCGGTATAAATTGCTATGAGGATTAACTTCGTCTTCTTTACGGTTTGTTACTGTTTCCTAGCGCTATTTAAGGAGAAAGCTGTTATTTTACCCTAAAAGTGAATGTTTGAGCAGTTAATCTTAAATACATAAGAATTCATCATTTATATATATATATATATATATATATATATAATTTTGAAAATATAGGAAATGCTTTTCTCCAGCTCTCGCTATTTTTGCTTCACAATTTGTTCTTTTAAGACCAAGTTATTATGAATAAATCCAACACTCTAAAAATAATCCTGTACAGGTGGCATAACCTCTCCTATTTGTATGCAAAAGTTTAGACAATTTGTCGAATAAAACGTAGTTGACCATAAAGAGGCGGCCATTGGAAGTCACGTACTAAACGGTTTCCGCTTGAATTCATTAGTTATGGAATCCGCTGTACATTGATTGTCACCAAGGAATATGGAGAAGTGTCGGTTAAATAACGAGACCCGACTATTAATTTCGAAATTTCTGGGAAAAGGAACACAGACGAAAAAACCTTTCACATGGAATTTAATAATTTAATAATAATTTACTAAATTTCAGCTCATTTTCATAATCAGTGCGACTCAAGAAAAGACCACTTTAGAATTACCGCCATTCCGTTATATTATTTCTTTTGAATTTGTATATTTCTTACGGCTTGTAAAGTCACACACTTTTTGTTTTAAGAGGCTGTTATGGTATGTAATTAAAATGTCCTCTCTCTGTATAAATTGGTTTAGTGTAAAAAAGTTTCAGAGCTAGAATTCAAAATCAGCAATTTGGTTTATAGGATTAATTTCGCAAAAAAGAATGAATGGAAATCTAATTTAAACTTTATGTCGGAAAAATCCAATAAAAGAACCATTAAAAAACAGTTGAACTTATGATTGAATTGTATTTTTATATCCACTGTTATTTAATTATAGAAAAGCTTATAGGAATTGAGGTTTTAAATAGACGCATTAAAAGAAGAACAATTAATAGCTAAAAGTTGGACCAAATCAGAAAACAAAATAAAACTAATAATTATGTCTTTATCTACAAAGATTTTGTAATTTAAAGGATTTTAATTATTTAGGTGAGTTCAGAAGACAAATTGTTACTTATCATTTCGCTTAAAGTAAATTTAGTCCATAAATTTAATATTCAGGTCTAAATAGAGCGAATTCTGAGCTACAGCATTCAGACTTTCTTTATTTAGAAGGAATTTAAAACAAAAATTTAAGAATTTAATTATCTAGGTAAGGTCAGAAGACAAATTTTCACGTTTTATTTAATTTAGAATGAGTTAAGTTCGTAAATTTAATAACGGCTTGAATAGAGCGAATTCTGAGCTCATATTTTTACTTTTCTATCTATCTATCTACGATTTTTTTATCATAATACCAAACCGTTAAGCCACACTAACATTTGTAAGTTGTATTATTTTCAAAAATAAAAAAATAGAATATTAATAAAAAAAAGAGGACTCCCGATAGTGGTAGAAAATTCTATAAGAAAATATGATAGTTTCTCAGCCGATTTAAAGGTATTTTCACTGGTTTGAAATTACTTCTTTCATAGTTACTCATAATTTGATTTTCAAACAATGCCTAGGACTGCGCGCTATTTACTTCCTGCAATAAAAATATTTTATTGTTACGAAACCACTACTTATATGTAGGTATAACTAAAGTTTGTCGTACACTTAATGAATAACTTATCGCTTATTAGTAGGTACTCGTAGAATAGAAGCACCAGTACCAGTGTAGGCCGATTACAGATAAATTTTATTATTTTAAATGAACTATTCTGTCGCAAAAAGAAAAAAACAATTATTTATATTACAGGATTTTAGAAACAATGATTCGAATTATTTCTTTTCGAAACAAGCATACTTTATAGATACTATAAAAGCGTTCGACTCAATAAACAGAAGTGATATCTGAACTGCTGAATAAATGCTACATTACTAAAGGATTAATTAATAGCATCTCGGATTTATACGCAGAAACTACTAATTATATTATGACAAAGAGCATAATATCACACAAATAAAAAACTACTTTGGGCGTAAAACAAAAAGGAATATTAAGTTCTTACCTGTTTACCATTGTAATAGATTATTAAAGATTACAACAAAAGACTCAGAACAACCTGAATGTATGGCTTGAAGAGTTACGAAAAATGTAATTGTAAATAAATAGAAATAAAACAAAAATAATTGCAGTACCGAAAAAACAGAAAAACATAAATAATAAAATAAACAACAGGAAGTTTGAACGAGTTTAAATATTTAGGAATAATTATAGCAAAAGATGAAAAGATAGAAATAGAAATAGAAGAAATATTAAAAGCACCAGACCCCGATAATATCAACTTAGAATTGATATAATTCTCAAGCTCAAATTTCTTCACTTTCTCAAAACGTGTTAGAAACGTAAAACTACCCCTGAAGATTGGACGAAGGCAAACATTATTTCGCTGGTTAAAAAAAGCACAAATACGAATAATTACATGGGTATCAGTCTACTGAATTCAATTCAATTCAAGAATTTTAACTTCTAGAATGGAATTAATAATAGAAAGCTTTCTTCTGGAGCAACAACATGGTTTTAGAAGGGGGATGTCTTGTATTTATTGCGTTTTTACAGTACAACAAATCATTAAAAAAAAAGAGAATAAAACCTATCAACTTAGATGGCATTTGTCGATTTTACGAAAGCTTTCGATCGAATGATAAGAACAAAACTGTGGGGTATACTTGGAAACAGAGGAATTACTTATAAAAGCTATCAAGAGCATTTACAGAGGCAACGCAATAATTTTAGACGATGGAAATAAAGACGATGATGTAAAACAAATTTACATAAATCAAGGAGTTAGTGAACGTTGCTGTCTGTCTCCGCTTTTATTCAATATTTATATTGTTAGAGAAGGTTCTCCATTAGGCTCAAATCCGGTATAGAGGATTAATAAAAAAACTCGAAATCATTACCACATAATTTAATGTATAAAAAGGGAGGGACGACTAGTTTCGACTATGGTAAGTCATCATCAGGTCTACAATAACAGAAGTAAAAGTATTACAACACGTTTAAGCATACATCAATAAACTTATCTTGTTACAATTAAAACGACAGAATCCTTTTTCCTGACTCAATTCACGTTCCTATGTGGGAATTTGTTATGCTTATACAGGTCTCATCCTTTCTTATTGGTTGCCAGACTTGTTTAGCAACCCGCTTGATTTTGTTTTTTACACTGTTTTGGGTGTCCTTCTTCTTCCATCTACCTAAGCTAGTTTTATTTTTGAATCTTTGGCTCTTTATTTCCTCTTCCTCTCGCGAGGATTGCTCCCTTGCATTTATTTTTACTTTTCCCAACAGTATCCGGTGTGGTTTCCGAGTTGAATACGTGCACTAAAAGTGTTGAGGAACTTTTTGTTCTTTTTAATTGAACCATATGCATTAACTATTAAAATAATAATTGCTTAAATTTGATGTTAAGTTTACCGCATACTTTTGTTAAATATGCTTAATTTTCACCTTTTACTTTTTAATATCACATGTCAACTTTAATTTTAATCTTTTCTGTTTTAATTGTAACTAGGTAAGTTTATTAATGTAGGCTTAAACGTGTTGTAATACTTTTACTTTCGTTATTGTCGATCTGATGATGACTTACCATAGTCGAAACTAGTCGTCCCTCTCTTTTTATACATTAAATTTTGTGGTAATGATTTCGAGTTTTTTTGGTTAATATTTATATTGATGATATAATTAAAAAATGGAAAGAAACCGCTCCTCACTCGAAACTTTATTGTTTGCTGTTGATCAGATGATCATTACTTCCTCTAAAGACGATCTTCAAAGGGCTATGCATCTTCTGAATAATATCGCTATGGAATATAACTGTACACATCGACGTCTAAATCAAAAGTTATGGCTTCCATAGGAAATGAACCACCAAGAACAAAAATCCATATAAAAAACACAACTATAGAACAGATAAGTGGATTTCCATATCTCGGTTGCGAAGTAACATACGAATATGATAACATAATATTGACAAAAAACTAACGGCCTACACCAGAATGTGCGGCACAATAAGAAGAAATCTAAACCAATACAGTCGAGATACCCGATTAAAATTTTATAAAGCAACGGCTGTGCCATTTCTACTGAATGGAAGTGAAGCCTGGGTTATCAAAAAAGTCGCATACAATCGGCCGAAATAAGATTCTTAAGAGCAGTAAAGGGTTGCACTCGGGAAGATCATATCCGCAATGTTAACATCAGAGCTGAGCTAAATATTTTTGCTGTTAGTGAAAACATAAAAGAATATCGACAGAAATGGTTAGACGTATTCCTAAATTGGCTCTCAAGTATGTATAAACCAAAAGGACCAAGATGTATCTGCCGAGAATGAGGTGAACTATGGAATAGGAACAGTCCTTTGACCTAATCCGTCAAGAGATGATGATGATATTAAAAGCAAACACCAGATTATATTTATAGATGATTAAGAAAATATTTATTAAAAATGAATAGAAAATAGGTGCTAAGGTGAGGATACATAATGAATACTCTGTGCGGGCTAACACTAACATATTGCTCAGAAATGTTGAAATTAAACAAACACAAAAGAAGAGGAATAGAAGCTAGTGAGCTGAAAACTAAGCAGAACTGCAGAATTAAGATTAAAAGACAAGACAGACTTATTAGATTTAGGTTACCAATTATTCTTAATCAATACCGCAGGTACCTTTTTAAATAAGGAATGAATATAACAAGAATAAAATAAAAAAACACAAGAATTTCACAAAGCTACCTGACCAAATGGAACGTTTTTTCGTAATGGAAATAAAATGTCAACTATTTTTGAATATTTATACAAGTTACTTGTTACTTTTCTACTTATTAATGACTGAATCACAATCCAGACGACAGGAATATTGGACAAAAAAAAATGCAGAAAAAAATCTGTCTTCTCGTCAAGACTTCAATAACACCCAATATTTTTACACATTAATTACAAAATACTTACTATAAATTACAAAATTATTAGGTTGCTCTTGTTTAAACGGTCAATTTTTTCATCATCTGGTAAACTTAATCTTTCTTTTGTAAAAAAATGCAAAAAGTAATTATAGAATTTAGACATTTAAAATATCCCCAAAATACATTATTAAGCCATAATTATCTTCTTAGAAAGTAAACATGCAATGACCAAAATAAAATTTATGGTTCACTTGAAATTTTACTCTACGGGACGTCTCTGTTACATTTCTGTCTATTTATAAACGTTTAACAAACAACAAAACATAAAGTCTTCGCGGTTGTTTATTTTTTCTCAACATAAATATTCCAGGAAAAAGATTAAATAAGAATAAATGAGCTTCTTCATAATGAATATAACAACTAACGAGTCACCACTGTCTTCCCAGTACTTATCAGTGAGAACATAGGTCGCATATAACCGATTTGTTTCGGAAATAATACGGGTGGTGTTATCAATAAAGGTAAATGTTCATACGGGACTTTCTATTATATTGCTAGTTACGTATTGTTAATAAATCAAAGGAATCATAAAAGTTTTAAAGTAACAGTACTTTCATATGAATTCGTTCGTGTAGATTTTTTCAGAAATTTTACAACTTTATATTTTAATGAACTTTTCTGTTCCATTCATGTTCATTACTATCGGGAACTAAGAGCCGTCATCACACTTAATACAGTAATGAGATGTTTAAAAAATAATTTATTATAGAAGAAAGAGTTAAAAAAACCTTCAAAGTTGTGTTGAAGCTTTTTATTAACTTATAATAAGTCTAGGGTTCTAGGTATATCAGGGAGCATACAAAACTAGTAGCACTAAATATCCTATTGTACCATCATCTGTTACACCTAATAACGAAATGAGACAAGAATAAGAAAAAATTGACGGTATATCTAAAGCGTTAATTAAAATACCCTGATTGTGGTGCACCATGCTAGATAACTAACGAGGCTCTGACGACCGAATAACTACTGGAATAACTAGCCCATCAGTAATACCAACAGTCTCCGTAGGAGGGTGGAAGAGGGAAACTGAAGTTAAGGCACTCTCTTACTTTTGGAATAATAAATCATTCATAAAACGGATGATCAAGAAAAGACAACGACATGACAATGCAACGGGAAATCAATGCATTAAAGGTCCTAAAAGGCCATCCTTAGTACAATTATCATGACAAAAAGATAGTCACGATGATCGCCAACCTTCTAAAGAAGATGGTACTCTAAGAAAAAGTCTTCAGTAAAATTTTTTACTGGTCATGCAACAGTTAAAGATCATTCTTAGAGCCCATAACAACTCATTGGAACTCTCAGCTGGTAGTTTACGAAGGAAATAGATCTACACTGTATAATATATTTTGTCCATTTAGACCATAAAAGGCAACTAGTCTTCGGGGAACGAAAAGTGCCCCCTGACAACTTTTGCATCCATCCTCAGGCCATCTTGAGGCTCCTCTTATATAATTAGCATAATAAAATTTAATAAATAACGAGGGAAAATGATACAATAACCAATTAAATTGCAGTTTCTATTTTTGTATTTTAAAAAGTGTTTTTAATTATTATTTTTGGCTTTTTAATATACGAAGTTCTTTTGTGTTCCATTTAAATTATATTGTAAACCAAATAGCGAGCACATTATTAAGTTGGTCATAATGTATATATTTATTTGCTTTAATCTAACAACTACCTAGACAATGTAACCAAAGCATTAGTTGCGTTTGCTGGTGATAAATTCAGTAAATATTGTAAAATATGCAAACAAAAATTAAAAAGCAAACATGAAAAAACAGTCGTTTTCGGTAGCTTTAACTAGTTTCTACTCATAATACGTTCTTAAAAAGTTAAATAGATACTAAAAATTGATGTAAAAAAATCTTCCTGTTTATCTAAAACCGGTGATGTGATTACGATTACACATAAATCTTTCAAGTAAGCGATGTTCAAATAAGTACAGTATCTTAATAGTTGTTCCCTTTTAAAGGATGACCGACTTATTTCTATTTCTTCTCCATTTAATTGTAATGGTCTCTAACGGTCAATATGTTTTTTCAATAGAAGACATTCTTATCAAATACTGCTTTTGAAAAATCTCCTACTAGTTGCCTAAGTTTTTGTTGCGTTACACTGAAAATAGTTATTTGTTCAACAACAGACATGGTGAAAGTTTTAGATAAAAGAATATATAATTTACATTAGGTATTCGTCTTCTCTTCATTTGGATGAAAACTTTCTTCCATTTGTTTAAGGAAAATGTTTAGAGAAATACTTTGTTGAAACATCATAAATTTGGAAATTTAAACTAAAGTCTAGGTCAGAAATCACCTTATCACACAACGAAATTAACATGCAATCACTAACATTTTGTTTGGTATATTAGTTATACAGAAATAAATTATTTGGTAAAAAAAATACTATTTGTCCATTAAATTTAACAAAAAAAAAAATTTTATTCAAACTTTTGTAGTTTTCTTTATAATAGATATGTGTGTGTTAATGTTAAGATACAATACTTAAATGAAAATAAGTGTGTTTAGAACTATGTATATGTAAAGTGAATAAAAGCATTCAGTAAAATTTTTGAATAACCTCTGTTATATAAACTATCAAGATACGTTTAAATTAGCCCAATCTAAATCAAAGAAAATATAATGGTGTCTAGGACAAGGACCTAGACATAAAAAAATAAACAAATTTATTGAGTTCAGTTGTTGTTAGACCTTCAAAGAGGGAAGATCTGTTTCTCCATCATACACAAGTAAGACTCATTTTTCCTACAATTTTTTTAAATCAAAAAATTCAAATTGATTTACCGTAAAAGAAGAAAGTGCTGTGGCTCCTGCTACATCAATTTTCATTTTAATTTAATTAAAATCGTTTGTTTAACACATTTATGAGGGCGGGTCGCATCATTTGTGTACATACAACTCCTATCTACGAGAATCTTCATAAGTTCCTTCAGTCGAAGCGTTTTCCCGTTTTTCAGTTTCTCAGCAGCGTACGAGGGCATATTCAGTTCCTGAGGAGACGTTTGATCCAATGGAAGTTAGGATGTTCGAGCATTAGTGGAAAAGAATGGTATTTATGGGAATCATAAATTTCCTAAACGCATTTAGAACTTTCTAAATTTAGACAATAGACAATCTGTCTTAATTAAAACGTTCCTATTAAATGAAACTTTATATGTGAGAATGTCTTATTTAATAATATTAAACATTGTTTAAAAAGGATAACACATAAAAGGTTTAGTTCTAACCTATAAAAAGCATTAATAATTTCGCAATTAGAAGTTAAAATATTGATTCTTATGTACAAACCATAACGGAACTCACCTGATGTTATTATTTTAATTAATTCTATATTAAATAATTGAATATAAATTCTGGACTCTGAAGTCCTTCTATATTCTTTTAATTTGAAACCTAAGTTGCTAATACATCAAAATCAATTATGAAATAACAGAGTCATCTGCTTGCAAAAGTTCAATTTTAATCGATTATTGCATCGTTAGAATAATTTGAGAAATTTAAATCTCAAATTATAAATATTACGAACGTTATAATAAATAAACTAAAATTATTAAACATCGTCGATTTACGAATACCCAAAAGCTCTATGATAAAATAAATAAATTAACACAATATATTTACATATCTGTACTCAAATTCGAAAGCTTGTTGGTGGACCACCCTGTTACTTAAAGTCCATTATTGGATGATACGGAAGTCTAAGCAACTGAAAGATATGTTTGGAAAACTCCTCAATCGATACGACTTTTGAAGACCTCCTGGTATAGGGTACTGCGGGTGGTACCTTCAAATCCGCGCATCTAAGGCAAAGCACGTGCCACCAGGTACCGTCAGAGGAAGCTACGATGACGATATCCAGCATTACCTACCATTAAGGCTCATCCTCGCTATACCGCAAGCGACAAAAAACAAATCTAAACAGTGTGTGACGCGACATCAATCAGGACGGTCAGTCTTATTTTTTTATTTTCTAATCGATGTAATTATGGGGTTAAATATTGTATCAACACAATTATTAATACATTCAATTCGTGAGTGAAAAATATTTTATTTTTATAAATACCGATTAATTGTTAGGAATTTTCTAATGATTAATTAGTTGTTGCTTTTTTTATAGTTTTTCCGTGATTTAATTCGCAATTTTAATTATCCTATTTAACGTTTATCTCTTACAGTAAATTCAAGTGATCTAAAGGAGTAATATTTTAAGCAAGTAAGTAACATTTCATTACGATTTATTTTAGAGGAAGTACTATTTTTTCAATAAATTTTTGTTAAATATTTTTACAGCTATTAAATATTTTAATTTTATAATAAAATACAAAACTTTAATATAATTATTGTTCCTTATTTGACGAGAAATTAAATTGACAAATAAATCTTATTGCCCTGCTCAAATGCTAATAAATAATAATTCTATATATTTCTAACTCTCCTACCGCCCCGCCAACGTATCTCCAAAATTAAATAAGATTTATAAATATATAACTTGAGGCAAATACTTTTTTGACCCACTTTTTTTATCAAATTTAGAACCTTTGAATTCAAATCGCCGCGTAGGAGTTATCCTATAAGATGGATCTAAATGACTAAGATATTAGCTTTTATCCTAATATTTTTAATGTACCAAAAAGTTAATAAACATTGAAAATGATTTTTTCATTTAAATCTAAGTATACTAGTTTTTAACACATTAAATCTTAATAAGTTGGAATCACAACAATGTCGCATTATTTATATTCATTATAAGACATTAATATCTATTACTTTGTTCTAATTATATTACCTATCTAACAGAGTGTTATTATAGTCGTTATACATTATCAGCAATTAGTGGCCCCAACATAGAGCCTTGAGGTTCACTAATACGGGACTTAGATATGTCATTCTGAACTGTTACGTTTGGGAATGTCTTAAACAGATAAAATTTTGACCCAATGCTACAGCCCTGAAACCATATTTCTCCAGTTTATTAAACTTTCGCCGCCCCAACATAGATCCTTGAGGTTGACTAAGACGGAAATTAGTCATTCTTAACTACTACACTTTAATGTATGATGAACAAATAAGATTTTAATCATTTCAATGCTTCAGCCCCAGCCCAAAATTTTTATTTCTCCAGTTTGTTAAACTTTTGCCGCCCCAACATAGAGCCTTGTGGTTCATTAAAAGAGCTATTAAATACTTCATTTTTAAATTTTATATTTGAAGATGTGTTAAACAAATATGATTTTAATCAACCCAATGCTAGAGCCCAGAAATAATATTTCTCCAGTTTGTTAAACTTTCGCCGCCCCAACATAGAGCCTTGTGGTTCATTAAAAGAACTATTAGATACTTCATTTTTAAATTTTATATTTGAAGATTTGTTAAACAAATATGATTTTAATCATTCCAATGCTACAGCCCCAGGAATCAAATTTCTGCAAATTATTAAACATTAGTGGTTCCAACATAGGGCCTTGTGGTTCACTAAAAGGGCAATTAGATACGTCATTTTTAAATTTTATACTTGGAGATTTGTTAAACGAATAAGATTTTAATTAACCCAATACTACAGAAACCATGATTCTCCAGTTTATTAAACAATATCTGTGATTTTCACAAATTATCTTCTTGTTCGTAATTTGTGTTGTTGTTTTTAACATTAAAAGTGAGGAATGTTAACAATCTATTCCAACGTTCGGAAGTTATTTTTTTGTCAATAGTCTTGTCATCCTTTTGAACGACATAATTGGAATTTATGACATTCCAATGAGTAGCCGAACATACACGGAAGGGATTTTAATCTTCTCCGGTAGTTCCTTGTGAAAATATTTGTGGATTTCATATGTGTAAATTTAAAGAGGGATTAAACTTAATGAGAGAATCTAACGGGATTTATATATCTTTAAGTACCGATTTAATTATTTCTAAACTACAGTAAAATATATTGGTAAGCAGTTAATGTGCAAATTTCCCCTTAAGCATCATTCACAAAATTATATATAATATGTTAATTCTTGATTAAATGTTGACATTTTAGCAATTTACACAATAGGTCAAAAATATATTTGTAAACCTGCAGAAAAATGTTACGTTCCAAGTTCAAATACAATAAATTTTAATAAAAATTTTACCACAATAAATTTAATAAAAGCTTATAAAAGGCAACTTGAACATCAAGTCTAGAAAAATGTGAAACTTTCAGGGCCATCATCAGGTCTAGAAAAAGTTTTAGGAATAATTAATTAAAAAACAAATAATCCTGAACAATAATGTTAAGTAATTTAATTCAACATATATGAATTATATTTTCACAGAATGACTTGTTGGTAAACCTTCATAAAACAGCTCCTTCAGCAAAGATAAAAAACGGGAGAAAAGGGAAAAAGGAATTGTAACCTTGAGGGACGAAGTAAATAGATAACGAAAACGAAAGATACATTGAAAAATTACAAAATAAGTGAGTAAAATAATAAAACACAAACCGTGGAAAACCGTGGGGGTTAAAAAGGATGAGTTTAAAACGTACTTTTGCACGTCTCTTTTTGTTAGAGCATAAATGTTTTTATTTCTCCAAATTTAGGTTTTTTGTTTTTGTAAACTAACTCTGAAATTAATTTACCCAAATTTCATAGGAGACAGGATTAAAAAATATGAATTCTAAAATAAGAATATAAAAAGTATATAAAATTCGCTTCTTGTATACCTAAATTATTTTACGTTTTAGATACTGCATTCTTGAAAATGTTGGAGATCTTCTTCCTTATAGAAACCAAACTGAAAGTCATAATTGTTTAGCAAATATGTGATAATACACGTTAGTGCTATTAGGTTTTGAATTAACGACGACTGTTTAATTTTCTTATTCTTATATTTTTTACGTTAAAATTATACAAGGTGTTTCAGTAGTGCCCTTGGAAATGATAAAAATACCAAACTGCAAAACATTATTTTACAAAAATGAACTGAAATTTTATTTTAAGTACTGTTTCATTCATTTCTGCATGCTAATTTTTAGTTAGATAAATAGGAAGGAAGCTCTTGTAGGAGTTGTATTCAGACTATTCGTGAAATTTTAATTATTTGATTATTTTTTTATTGATTTGGCACATAAATCATTGTTATTTAAGTCATTTCGTACCAAGATTTCCTGTACCGTGCTGATTTAAACTAGATATCAAGAACTAATATTAATCGAAGGAAAACCATTTAATTCTCATAATTTTAAATAAGGCATTAGTTATTGACTGTTTAGAATCCACAAAAAAAATTGTCGGTTATAAAGGAACGGTAAAGTTCACACTTCAATAAATAAAACAGGCTCATAGAGTCTTTCAGTATCTTTTGTGCTTTTTGTTAAGTACTAAACGACACAATAAAGTACATAAATATAATTTCCATTATATATCCCATGGATAATACATGAAAATAAAATTATTCCATCGATAAATTAAACACTATTATTTACTGGTACGAATATTAGTCTCACACATTCTATATTATTTTATTCATTACATGAAAAACTTTGTTTGACTGCTAATGTATTTTTAACATATGTATATTTCTTCATAGTGAGGGCAGCTTAAATTATCTCAAAATCTCAGAAGAGTTTCAAAAAATTATCAATAAAAACTGACACCACAACCGTTGAAATTTTACATTAGAAATAATTATCAACTCAGTCAAAATGTTGAGATACTTCAGGTTGCCTAACCGTGACGATTTTAGTTTTTATAAATGTTCTTTTTCTTTTCTTTATTCTTTGAATATACCACTTTTAATTTTATTGTCTTCGTAGATAGTAATATTATGTGCTACTTTAAATAATAATAATGTTTTGAAAATATTATGCAAATTACTAATATAAAATTTATTAAAGTAGGTAATTAATCATCAAAATTACACTTAAACAATAAAATAATCTCTATTTATTTTTTAAAGGATCCTATAAACAGATATAATATAATCTTTAAGTGTAATAATAATTTGATTTTAAATGAACCACAGGAAACTGCAATAATATTATAATAATTATTAACATAAAACAATTATATTAAATTCTGTTTAAATATTTTTTCTTAGACCATGATTCATAAATATATCAGTAGCTTGCCAGTATAACTGAGAAGAATACTAACTACGATGATTAAATGGGTGTGGTAACCACAAATTCTTAAACGTATTCACCAAATACATTTACCGATTCTTATACAGAGTGACCAATTTAAACCGCAAATAACTAAAAAGGCTCTCTGTCGCAAATAGATTATTATAACATTTCCTCATTATAGTTAGACAATTTAATTATTTAAATTAATTTTTTTTTGTTTTCCATATTCTTAGAGCTCTTTATGTACAGCTCAGCAAATCTAGCTCTGAATGTCTAAATATGTGTGAGATCCGCGATGTTAGAATGAGAAAGTATTCGGTGGGTAAAATATTTCTAAATTGTATAGTCAGTCAGGTGCAACAGAAATGACCAGTGAAGTTAAGTATACTTGTTTATCGGACTGTCCTGAACCCTTTTGCTACCGCGCATCGAAAGGCGCCACGCCTTCACATTCAGAGCTAGATTTGCCAAGAAGTAGTTATCTAAACTAGATTCACAACTTCCTCTTTAATTTAGCTTCCATTGCTAGGCATTCGCAAAATACATACTTTATCTTCAAACTACAAAATACCCTCCGCCAAGCCTGTCTTATACATGTATTTCTTGTAGTACTACCCATAATTTCTCTTGTATTTTCCACATTTCGCTTAGTAGCTTTGCAGTCTTTTTTAGCTGATGTACTCTTATGGAATTTGCTTTCCAACTCCAAATGTAACTTGAAGTCGCATTTGGAACTCGGCAAGAAACCTCTTAGAGTCTGCGTCACTACTTCTTAGGCTAGTTCAACAGCCTTGTCCTTGATTCCTTTTGGTGCCTTAGAACCCTGAATAGGGTAAGTTTTCCTGACTGTTTAAAGTCTTACGATACCATACAAGTCTTGGTGTGGTTCTGGTATGAGTTTATTGCTTTAAGTGCTACTTAGCAATCGGAGTAGACGATGAGTTCTTGGTTGAGCCTCTAGTGTTACATGTGCAGCACTTTATAGCCTAAGCTAAGGGTGATGCTCTCCTTACCTTAATATCATAACTACCAGCTTCAACTCTTGAATCTATTTCCTCAATATTTGCCACCATGAAACAATTACAAAATTTTAAAATATTACGTTAAGCTTATCTTCTTAATTTTTTATTGGGATACCCTGTAGATGATACCCACTTCGTACGAACAATACAGACAGTAGTAAGTCGTGTTGACACTTAATAATTCGTTCTCTTTATATGCAAATTAGTATTTTATTATTTAAGACAACACACACCGTTGTGTTTGCCAATCTTATAACGATTTGACGTATCTTTAGAGTTCTTAACCAAAATATTGTAAAAACTTTTTCTAATAATAATGATTAATGATATCTTTATATGAAAGATAATTTCCACTTTAATACCACATAAATCTACTAAATTAAAATCTTATAATTAGCTCTATATATGAAAAATACAATAAAAATTAATAGAAAAACGTAACTAGAATATTAATGACAAAATTCTATTTCGAGTGATCAACTGATGAATTTACAAGGATAACAAAGAGCCTAATAAAAAAAATATTATTTTTGTGAAAGGTTCTTCTCGTATATTTTAAGTTTATAGCAAATATTAATTCATGCTTTAGTAATTACTTTTTTCAATCTTAATTGATTTCAAAATACAATTCTGCATTTTCGCATACTATAAAAGCGACCAAGTCAGAGGCACGTCTGAGAGACGGCACCCCCCCAAACTGTAATATATCCAAAAAAAATAAGAAAATTGAAACACACGGTATTTCTACCTTAACTTTTTCATAAAATTTCACGTGTAATATTTATAAGAAATATAACCTTTAACAATTAATAATAGGATAAATGTAATGTTCTTTCACTAAAACCAAATACCTCCTTCTACAAATTATAATAAAAAGTGCTTTTATATCTTATGTTATTTGTAGTTAATTAAAACACTAAAAAATATTGCTATTTGAACAAAAAATGTGCAAAATTCCAAACATTCTTGAATGTAATTGTTATAGCAGAATTATCAAGCTACAGATCAAAAAGAAACTCTTATTTTTACCAAAAAAAGCTTCCCATAAATTCATCTCACTACGGTCATGATATACAAAAAGTGAAATTGGGCAACAGTGGCATTTTTATTAAATTTAAATCCTACCTATAACTATTGTCTTTTTATCAAATCCCAAATTTCATTTAATCTAAATTAATTTAAGTATATATGTAACCTCGAATATGTTTTATTTTTGAGATTTTTATGTTTGTCATTTTTTATTGTCTCATATTTTAGCCTAAATGATTTACAAAACCAAAATAACAAACAAATTTGGTCAGAAATGTATTGCACATTGCACCATTAAAATATGTACCGGGTCCTACTTTTTAATGGGGACATTGCTATCTCATAAACACTAGAAATTAGAAAATCGGTTAAATGGAATAAGAGTTGCATATTTAAGAAACAAATAAAATTACATTTAAATATAATGACCATACCCACAGATACCCGAAAAAATCAACAACGTCAATTCTATTTTTCTTCCAAAATAAAAGAGCCAAATAAAGCATTACTAAAGATAAAACAATTATTTTTCTTCACTTTTTTCACAAATTAAATAATAAAAGCCCTAACTAGTATGCATGTAAGAAAAACAGCAGCCTAATTTTCAAATTACAAAAAAAGTAAAGTTTCGTATTAAGCGACCTTTTTTTTGCGTATCTTGAATTTTTGATTTTTGAATAAAAAATAGAACCGACCTAAAACATTTTTTCGAATATATCCGGGGATGATCAAAATATTTTAAATTGTATGCAATTTTTCTCCATTTAACCAATTTTCTGAGTGCTACCATATTGTCTTTATTAAATAGTAGTCACACTATATACATACCCATACGTTTCAAAATATTTAGGGGTTTTGAATGTATTCGTTGTATTGGACACACTGCGTATGTGACACTTTCTTAAATAATTTTGTCAAAATGAAAATAAAAAAAATGTCTTTTCCAGGTTTTTCAAGAAAATAATCATTTGAAGTTATAATTATAAACTCAACGGAAGTATATACGACCTAAGGGAAGAAAGAGAATGGTTTTCTGTACTTTGAACTGATTTCAAATGGATACCTATACATATTTTATATTGAAGATGAAGATTGAAATTTTAATAAGGCAAGATGTCGGCATAGCTGATTATATTATCTCGGCTGTGTCTCATCAAGCCACTTTAATTTTTCAAAACCTCCCAGGAATGGTATTGCAATACAACGCTTTCAAAGCGTGCTCATTTTTTATTGGGTATATACAGGGTGTTACTATATTCGACCGACAACGCTTTACCCAAGAGAGCTCTCGTTAATTGATGAATTTTGATATAGGAACATAAACCCTTAAAGGGCTTAGTTTCCGAGATACAGGGTGTTAAAAGTTTGAAATCAAAATTAAAAATTTGTCATAAATCAGAAACGCCTCCAAATATTTTTTTCAAATTTGGTGACCAATATGCTCTTTAAGAAAGTAATATTTTGACATAAACTGACTTTTGAAAAATTTAACCAGTGGCGCGCTATCAGGGTTTGTGGCAACTTTTATCCCCCTATCTTTTACGCCACTGGAACAAATTTTTTTTTTTATTTTTTTTAATTTTCTGTTCATTTTTAGGTAAAAAAGTAATAACCTTTTATGGAGCTAAAATGAACGGTATTGTAGATATTTGATTCTGAACAAAAGTCTGCAAGTACTTAGATAATTCACAAATTATGATTTGTTGTGTAATTTGCCCGTCGGCGTTTTGCTAAACAAGTAAGTATTTGCTTTTAATCCATACTATTAATTCGATTTCGAATAATAACTAAGCGTTAGGCGTTAGTTGAAAAAAAGAATACATGCTATTTCTGAGATTTTCTGAAAACTTGATAAAATTAAAAATCACAATAACGCAAAAGCAAGCAAAAGCTTGTTGGAAAATGTACCGTTAAATATTAGACAACACATGTGGTTTCAGCACGATGGGGCATCTGTTCATTTTGCTGCAAGTGCTAGAAATTTCCTAAACAGACGATTTAGAGAAAAATGGATTGGTCGGGGTGGACCCCAATGTTGGCCTCCAAGGTCACCCTACTTAAACCCTATCGATTTTTTTATCTGGGGCTACATGAAGTCCTTAGTGTACGAAACCATCGTTGAAACTGAAGAAGATCTAATAGCGAGAATTCAAGCTGCGACAGAACTCATTCAGTCCAATCCGGAGTTATTCTCAAAAACACGTTTTTCAATGAGAAAACGGTGTAGAACGTGCTTACAAGTAAACGGCCGACAGTTTGAACAACTATTGTAATTTTGTCAATTTTGTTATTCTTGTATCTAATACATTTGTTTGAATTTAATTTTGATAGCTTTTGCGTTATTGTGATTTTTACTTTTATCAAGTTCTCAGAAAATCTCAGAAATAGCATGTATTCTTTTTTTCAACTAACGCCTAACGCTTAGTTATTATTCGAAATCGAATTAATAGTATGGATTAAAAGCAAATACTTACTTGTTTAGCAAAACGCCGACGGGCAAATTACACAACAAATCATAATTTGTGAATGATCTAAGTACTTGCAGACTTTTGTTCAGAATCAAATATCTACAACACCGTTCATTTTAGCTCCATAAAAGGTTATTACTTTTTTACCTAAAAATGAACAGAGAACTTAAAAAAATTGAAAAAAAAATATTTGTTCCAGTGGCGTAAAAGATAGGGGGATAAAAGTTGCCACAAACCCTGATAGCGCGCCACTGGTTAAATTTTTCAAAAGTCAGTTTATGTCAAAATATTACTTTCTTAAAGAGCATATTGGTCACCAAATTTGAAAAAAATATTTGGAGGCGTTTCTGATTTATGACAAATTTTTAATTTTGATTTCAAAGTTTTAACACCCTGTATCTCGGAAACTAAGCCCTTTAAGGGTTTATGTTCCTATATCAAAATTCATCAATTAACGAGAGCTCTCTGGGGTAAAGCGTTGTCGGTCGAATATAGTAACACCCTGTATATACAATAGTTTTTAATATGTAAATATTAAATTAATAAATGAGGTTAAATCTTAATAGCATTTTAAAATAACTGGGAAATTTTCCAAATTTATTGGTTGTGCTTTAAAATTTGTAACAATTGAACAGTATAAATTATAAAATTATTTTATTTGCTCTTTATGTGACGTCTAGAGCGCAAAAACAATTTATAATTTACAATTGCTTTTAAACTGAAACTAGAAAAGAATGCATCGTTTACTTTTACTAAATTAATAAACCGTTATAAGGTTGCTTAACGCTAATTTAAAAAATAAACAAAAGACCACATAAGTATCTAAGGATACCAATTCTCTTGACATAAGTGTACCCATATTACTGAAATGAGATTTGAACACGTTACTTACCAGGTGACTCAAAAAAGAAAGAAAATATTTATTATAGCAATTTTTTATATGCATTTTACGACAAGTCTTTATTTTATTGTCGACTTTAGCTTTATGGCCTAAATTTCTCTGATGGTTTTTCTGAATCATTTTTTTTTAAATTATATGTATAAAAATGAGCTGCTTCCTTCTGTTAATATTTTTGTAATAGTATCAAGTAAGTACCTAACAAAAATAGTTCCCAGGAGTACCTACAGTGGTTTGTGAACGGAGAGATGAGTGTCGCAAATTAAGTGAGTTGGAAAAATGTTATCAGGTGACCAAACTGTACCTAATTAAGCCTTCTGCTTGGTACACCAATGCTCTCAGCGTTACGAGACTGATATTTTACAAAACATGCATTAAAACCTTCCGAATTACTTCATTTTAAAATAAAATATCAAATATTACTATTTTATGTAGGTTGGTACGTTGCCTTTTTCTCTTGGACCCTCACTCTAACTCTGTTTCGCATCCAAGACTTATAGTTCTCGCCTTTTACTTAGATGTACTAGACAAGCGAGACAGCAATATCTATTATTTCACGTAAGACAGCAGTTGGTTAAGTGCGCTCGAACGAACACCCAATCACAAAAAGTACTCAGTAGCGGGCTAGGTTTAGTCTTTTGATAATGTCTCATCAAAGTGAAAACAAGCGTCTACACGGAGAAACTCGTGAAGTTAATAAATAAATGTACGATAAGTACCGACGCCACTGCCAATGGAACCTTATTTGTTTGACCAATGGTTGTCGCTCGGGCGGAGTTAAAATAACACTAGATTCGATTTGGTACATCTAAGTAAATGGCGAGAACTATACCTCCAATAAGAATAATCTGACCTCTGTTCCGCAGCCGAAACCACCCCAGATACAAGAGTGAAAGCACTCCTGATCTCAACATCTTTATTATATCACCACTTGAGAGCTCTTCACCAAACACATTCATTCTTCTTCTTCTTCTTCTTCTTCTTCTTCTTCTTCTTCTTCTTCTTCTTCTTCTTCTTCTTGTGCCGTGACCGTTCAATGGTCGTTGGCTATCATGTTAATAATTCTGTAATAGTTCTACAGAAGATTGCCAGCACCACTGTCTTAAATTCTTAAGCCAAGATCTTCTTTTTCTGCCTGGTCTTCTGTTGCTATTTATTTTTCCCTCGCTGATCAGATATAAGATATCGTGTTTTTGAGGATTTCGCATAATATGACTAAAGTACTCAAGCTACCGTCGTTTTACAGTTTCAGTTATTTCTAGGTGTTTGTTCATTCTGGTCATTACTTCAACATTTGTAACTTTATCTACCCAATTAATTTTGATTAAACGACGGTACACCCACATCTCGAAGACTTTACACATTGCATCTGTGAGGGTTCATGCCTCCATAACGTATAGGGAAAACATGGCATCGAACCATTCTCATTAGAAGTTTACACTCTTATTGACTTACTTTTAGCACAATTTTCAGGCTTTAAATTTAGCAAAACCGTTGAAGTCTTTTTGGGTATGTATATATTACCATTTCCATATAATTTTAGTAATCTGTTGTAAATAATCAACTATACTTTAATCAAAATTAAAACAAGAAATTACATTACAAATAATTTATTAAAAATTAGAAAAAGTAAAACTTATAAATTGAGACAATTACAGATAAGGATTTGCAGGTGGAAAATAATTATAAAAGGGCAATTCCAAAAGTTTGATCTACAAAGCGTTGGGAATGAAGGGAAAGTGTTCCTGCATCTGTTGACAACATTGTTCTGATTGTTGCTTCTTCGACTCCCAAACAAGGACGTGCACGCCTTGCTGAGATGCTTACTCTTGGCTTGGAAGGCGTTAAGAACAAACCTTCCTTTTAATAGCACCGCCAAGTGCGAAGTAGATCAAATGACGGAATTCTATGGAAAGTCATGCCTGGATGTCAAAAACCTTCGCAAGTGGTTTAGAGTTTCCAGTAATCGTGAAAATTGGCGATTAACTCTGTATGATCTCTGCATTTTGTTTCCTAAGGTTTCCCGAAGCACCATCTACAAGATTTTAACAATAATTTTAAAGTATCGAACAGTGTGCGCAAAAACGAAAAATCACAAACAACAGAGGGTTTATTCTTCTTACGAATTTCTTCGCGCCGCTATGCAAATGAATAGTACAACTTTTTGAAGACCAAGCAGAATACGCGCTGACAAGTATTTTGTGACATTTTATGTCAGAAGGACGAAGCAAAAGGCAAATTGAAAACTACTGTATGGAAATAATAATAACACACATAATCCATCCAAAGAACTAAAGTGCAAAAGCTCTGCAAATTTTATCCAGGTAAGGTATTATTACTATTGTTATTTGCCAAGAGGCTGCATGGCAACTTCCAGTTGAGAAAAATCCAGAAAACCTCACTCTCCATCGTAGACATGTTGACCTACTGGAATTGAAATCTGAATACCGTTGGGACAGAAATAACTGCTTAAACGGTACCCATCAAATCCGGTAATGAAATATCTAGATTGAAGAAAAATACTTTCACTCTTCGATTTGAACACTATACAGCATGATAAGTGAAGTAGCCAAACTAAGCCACATATCCGACAGTACTGCAAACGATAAGTGATATCCATTGGTAAATTTGCATTGTTTTGCTAAACTAAATTACTTTCCTCCAATGGTTCCTAAGAATGTTAGTATCTTTATAAAATCAAATATAAGATCATATTTTTATCGGCTTATTGTTTTATTTCAAATAACTTCAAAATGGATAGCTGTTAATTTATATCATTTTATACATTAATTTCTTAAAAGGTTATCTATAATTTTTTTACTGTGAAGTGAGGTTCTGGACCCTTTATATGACTATTTCATATCATATGGCTTATTATATCCGAAAACACTAGCTCTAAACTACATCCTTAAACTATGAGTAAGGAAAGAATGGCAGAAAACAATTGAACAGGCCTCTCCATATTTTATTAATTCAGTATTCCATTTTTTTTTTCAGATACATTTATTTTAGCTCTATTTTTTATATTTAACTGTTTTTTTATAAAGTTGGCTCTTTTATTCTTATTTTATATTCTTCTATATTTCTATTTCTTATAGTTTTCATGTGTTAAAGTATTTCAACTAAAACGTTTTATGTTGCTGATCCTTTTCAATCACTTTTCTATTTTATTCCTATTGTTTTATGTTTATTTAATTTTACCTCTTCAGCATATATTTTACATGATAGTCGCTTATAAAGAGAGAAAGAATTATAAAGTGTAATATAAAAAAAATTCGACAAAGTATAAAGACAGATATAAAAATATATATGCTTGGAATAATTAAATCAATTTGAACCAAAATGTAATTTTATTTTGGTAGTATAACAATGGTAATAATAGTATTTAAATATTGCAATAAACAGTTGATGCGCTCGCTATCACCAAAAAAAAATAGAAAGTATAAAAATTTGGTGTTTCTTTACATTATCACTTGACCCTATGAAATAATAAGTATCTACTAATCTATCCATAATTATTTAACATGTTAAGTATATTGATGAATTATTTGCTCATTGTGGGTTATTTCTTTACAAAATGTACCTATTAAAAATACTACTAATCAGTCAAATTATTTTAAGGAAATCCTAGAAATTTTGTTTGTACTAATAATATTAGTACCAAATAGTTATTTTATTACAAAAAAATAATATCAGTACTTATGTGGCTCACGCTATATACATATACCAAAATAGAATAAATTTTACTAAGCTACGTCTAAGGCACAAACAACAGAAATTATTAAATAAATAATATATTACAAAATTATTAAATTAATACAGTTTAAACAGACCGCATGTGCAAAAAAATGTAGAGAGAAAATATTTAATAATTTATTTCCAATAAAGTTTGTCTTGTAGGAACAAAGGAATAATTCAGTTTATTAAACACAACTTTGGTTCTTAAATATAATATATAATACAAATAAAATATTCACTATACATAAATAACATTTTTTAAGTCCAATTGGTCAACATTTTAAGTATTTTTTTTAGTGAGAATTATTTAAACTCACAAAGAGAATCTATGAAATTTGATGTATTTATAACATACCCTGGTACATTACATACTTCTTTGAAGATTTTTGGAATGAAAAAATCTGAAACGAAAATTGGAAAATATGACATGCCTTTTCTGTAGCACTGAAAGGAATAAACAGTTAATCGAATTAATAATGAGTATTAAACATTCATTGTGCAATTAAACTGACAAACTGTATTGAAATATGTACGCCGTTAAAAAATAAAACTTATGATCACAATAACATAACATACTTATATACATATCTTAGGCTTTTGAAAGTTTTATAAACTTTATGCTTTAAAAAAGATTCCAAAGATTTTGCTGTGTATTTTTATAGAGACTTTATAAAAATCTAATACATTGGTTGAGGGATATATATTTAAAAAATGTATATCCCAAAATGTTCTCTTCAACTTCAACTAGTAATAAAAAATTGGCAAATGTATAATTTTCTATAGAAAATTTAACATTTTCTATAAATGTAAAGTTTCTATTATGCAAGTAATACTTGAAAGTTCTACAACCTGTTTTTAAAAATCTAATATGCAATAAAATATCTCACTCTATAAAGCTTGTAATTGATGAATTCACATTTGCTTAATCTTTATTTTAGTATCATATTTTCATCTTTAATTAATATCTTATGTAAACGATGTTTCATGTAAAACATTTAAATTTTTTATTTCAGTTAATAAAAAATAATCCAGCTGCAGTTTCTAACAGAAATAATTTACCTAAACTATGTACGCATAACTGTCAAAATTTTGATTTTTCTTTAAGACGGTTTATGGATAAGTATTGTAAATGCAACAAAATCATCAATTTTCAAGCTGTCTTTTGTTGTGATCGAGAGACCCAGCACACAAAAAAAATAATATTTCACCAACAATTCGAATCACTAATCATTTTGTTTTATTTCTATCTATATTATCCAAGATTCGTAAGAAGCTGTCCAATGAGTCACTGCAGTCCATGTAGGAAATTGACCAACCAAATGTTTTAATTCCTTTGTGACTTTACCTGGACCAAAAAGATAATGAGAAGTGACAGCTAAGTCTAATAAGTGTCCTTTGTGGTTTTTGGGAATCTAAAAAAAATAATAACCATTAAAAATCAGAGAGGAAGAAACCTCATTAAACGTGTGTATATGTACAAGTAATTTATTTGATCCATAAAGTAACAAACCAATTTTTCCGGAATTGCTTTAACGTCGGAATTACTTTCAGTGACAATTATACAGAAATACAGGTAAGTATCCTGAATCTCGATAGAATACAGTGTGTGGCTGTTCCAATTAGTTTTTTGTTGTTGGAATATTTTATACATAATATGGGCATAATAATACTTTTTTACATTAGGTAATTAAATAAGTTTCGGTATCTGATACCACCATTTTTCCAAGACAGAAAGAAGTTTGACAGATCTTTTTTAAAAACGTAAATACATTAAATAAAGATACCGAAACCTGGGTCGATTTGAATATATTTTAAAACGCTTTGGAAGACTGTTGAAAATCAAGATATGTATTATTTATCTTTCCATATTTATTATGAATATATCTATAAAGTAAGAGTTAAAACAATTAATTTAATTTAAATTAATTGGTTAATCATCATCTAACCGAGATTACGACTCACCTAACAAAAAAATGTAATAATTCAAAGAATGCTATTTTAATTAAAATAAATTTACCTTAAAATTAATTGAAAATAATAAAGGTTTGGGATCTAACCCATACGCATAATATATAAAATAAGTGTTTCTTCCATTCCATAAAGGCCCAGGCAATGGTCCTTCAGTTGGAAGACTCCAACTATCAAACTCCACACCACTAGCGGGTGAAATCATCACTCCAATATGATTTGGACCTTAAAAATTTAAATTCAGATTTAAAAATATATTTTGTTATATTTGCATCATAGCTAAATAGTATACAAACTATAAACAATATTTTTTACAATACTTCAAACTGTCATTAATAGGACGCTCCTTAAAATTATTGACTCAATAGTATGCAGGTAACGCTTTAGAATGTCCTTGTTACACATCAAAAGCGTCTAAGGATCATATACAAAGTTAGTCAAATATTGATTTTAATTTACCTTCAATTTTAAACGCAATACTTTGGCCACCAGGAATTACAGTCTGATTTAAGATATTCATTGTAACAGGATGTAAAAGAGTTGGTTTTGCACCAGGCAGCCAATGGGTCTTCCAAATCATTGTTAAAACTGGCACTAAGTATGGCAACCCGCAATAGAGGTAATCATCACAATCTTTGGTAACTAATTGAGCATTCTGCATATCAGGAACGTGTCTATCGACTGTGTGAGGACTATTTATGTCCATATCTGCTATCCAGAAACCTGAGGATTCTTTTTCTATTTTCCCTGAGATATCGTGGAACATTCTATGGGTATGCTGAAATGAAATACATTTTTTATATTTGAAATCGTTTAGGAAGCAATCCATTCATACAATGTCACTGAAATGTAGAAAAGACTAGATACAATACTAAACTGCAATTCAGAACAAAGTCAATAAAACAAAGTCTAATCATAAGACTAAGGAAACCTAATTTTCCACAGAGTGGTTTTCTACATACATACAAACTTCACTTTTTAAAATAAATGACTCAAGTTAAAAAATTAAAAATACTCTTACCGCTATCATAAATCGTTGAGGCGCCAAAGCTCCAGGGTCTCCAGAGTAAGGAAATCCTAACGGAGTTAAAATCAGTAACGCTAAGGACAAAAAGAACAGGCCTGTCAAAAGACTAAAAATTCTTTCCACGCCCCTCACTAATAAACCTAGGGGTGCCACGAAACTAAAGAGATTGGCAAAAATTGACGTAACTAAAAATGACATTACAAATTCACCATGACTCCCAGATCCCGCTCTACCCATTATAGGTATAAAAAGGTAAAGAGCTCCTATACTTAAGTAGAAACATTGTACAAATGGTAATCCGAAGACAGATATGTGGAGAAGCAGCCATCTTGCATCTACAAGAGAAAATTATATTCAAATAAATAAAATAATAATTATTATTTGCTTAAAGGTGGTAAGTAAAGCCACTCAAGTAAATTTTAAATTTGAGTTTATTGGTTTAAGATGCTTTTCTTACCTCTCCATTTAGTAAATAAAACTGATTTTAAAACATTCCCTAGAGCAGCTGAGAACACCCATAAGAAAGGTATAAAACTTGACCTTAGTTGTAATACAACGCTTATTACAAGAACTAGAGTCCAATTTAATTGATATGCGTCATAATATAATTGAAATACCGTCCACGGTGATGTTTCCAAATCCTAAAATTATATAGAATATTCAACTATCTGAGCAATATTACAAGAAGTAAAAATAAGTGTTAATATATTTACCAACCTTATTATAAAATCTGGAGTGTAATAACACCGTGGCCATGGATATGACTAGAGTAGGTATCACATATAAAAAGAATATCCACAAAGGTCGAGCATACCAGCTCATGGTACGTCCCAGACAGTTTATCAGTCCAGCAATGCCAATTGTTGTTACTACAGACATTACCCATGTTAAGAAAACCACTAGCATACAGCCTACAAGCTTCTTAGCATAAACCTTTTTGCTTAAACCTAAAAACAATGTTTTAACTACTAAATTAGGAAAATCAGTCGTTTACTATGATTTCACAAATACACATATATGTACATTTCGTTTGTTTTTTCTATGAATATTTGAAAAAATCATCAACCCCAAAACACGGCTTACATATCGATACTCGGAGAATAAACAAGTGACTAAATTTGGGACCAAATCAAATGTAGAAAAAACAAAAAAAATAAATAAAAGGAAACACTGAAATCTGTCATATAAGAATTAAGGTTTTGAATTTGATGTAATGACTAAATTTAATAATTTAATAGTAATAATATGCAGTAGAAGACAAAGATGGGTAGATATAGAAAAACAATCACAACAAATAAGCTTACAGTGAAAAAATAAAGGCTACAAAATAAGATAAATATCAATCAATTGAAGTAAAACGGATACCAAAGCACAAAAACAAGAACATAAGAATACGTTAAACCATTAAAATGTTAAGTACAAGAAAAGTAATCCTAATATCAAAATGTTTGCAGATAGCAGTGGGTGGGTAGAATTCAACAAGCAGGAATTACCAAATTGATCATTAGAAGAATAAGATATCACAAAATTGAAAAACTTAAACAAAAGTGAGGGTTATACATTTGGCAATATAAATAAATAAATAAATAAATAATAATGTACTACCACCAATAATTATATTAACATTTCTCGCTAAATATAGAGTTTATCGACAATTAGACAATAATAGCATGGGTACCTAGTTTACAAGACATTGCAGTTATTATAACTCTTAAACATATTTTTGTAAAAAAATAAATGACAATATTTTTATAATAAAAGCATTTTCGTAACTTGACCTAAAATATTAAATTATGTGATTACTGCATACATACTTGGTACCTATACAGGGTTAGGCAGAGAGGGTGGATGTTTTTTAAAAGACTTGTAGGGAGGACAATGTCAATTAAGGCAATGGCGTCATGGACGATATAGCACTGTTTCATACACGAGATACTCTGAACTTAGCCTCAGTAATTTTTCGGTAACGCGTATTTTGCACGGAGACCTGCATTTTCAACACTTGCAACCCAAAGATTACACACAGCGGCTGAACATAGCATGTCAAATGGAAGTATTTTTTTCGAGGATGATAATGGAAATACTGTTACCGTGGACTCGGACTTCTTTTTGCCTGAATTACGAAGAGACCGTTTTCCTATGTGATGTGTGTGGTTTAAACAGGATGGGGCGACAGCCCACATAGCCAGAGCATCAATAGACATTCTCCTCTCTTTGCAGATAGTCTCATTTCCAGGTATAGTGACATTGAATGGCCAACAGAGCCAAGTTGAAAAATGTTTGTAAACTTCATAGAACACATCCAGAACAAGGATAACTGACACTTTATGCAATTTTTTTCTCAAGCAAAAAGTATCAATCTTGTAACGTTTTAAAAATGTCTGTCCTTTCTGTATAACTGTATAAATAAATCGGGAACAAAATTTGTACTTAATAAGTAAACAATGACAAACTCTGACCTACAAGTATTTCAGTTTTTACGCATAGAGATGTTTATATGTACACTTTGCATAGTAATTAAACAAATAAAAACGTACCGTCTGTATCTTTAGCACTCCGAAAGTTCCCAAAAATACTGTACAAAGAAAATATCACAGATGATATGTTAACTACATCAGCGATCATCATTGGCCACCTCACGACAAACGCTCCCAAAAAATCGAAGAAAACCAATTTTCCTCCTTCAAATTTTTTAATGTCGGAAAGTTGGTGTCCTTGGGCCATCCCTTTAGCTAGCGCTAAGATATTATCGCCCATCCTTTGAAGTGAACCAAGTGGTACGTAATCTACTGAGTCAAATTTTGTGTGGTAAACATAACCGTTTGCTGACCAAGCAAAATCCAAACCTAAAATAATAAACTGCATTTAAAGGAGTTGTGAAAGAACATTTAGCGATTTAAATTACCTGATAGATTGCCAAAATCTCTAAAAATCCTATAATCTGTATCACCCGGTATTATTCCACTTTGAAAAATTTCTTGAGCTAGGGAAGAAGCATATGGATAAGGCACTTCTTCAGAGTACGTTTCCAGAATCCAAGGATGATATGGCCCCGCTTGAAATAGAACTTCTCGTCCACCTGCCCCACAGGCATCCAAATTGATAAACGCCCTTATCTAAAATGTACAGATGGTAAATACCCGACTTTATACAATTGATCAAATTAAATTTATGTGGGCATATAAAAAGGTGTAAACAAACCGCGACGTAAAAGACCTATGGTGACCCCTCTTTTTGTTACACCCAATGACGATATTGTGTAACTATATAGCAATTCCTATTTTAAATTAATTGTTTAAACTCTTACTTTATGGACATTATTCATAAAAAATATGAAGAGATAAATAATACGTATCTTGAAGTTCCAGAGTCTTCGAAAACGTTTTAATCGGTAGACATGAATACATATTAAAATGCTTTGGAAGACTATGGAAATTCAAGATAAATATTATTTATCTTTCCATATTTATAATTCCTATTTTCCTGAGGAGTTTTAAAATATTAGGTCGCTCCTAGTTAAAGAATCTCCATCTTTAATTTGGTATGCAAGTTTGACAATTCCTTCAAAAAACGGAGTGTACACTTTTATGAAGATGCTTATACTAGCAAAACCGCCAGACTGTCAAATCGACTGAATGAGCTCTTAGGCTATCAATAAATTTTTGATGAAGTGTTCCAATATTATCTTGTCTGAACTCTTAAAGAGCACTTCCAATAAATGATCGTTGTCTGTTGTCTTCTTCTTTCAAGTTGTAGTAATGGAATTACTAAATCTATAACAAGGTTCTGATCCTAAAATAGTAGTCTGATTAAATCTTCTAATGAGTTTATCTGTAATTTCCTTACAATTTAATTGTTTACCTTGAAAGTGAAGTACATCATTTTTCATATAGTAGTTAAAATTACCGACTAATAAGGAAAATACTCGTTTTATACTGTTTTGTTATATTTCAAATACTATCTAACAGGCCAATGTTTTCATAGTTCGAAACATAAAAGCTTATTACCTCTTTTGCCCATTTATGTTGTGTAATAAATCCATGTGAAGCAGGCAAAAAATTCTCTTCGCCACCATTAAATAAAAATATGATATTATGCCTCAAAATTTTCTTGGATTTTGACAAAACCCTCAAAATTTCTAACATAACTGCACAACTTGCTCCATCGTCGCTAGCCCCTAAAATCATTTTATTTATTCTTGATTTATTATAGAGCATGCATACTTTAAAGAAGAGTTCTTTTAACATGTTAATATGCTTTTCTTATCAAAACAAAACAAGCAAATTAATTAATAATTAATAATAATTATTAATAATAAAAAAAATATATTTTCATAGAGTTTAAAAATGCCAATCGTTTTCAAAATATGTATGTTAGAGACAAATACATTCAAAATGCTTATTACAAATTGAACAAAGCGATATTTTTTAAGCATTTTTTAGCTTATAAATAGAAATGTCTAGGTTTTTAATTTCGTTCTGATATCTTTAAAAATAATTCAAATAAAAAAGGGTAAAATAATTATTTAATCTAATCGTCCAATAACAGCATAATATAATGCTAATAAAAGATTACGGTATCTGATTTAACCAAACAAATATATTTTATTAGATCACTCGTATTCAAGATATACATATTTTTTACGTTAAAAAGTAGAATATAAAAAAATGATGTTTTAGCGAATTAAAGTATTATTAAGAGATTCAATTTATAAGTTTCTATCTTCTCTTTTATTTCAACACAAGCCTTTATCTTATAAATACATATCTAAATAAGATTTATTTTATATTGGTTTTTAGATACCCTCTATATAAAATACATCTATTATCAATCATCTAAATTAGTAAAAGCTTTCCTTCTATATGTTGTAATATAAATATATTACTTAAGAAGTTAAAACATATTTATTAGTAGATTTTATTTATTTATTTTTACTTTCTGCTTTGTTTTATGCACACATACTAGTTTTATTAATATTTTTATTGTGTTTTAACATTTAATAGAATTAATAATAAAAAGACCTGAACATTTCATATTAGGAAATTTTGCGATTCAAATGACCCTAATAAAGAAACCATTTCAAAAAACGTAATATAGTATAAACAATATAAACATTTAGCACTTACCTGGACTATCCACTACAGAATCAAAATGGCAATTTATAAGCAAACTGTGAGGAGAATTTATTTTAGAGCCTATTTTAACTACGACATTTTGTAAATCTTCATAAGCATTCGTCATACCATCTAAAAACTTCAAATTAAAAGCACCAGAAGCTTTTTGAATATCCATTTGTATCAGATGATTGTGATTGGATTCCTTTATTATACTTTCTATTTCAGTTTTTAACATATTAACGGCTAGAACTTCGTTTTCATAACTGCCAGCCTGTCGAGGTCCTATCTTGGTCAATTTTTTTAAACTAGTGTACGCCCTACAACAACGAAATTTTAAATTTCAACATGTTGATTTCATTTTTATGTTGAGAATTACATGGAGAATAATAACAATAAAAGATCTAGATAACTTTAATTAGGTCTATTCAACAACTTAGAGATAAAACTTTTATTGGTATTAAATTAGAAATTATTATATTTTATTAAATATTATTAAATCTAAACAGTAATAAAGCAGTGAGAACTTAGCAACTTAATGGCTGAAGAAATTGTCAAACTTTACTGGCAGTTTAATACTTTATTTTTGAATATATTTGTGGTTCTGGTCTAGTTCTACAAGAAAAGTTTTTTTTTCTTAAAAATATATATAAGCTTTGTGAAAAATTTCAAAGTCAAATATTTTCAAAGTGAAATAATTTTATTCAAATTTTTTTTTAACTACGAAACCATTTAATTATTTAATATGTAGTGGCCCATTTTGCTCCACAAGCCTAAAGTTTTTTCAGATATTCATCATAAGGGTTTAGGCACCTTAAACGTAGTAATTGGGCATTTTTTTTTTTGGGCAGACCATCAATTGTCGTACACTTTCCGTGATAAATTTTCCAAAAATCTAGGCTAAGTTTGGAGGGTTATCGGTTTTTGGCACGTATGGAATTGTGTTTTCTGAGACCGATTTTCGTTTCTCTCACATAATAACAAGAAGCCAAGTCGAACCAAATTATTATTTGGTCTTTAACATGATTCTATTCAATAAACTCAGCCATCTTTTTTAGTCAGTTGTAGATATAGCGTCTACTACTTAGTGGTTCTCCCTAACATGGCCAACATATGGCCTAGCTAAATCATTTGAAGATATAGCACACCATACCAAGATTTTGCCTGCATTTTCCTTTTTTCTTAAATCTGGACATTCTTCTATATTATATGGATAAAATCCATCATTACCATTGATTTACGAGTTCCTCAAAGTGAAATATTCCTCGCTATCAATTATGATCTGATGAACTTGTTATTTGCAAAATAGATACGTCATAGATTTCGCCAACAATGTGATATTCTCGCCACCTGATGGGGATATCCTCATTTTTAAGTTTAAGCAAGTCTTTTCAAAATTCTGAAAACAGTATTGTAGGAAGTACTATTTATTCACTCTAGCTACTTTTCAAATGACGTGGTTTTCAACTTTTTGGGAGATTCTGATATGGAGCACAGTGTTCTGAATTTGCTGTGGTTCGACATAAAGTACTTCTTCCAATGATATCTTTGTCTCGAAAGATTCGATATATTTTAGCCTTAGGCATTCGCCCAACCAAATTATAAATACTTATTCGAATTTTCAATTTATACGTATAGGAATTACTAAATAAGACCTTAAAAATTTCTTAGCAAAAATTATGAACCACTCGATATAACTGCAAATTGCACTGCCACAATGATATTAAACTATTCTCTACCTTTCCGCTATGAAAGTATCGGGATATTTGTGTTCATCTTCTATCCTTAGGCCTAGAGGTAATTGTTTTTCGATGAAAATGACTAGAGAAAATACTATCAGAATTAAGCAGAGTAGTCCTAAGAAATGACCATAGGGCATAGGTCGATAAAATTTATATTTTTCATATTTGTTGTCCATGAATTTTGTGGTCCGGACATTTTCGTTGAAACGGTTTCGAATACTGGAATTCTGAAACAAAAATATTTATTACATTTCTATACTCAAAAGGTTAAGTAATATGTTTAAAAAATGAATTAAAGGTAATATAATTACCTCGGCAAAAAATATTTTTACTTATATTTGGATAGCCAAAGTCACAATCCCCTGATATTGAATAATTAAGAAATAAAAATTAGAAAGGTATACATTGTAGATAATCATCTGTATGTATGTGTATGAATTATTTGTATTTATTTTAAATCATACAGCGTGATTGAACCCTTATTGATTTTAGAAATAAGTAGTACTTGCAGAAATAAATGAAATTAATATTTAACAAAATATAAATATTATATGTACTATAATGGTGTCTTAAAAAAAGCTCCTGCTTCCTGCAATACAAATATATTTTAATAATTTATATCTAAAATTATATCTTTCCAATTACTTTGGAAGTAATGAGTAATTACAGTTGTCTCCCGGTATTAATAAAATGTTTTTAAGGTCGAGGTATTAGAAAAATGTAAATACAGTATCAGGTGCACCTACTTGACATTCACATTATAAAGAATGTTAAATTTATCAACAATACTCATAAAAAAACCAAACACCGAAATTCCATTAATAAACTAATGAAACGCCTTGTCTGACCACATTAAAATTATTTTGTTTATTAAAATTTTGGCTAATAGTTTCGTGCATTCAACCCATCATCAAGCTGTATAAATTTATAATATAAAATGTGGAAGATTAAGAAATATTTCCACTAATAAAATGTATTATAAAAATGTTTATATTTAGAGCATTAAACAAATGACTAATATCTAAACAGTGCCAAGTTTAAAGTATCGTATAAACGTTGATAATCGAGGATGTTTGTTTAGCTGCTTTTATGGCTATTAAATGTCAATATTTTCATATGTGCGTTTCAAAAGAACAAATATTTTAATAAATAGTCAAATTTTTGTTTTAATTGTAGAAGATCTTACAAATCGTTACACAATACAACTCGATTTAACATTGCTGTGCGAAACAAAAAATACGAAACTGTAGTTTTTTAATAAAGTTCTTAAAAGAAGTGCATCATAAAATTGAAAAATATATACCGAGATAAAAAATTATTAATATTTTTAGTATTTAATTGAGTATTACCATTTTGAATTTATTTCTAAGAATGCATAAAGAACACCAGAAAAGCATAAAGACAAAAAAACACTACCGAGTGATTCAGCAAAGTATTCGTGGCCTTAATAAATAAAATATTTTTGATAGAACCGGCCTTATTGTTCATATTAAAAATGAGCTTTTTGACACTAGTATCTATACAGTACGGGTTCGTTAACTATGATTAAAAGTATTATATAATAACACTTTTGGTTGATTAATTATTTTTTTAAATATTTACAACAGAAATGTATAGTATTTTATAGCTGAATACAGAAAAAAGCCCTTATTAAATTATACAAACAAAAAAAATAATTATTTTTATTAACCTATGATGTATTACTTTTAATTATGCAGTACTGTCTTTTCATTCTATTTTAAGATTCATACTTTAAATACAATTTTGGTTCAAAAGTAAGATATAATATTACTTCCTTTAATAATTAAGGTAAGATTCAATATATAGCTATTTATAGATAACACCACCCACATAAGTATAATTTAACAAAACATACTGATGAAGGTTGGGGTATTTGATATAAGATCAATTAATTTTAGCCAACACATCACTTTATATTAAAACTTCCTCATGATTATATTAAAATTAACGCTCTTATAAAATAAAATTCTGAACATAAAACAATAATGTTTTTGATCAATATTTCTTGAGTTAAGCATCTCTCTTTGGGCAAAAATATTTTTATTTTCCCAATTAGGCTATAAACTGATACACATCTTCTAGTTTATATTATTACCAGATGTAGCAAGAAGTAATTTAATTCCCCTATATGACAAACCTACCGATTTCAAAAACCATGAACTGTGACTAACAGTAGTAAAACAAATATACATTGAACTTTGATCTAAGAATCGCGTCAAACACTATTCAAATTATTTTAGATACCGAGTCCTCAACATGTATGTAACAAAGTTTCGAGTTAAATGAAACCACTTTAATTTTAAAATAAAAAATAATTTTAAACCTTTGGTAAGAGCTTCGTTTCATTGATATAAGAATGGAATTAAAGGTTGTTTGAGAAGTTTACCTTTATTTTCAAATTTTCTAAATCTCTAAGGTATATTTTGTTTAGCCACTACAGGTTTTAAAGACCGAAAAAAAATCTTGCTGGTATGAGGTTAAGTAATAGAATTATCCAATGGTGATAAGACCCGTTTGATAAGGAGGCAAACTTCAAAAATACACAGGTTATTTTATAAAGTTGATACCAAGTAACCGGTAAATACGATCAGATACTATTTTTATTTAGGTCGCAATATAATCATGTAAACAGTTAAATAAACATGTGGAATATATTAGGACCAGTCAGTGAAATGGTTCAATATTATTCATGAGTTGGTTTACAAAACCTAACATATTAGTATTGAAACTTATAAAATTTAGAAAGTAGAAATCAAATGATCTATTTTTATAGGTAAAGTGACTAAAAGTCTTACATCAAAAAAATTTTTTTTAATATACATATTTTACAAAGGTAGTTACTAGTTCCGGTTAAAATCATGGTCAGGCCAAAATGATAAACGAAATTAAATAACGTCTTATGTATTTTTACTTAATTAGTAATTTATTAAGATGAATTATGTCATCGGTACACTTAATAGAACCACAATATATGGTTTTCGTTAATTAGTTTGTAAATAGTAAATACAGCATTCTAAAAAGAGGCTTTTTTTTGCTAATTGAATGGCAAAAAAGAGAATACTTGAAACCCTTTATTGTGCCTGTTAATTTGTTTCTCTTACATTCAAAACTAAAATATCACATTACCTATCTACACTCATGGACAAAATTATCGAATATTTTTTATAATCAATTTTATTTGAAAATACTTTTGAATTATCTCCGTAAACTTTTATGTGGTAATTGTTATGCATCTAGTAGGCGAATATAATCATGTGTCATAAATATTTTGACGTTTATTTAATAATAATGGCGTTTTTTGTTTCTCGTGTCTTCTGTCATAAAAATTGTGTTACATTGTTTAAGTACCTACAGCTAATTAAGTTATTTGTGGAGAAGTAAATAAGTGATACCTAGTGACTGACTGACTCTCTTTTGCATTTTTCTCTATTTAAAACAACAGTATGCCACCAATTAGACACTGCAATGAAGTTGAAGCGGTACAAATTGTAACTCTACATAACGAAGGATTGAAACAAAACATTATCGCACAACGTCTCGGAAGAAGTCAATCTACTGTATCGAAAATTTTCAACAGACTGGAAATTATGCCCGAAGACCTGGTCAAGGGCGTAAAAGGTCTACAACAGCAAGGGATGACCGCTTTTTGGTTCTTTGTTCCACACGAAATCGCACATTGACATCTACGAATCTCAGAAATGAGCTACTAAATGTAAGGCAAGTTAATGTTAGTTCTAAAACAGTTAGACGAAGGTTAAAAGAAGCAGGTTTAAAGCCAAGACGGCCTGCCAAAGTTCCACGTCTTTTTAATATTCACAAAATTCGTCGACTAGCATTTGCAAGAATTCATGTTCAGTGGAATATCGAGCAATGGAAAACTATTCTCTTTACGGATGAGACCAGAATTCAATTATGGAAGCCAGATGGACGAAACCACGTCTACAGAAGAGTTGCCGAACGGTACGCCAGCTGCAATCTTATAGAGAGTGTTAGTTTTGGAGGTGGCGGTATAATGCTTTGGGGAGGTATCAGTTGGGAAGGACGTACCGAACTTGTGGAGGTAATTGGACGAATGACTAGTGATTTGTATGTTGAAAATATCCTGCAAGAGCATGTTGTGCCGTATGTTGGCCATATTGGATACGAGAGATTTGTACTAATGCACGATAATGCTCGACCACATGCAGCTAACATAATGACCAATTTCCTAAATGAAGTCCAGATTGAAACATTAGATTGGCCACCATATAGACCAGACTTGAACCTGATCGAACACATATGGGATCATCTAAAATGCCGCATACGACGAAGAAGTCCCGCTCCAAATACGAAAGAAGAGCTTCGAATAGCAACACATGAGGAATGGAATGCAATTCCTCAAGAATTCATTCAAACTCTACTTTTAAGTATGCCAAGAAGGATGCAAGCAGTAATAAGAGCTCGAGGAGGAAATACTCGTTATTAAATATGTCTTTATTTTAATCAAAAGCATAGTATTTGTCCTCCTAATGACATTAAAGTTGAAATTACATATTCTTAATTTTGATAACATTTAGCAATAATTTTTTTTCACAATTTTCTATTCATAAAAACTAAATATTGTTCAATTAAAATTTATAAAATAAACTGCTCTTCCTCGTTTGATGACTTGATTTTTCAGAATTTGTATTTTCCAAAAAATATATGACAATTTTGAAATATTCGATAATTTTGACCATGAGTGTATTTCTTAGCAGAAGCACTTAAAGAGACTGATTAATATTTGTCCTTTTCTTTATAAAATTCCAACAGCCTGTACAAAAAAGTTGTTCCAAAACGAAATCAAAATGTACCTTTCAACAAGATGAAAGGTATTCTTAAATTAAAAAAGAATCTTTCCCTAATATAAACACTATCTAGAGCACATACTGTAAATTAGCTTTTAATTTAGTTTATTAAGTCATTGTCTTTTCAATAAGAAAATTTACTGGATTACAAGACTACTTCAATGTAAGTAAAAATATAAAATTGATAGAATATAGTTTATAGTTTATGGCACCCGCTTTATTTAGTTTTTAGAATTTTAAACTCAACTTTTTAAAACGTGTTCCTTACAGAAATTTCAATAAAAAATATCAATGTTTCCGATATTTCTTTTTAATATTTAGTGACCTGTCTTCTAAATAGAAATATAAAAAACTTACAGATTTATTACTTCTATATAATGACAAAAATCAGTTTGCTATTTACTTATAATTGAAATTAGATATTTTCTTTGTATCATTCTAATAATAAACCATATTGTAGTTCTAAGTAGGTTGTTAAAAAAATTTGAATAATATCAAAGAGGCCCTTTCTATACATTCTTAAAACCCAAATTTGACATTCCATAAAAACATAGAAGTATAAATTTAAGAACATAATTTGACTCATAATAAATATACTATTCAATTAAAATTAACAAATTTTGTAGGTGCTTATTTGGGCTTTCCTTGCATTCTATTAATAAATAGCGAATTATAATTATACCATTGACAAATTATTGAAGCTATTTAGACGCACACCTAATCTTGAAAATGTTAGAACAAACGTATTATAGAAACGATTAAAATTGTACAGAATTTTACCTAATGTTACTCCTGATAAAAAATCTTAAAAATCATTATTTAAACCTATTTAAAACATAAAATTTCAATTGTGAAACATACCTAACTATAAAAATTTAATTATAATAATATAATGAATTTAGTTTTTACAATCATTACTGAATAAAACATTTATTAATCGCAACAAACAGTAGGTTAATAAAAGAGCTCAATATTTGAGAAATAAAATCAGAATGCACATTTTTTAACATAATGAATTATAACAACTATTTTTAGCAACAATACTGACAAATAACTCTTTAATTGAAATAATAGAAGAAAACCTTTTGTTTCCAACAAACAAAGATTATTTGTATTTGCTTTGTTTATAAACAATGAGTTTTCCATCAAGAAAAACATCTAATTATTTAAAGCCTTTAAACTAAAGAGAGGAATTGCTTGAAATATCAATTTAAATATTTTTTAAATTGAAAGTTCCTACATACCTTCGACATTTTTTAAAACACCAAAATCTAAAACCAAATATAGGTAACTCAAAATTAATTCCTAGAACTTATTAACGGATTTCATCACTGGTATTGCTAACATTATTAATGTTAATTTGTAAATAGTTTATAAACGGTCTTCTCGATTTACTCGACGTTACTTGTTATTAAAAACAAGGAGCAAAATCAAATAATACGTATCACTTTCCGCATCCTTCTGACTTATCTCAATCAGAACAATGTCACTCTCATTGGTTTGACACCGACAGAAAACATATGATGCGGCCATATTGATTTAAACACGAAACAAGAGTCGATACATATGAAATACAAAAATTCTTCTTTCCCGTGATGTGATTTAGCCTCTTTCTATGGCGTCCTTAAGATAACAATTAGCAAATAATTTAAAATCATAATATATTTTGTATTTAAATTAGGTTTAAAACATTTGTACATATTAAATAATTATATAGATTTTGTTAAAAAAGAATTAATATGAAATTAGTAATTCAAAATTAAGTTGCAAAAAAATACTATACAATGTGAATCTAAAATGTTATTATTATTATTTCACAGTAAGCATATTTTTATTGAAAGTAACATTCCAAATAATAACCCCAGTGCAGGGTGGATGCTGTCTTAATTTTTTTTTAATTCTCTATTCAACGCTATAATTATTAAGTTTTTCTATCAACAGTAAAAACATCGTCAGAAGTACTTAACATTGGTCACGTATTTTAATAAAAAAATTTGTTATGATCCCTTATTTCAATTTTAGAACACTGAAAAAGACAAAAATACAAGCGAAAACGCATCTTTTATGTTTGACAGATAAATCTAATAAATACGATCACTTAGTACTACCTAAATACAGCTATCATCCTATTTTTAATTTGAAATTTTGTTTGTCTTGAGTTGAAACTACTACAAAACAGATTTTTTTTAAATAATTGTTCGCAAAAATATCGTTACAAATTAATTACCTATTTCCCTCAGTTGTTAAATAAATACATTTCTATATAAGAATGTTTTTAAATGAATAAACGAAGTTATTGGTAAACAATATTCAAACCAGTTAAATATAAAATGTATCTGTAATAATAAACAGATATTTTTTATGGACGTTATTTTATTTAATAGTAAATGTTCCCTTTAAAAGTAAAAATTTGATAGATAATTTAAGGTATTCAGTTTTATAATAACTACCCATACATCTACTAGAATACTAGCCACTTCGTAGGCTTAAATTCGATTGAACGGGTGACTTAACTGACAAACTTTTACTTATTTCTTATGATTATGAATTATGGATAAAGTTATAAAAATTTAACTGTATATACTTTTAGTTCCGTTTCTAGGTAGACCTCAACATTCAAGCCATTTTTTTGTTTTAATACTGGCTTCTTTGGTCACATTTATCTTAGTATATTTTTCCGGCCCAAAGGAAATTTATCACATAATCATAATAGGTAAAAATAATAAATTATTAACAGCACCAATCCACAACGATAATAATAATAAATTCAAAACAAATACACGAGTTATGTCATCAAAATTCTTGACTAATGTTATTTTAAGTAAAACCATTAAGATATCTAAATTGTTATTTGATAGATAAACTCTTATATAAAAAGACACCCCGACCTACACCAGCAACATTGTCTTTGCTGAAGTCGTGGTGTATACATATTGTAATTGATAATTGTTCATTTTAATTGAAATAAAACTTTTTAAAAACCTAAAGTGAAAGAAGAAAAACTTAATTGACGCAGTCAGTAGGATCCAGGAAGTGAAAACTTAGAAGAAAACCCAGTTTCACCTGTTTTCACCGTTGGTTTCAACCATTGACCTGGACGGAGCAGAACGAAGAAAATAAAACTCTGAACAAGTAAGTGTTGAGCTCATATTTCCTTCGTAACTATCCCTCAATTTCCCTTTTACAAGTGAATTTTAAATTTGAAAATAAGTTATTTTCCTTGCTGATAAAAGTTATATTCCATATTTTATTTTGGTATAAAGGTAAAATCTTTCTTTCGAAAGTGAATTTCCCTAAAAATCATTACTGATATATTGTCATTAAACTTTCATATTTTTTAATTTTTACATTTATATTTTTACTGCACAAAGAAAATAATTTCAAGCAACGTAAGCAGATTCTTTTGATTAAATATTCAAAAGTGAACTCCTTACATGAGCGTAGACGAAATTACAGATTCTTTAAATAACTTGAATATCGCATCTAAAATGGCAACTATTCAAGCTGCTAAAGAAATCTACACACTCTCCGTAACTTTTCCGGACGTAGTGATCACTTAGAATCTTTCATAAATTCTGTAGATAAATTTTTTGATAGATACGGAACTACTACAGATAATAGCTTAAGCGAATTTGTATACGCGGCTATCTGTTCAAAAATTGTTGATGAGGCTGGCGACTTTTTACTATGTCGCCCAGATCTAGATACGTGGCCACAAGTCAGAAACGCCCTTCGCGAAAAATTCGGTGACAAGGTAGACAGACACGTATTGCAACAGCAATTTATATTTTTAAGCAGAGATAGAAACGAAACAGTTATAGACTTTTTAGAAAGACTCAAACTAACTAAAATGAGATTAAATTTAAAAATAAATTCAGACACAGGAATTAATCCGGCGACAAAATTAGTCCTAATTAATCAAAACGAAGTTACTGCCGTTACGGTATTAATATCCAATTCTAACGCGGAATTACGAACCCTACTTTTATTAAAAAATCCCAAAACCATAGAAGAAGCAACATCCTTAGTAATAAATCACTCCCTGCTAGAACAACAAGTAAACATAAGACATCCTAATTACCACAAAATTCCACAAAAACATAATCACCAGAATAACAAATCGTTTCAATCTAACCATTTCCCAAAGCCCCAACAAAATAATTATTTCCCTAGAACCCCGCATTACCAAACGATGCAACGCCAACCTATATATTCCCCAAATAATTATAACAACCAAATATCAAATAATACCCCCAATACTTATTATAAATCACAAAATCTGCAAAGAACCCCATTTCCAAGTCAACCTATAAATATTCAACCCCGACCAATTCAACAAAAGTTCTTCACAAACGAGCAAGTATTTGGCAAAACCACAAATGTATTTGCCCCAAAAAATTCGCACAAACCAACAGGTAACCCGGAACCAATGTCTACGTCAAGTAGACTACCATCAACGAGAAATTTCACGCAAAATTACAGACCCCAAAATCATTTTCAAAACCGCTACCCAAACAACGGAAAACTACCTTTCACGTACGAAGAACTAACTAATTTAGAAATCGACTATAATGACACTACATTCCAAAACCTTTCCGATTATCAAAATAATGACTTTCTCTCAGAAGATGACGACAATAATTATTACATTAACGACGACCAGCATACCAACGATCATTATAATATTAATGACTACGAGGAAAATTCCAACGACTTAGAAAAAGAAACCGATCAGACACCAAATTTTCATTTAACAGAGCCCCCACCAAACAAAAAATAGATCTCAACAATTTAATACCCAATTCTTTACCCTTTATAAAAATCGCTAATCCACCCCTTAAACTGTTAATCGACACGGGTTGCCACCCTTCATTGCTTCGCCCATATATAGCCGAAAAATACTTCCCGGACAAAATTTTCCATAGTAATACACCTATTGTTAATTGCAACGGCAATAGTAATGCAAATTCAAAAGCCGATATTCCTATTTTTGAAGAATTTAAACCCTTGACAGATAATTTAGAATTTGTTCTATATAATTTTCACGATTATTTTGATGGTATAATTGGCATACGTGATTTACGAAAATTAAAACTAAATATAGACTTACAGAATAAAACCCTTTACAATAATCAATTAAAAATACCCTTATATTATCGAAAACAATTCAATTTACAAAAAATCGAAATCCCTTCGCATACATCAATATTAAAAAGAATTAAAACAAATCTACCCGACGGCGAAATTATCATTCCCGAAATCACTAATGACGTTATAAAAATACCTAGCTCTATTCTACAAATTAAAGACGAATCTACAGTAATCGAATTATCTAACCCAACTTCTCAAACAGTACTTTTACAAATTGACAGAAACCTTTTGACCCCCTTTTTCGATAAATACGACAACGACAAATTCGAATGTTTTCACGTTGAAGACGTATTGTCAAACCATTCAAACGACATCGACGATTTTGACTTTTCCCTCATTAGAACCGACCATATGAATTCCGAAGAGAAAACATCCATAAAAAATCTCCTTGTTAAATACAAAGAAATCTTACACCAGCCAAACCAAAAATTAACATTTACGAACCAAGTAAAACATAACATCGAGACTACTGACGAAATACCCGTACATACGAAGTCATACAGATACCCCTTTGTACATAAAGCAGAAGTACAAAAACAAATTACAAAAATGCTAGAAGACGGAATCATCCGACCTTCGCAATCCCCCTGGAGTTCCCCTATATGGATAGTACCAAAAAAACTAGACGCTAGCGGAAAAAAGAAATGGCGAATTGTTGTAGACTATAGGAAAATTAATGAAAAAACCATAGACGACAGGTACCCGTTACCTAATATTACGGACATACTAGACAAACTAGGAAGGTGTCAATACTTTACGACACTCGATCTAGCTTCCGGATTTCATCAAATCGAAATGCACCCAGACTCAATCCCAAAAACCGCGTTTAATGTTGAAAACGGACATTTTGAATATGTGAGGATGCCGTTTGGTTTAAAAAATGCCCCTGCTACTTTTTCCAGAGTCATGGACAACGTCCTCCGAGATCTAAACGGTAAAATATGTTTAGTATACATGGATGATATAATTATTTTTTCAACCTCCCTTCAAGAACACATTAACAATCTAAAATTAGTATTTCAAAGATTAAAAGAATCAAGACTCAAAATCCAATTAGATAAATCTGAATTTTTGAAAGACACTGTCGAATTTTTAGGACATGTCATAACGCCAGAAGGCATTAAGCCAAATCCCAATAAGTTAACAGCAATAGAAAATTTCCTTATTCCTAATAACCCCAAAGAAATAAAATCCTTCCTCGGATTAGTAGGTTACTACCGAAAATTCATTAAAAACTTCGCGAATCTAACCAAACCATTAACGAACTGTTTAAAGAAAAATCACAAAGTTGAACATACCCCAGAATTCGTAAATGCTTTTAGCACATGTAGAAAAATTCTGATGAATGACCCTATTCTGCAATACCCCGATTTTTCTAAACCTTTTAATCTAACCACAGATGCATCAAATTATGCAATAGGTGCCATTTTGTCACAAGGACCTATCGGATCTGACCTTCCAATCGCGTACGCGTCAAGAACCCTAAACCCAGCCGAAATTAATTATAGTACGATCGAAAAGGAACTATTGGCAATAGTCTGGGCAACTAAATATTTTAGACCTTATCTCTTCGGAGTAAAATTTAAAATAGTAAGCGACCACAAACCATTACAATGGTTATTCTCACTAAAAGAGCCCAACTCCAAACTAGTGCGCTGGAGATTAAAATTAGAGGAATTTGATTACGAAATTATATACAAAAAAGGTAAAGCAAACACGAACGCTGACGCACTTTCACGAGTAGAAATCAACCCGATCGAATTCGAAGATAACGACATCGACAATTTATCAATGATCGCAATCCCTGCAGAACTAGACGAAATACCTGACCTTGATTACGACGAAATCGAATCTCTGCTAAATCCGATACCAATAACCTCTGACAACTCCCCAACAAAACAGGAGACAGCAAACAAACGAATACCCCCCAAAATAATAATGCATAGCATCACACATCGAAGAAAAAACTAACCCTGACGAAACTCAAACGAATAATAACTCCTTAAACACAGATAATGAAACCATACACTCTAATCACGAAAATCCGATAATAGGCATTCACTATCCGGAAAATTTATTAATACATTTAAAAACCAAATCATTATATCTAGCCATAAAACCCCTGACAACGACCACCGCAAAGTAATAAGAGAAAAAATCTTCGAGAAAAACAGAATACAACTTTCAATCCCAAACACCGATAACGAACTTATAATCACGGACTTTATAAAAGAATATATGATCCCGAAACAAACGTACTGTTTCCTCTTCAAAGACGAATCGTTAGAACCGATATTCATTAGAGTATTTCAAAATTACTTTAAAAATAACGCGTTTACACTAATTAAATCAGACACAATTCTTACTGACGTTACCGACGAAGACGAACAAAAACAAAAACTACAACTATACCACGAAACAAAAACAAGTCATCGAGGTATACAAGAAAACATAAACGCAATTAAAAGAATATTTTATTGGCCTAAACTAGACCAAGACGTTAGAGACTACGTAAATTCATGCGAGATATGCCAAACGACTAAATATGAGAGACACCCCACGAAGTTAATATTTAAACCGACACCTATAGGATGCGAATCCTTCGACCATATCTACACAGACACATACAAAACACACGGACAATACTTCGTTACAATTATAGACAGCTTTTCCAAATTTGGCCAAGCTTACCCTTTAAGAACCCCAAATTCTGTCGAAGTAGCAAACAAACTTATACAATTCTTTAGTCACTTCGGACTTCCGAGGCGCATAACAACAGACAACGGTACCGAATGGAAAAATGAGGTAATCCAAGGTTTATGCAAAACCCATCATATCGAGATACATTACACAACCCCTTATAATTCTAATAGTAATAGCCCTATAGAACGTCTTCATTCGACTCTGTGTGAAACGATCCTTACACTAAAAAACTCTAAGACGCAATAACCCATTGAATCCCTTATGAATCTAGCGTTATTATCCTATAACAATTCCATACACTCCGCCACTAGTTACACACCTTTTCAAATAATCCGTGGAAGACTTGACTACAGAAATCCCTTTGAAATCGACGATAAAACAAAGCTTACGCAATACATACAAGACCACACTCGAAACTTACGAACTTTAAACGATATAATAAAACAACAACTAGAAATAAAACAACAAAAAACTCTCGACAAAATTAATGAAAATAGACAACCGAACATAGATATAGACATTAAACAAAATCTGTATAAAACAAAAAACCGAAACGCTTCACAAAAGAAAACGACAAACCGCTATGAAAAACTAGAAAACCCCACAATTGTTAACGATATAAAAATCAAATCAAAACTTAAAACTTACCACAAGAAATTATTAAAACCCCAACGTCATGTTCCAGGTAGAAGAAATGAACCGATACCTCGTTATTCTCTTCGTAATAAGAGTAATACAAACACTGGACGTAAAAGAACTTGAAAACCCGATTTTACCTGTACACATAGGACATCACATGTAATTGACTCCAGACACACCTTTCTGTTTCACATTAACCTGACCCTTCCAGAAAGTTCACTCTCCCAAATCAAAAACTCATTAACAAAATTAGAAAATGCCCTTAACAACCTACCGACGACAAATCACTTTTCAACCTTTTTAAAACATAAACTTTATAATGCCAAAACAACTACCGATATTATTTCTAATAAAATCAATTCATTTTCTGAAAACCAGAGAACTAAAAGAGGACTAATTAATATTGCTGGCAAAATCCAAAAATGGCTATTTGGCACACTAGACTCAGACGACGAAAAATATATCGAATCATACCTGACAAAATTACATTCAAACGAACAGACTCTTCATAATGACTTAAAAACCCAGCAAAGTCTCATAAAACAACTTTCGAACACATATAGTAATAACTTCGAAAAATTAAACGAAAATCAATTCACACTAGAAATTCAAGTTACAAACCTATCAATAGAAATCAAAGCATTTATTAGTTTAGAACAAGCCTTTTCATTTTCGAATATTATAGATAATTTATTAATGCAGCTACAATCAATTAACCACATACTTAACAATCTAGAAACCGCAATATCCTTTGCAAGGATTAACGTTTTACATAGTTCAATAATAGAACCCGGTCATATCAAAACAATGATCGAAAAATTAGAACAAATATACGAAAATACCCGAATACCGAAATTCAAACAACTACTGAATTACTATTCATTATTCTCCACACAAGTAACAATCAAAAATAAAATAATCTTATTTAAAATTCACGTTCCTTTGATCATATCCCAATATAAATTATTTCACTTATTCCCAATACCTATCTTAAACCACACAATCATTCCTGAATAACCCTATATGTTACTCAACACCGAAGACTTCTGGACCACATCAGAGACATGCCCAGAAATCGAGAACTGGTATTTCTGCCTCAAAATTAATCTGCACAAACACCAACCGTGCCTTGCAAAATTAATAACTACGGGAAGAAACATATGCCCACAGACGAAGATCTATTATTCAGAAACAACGACGTCACAAATAAACTCTAATAGTGTCCTTATAATACCAGCCAAGACGAGCATTAGAACTTCTTGCGAAACCGAAGGAATATATGAAGTAACCAAGCCTTGCATTATATCCGTAGAAAAATGCAAAATTTACATACACGGAGAAACCTTCCAAGCCGAGCAGACCACTCACGAACAATTTGTGTTCGAATTACCACCAATAGAAATAGACCACCCAGAAGAAGACAGAAAACAAGAAACATTCCACCTGAGACGAATCGACATCAAAGAAATTAACGAAATCAAAACCTTAACCAAACTTCTAAAGACGAACGAACTAGAGACTACCCCTTCAAGCTACACATGGATCAACGCAACATGTTCACTAATTATTCTTGCTATTATTTCAGTATTCATAGTTTACCTCTACCTGAAAAGATATCGACACCAGCAATGCCAACAACCAAAAAAAAGAAGAAAAGAATGACGCCACCCAGAAAATAGAAGAACCCCTATTTTCTGCTCTGAGAATGGAGGAGTTATGTCATCAAAATTCTTGACTAATGTTATTTTAAGTAAAACCATTAAGATATCTAAATTGTTATTTGATAGATAAACTCTTATATAAAAAGACACCCCGACCTACACCAGCAACATTGTCTTTGCTGAAGTCGTGGTGTATACTACATATTGTAATTGATAATTGTTCATTTTAATTGAAATAAAACTTTTTAAAAACCTAAAGTGAAAGAAGAAAAACTTAATTCACGACAATCCAGAAACACAAAGTCAAATAAAAAAGACAAGTTTAAAACAATAAATTAATATTTAAATTTCAAATTCAAGTATTGTCTCGCACAGACATTAAAAAAGAAGAAATTAAGTACTAGAAAAAAGGTACAGCCACTTTAACCAATTTCTAGAAGCAAAAAGAAATCCTCTACATTAAAATTTGTTTATAATTTCCTTATTCGTATTGGTATTGGTTTTATCAGTTATTGAACGCAGGTAATAAATTTCCAAATGTTTTTGTTAAGATGAACTCCTTTAGGTCAACGTTCGTCATTAATTTTGGACACTTGACAACCAAAAATAATATCAAGAACTTCTACCTCATTTTTAATTTATGTGACAATTAAAATATTGAAAACATAGTTACAATTTCACCGATGGTCCAGTTAGTGTTTATACAGTTACACAATGAAACACCCTGTTTTTTAAGTATATTTCACTTCCTTTATTTGAATACATTTATAATTGGTAGTTTACAACTGTTGTTACAATAGTTTGTTGCTACTTGAAGACTTTGTATCAACAATCTGCCTGCGATACAGATTTTTTTAGGTATTTCCGATAAATAAAATTATTGATTCGTGTTGTGAAGAAAATCTTGTTAAAATGAAACGCTGGTTATATAGCTTAGATACGGCGTATCTGTGATTCACCATAGAAATAGAAAAACCTCAATTACGTATGCCCAGATAAAGATTGTTACAATACTTTCGTAGTCTAAAATACTCGAAAGACTAGTGCTACAAAGGATCGAATCAGACCCAGAAACGGAAGAATGGATACCACTCCACCAATTTGGTTTTCGCAAAGAGCACTCCACAGTACAGCAAGTGCATAGAGTGGTTCATTGTATCAATCTAGCTATGGAACTCAAACAATACTGTACCTCCGCTTTCCTAGATGTCAGTCAAGCCTTTGACAAGGTTTGGCACACGGGCTTAATCTATAAAATCAAGAAATATATCCCAATCACCTACTTCAAACTACTAAGATCCTACCTGAGCGACAGGGAATTTAGAACAAGAGTCAACGAAAGTAAGTCTAACAACTATCCTATAAAATCCCTCAGTCCCTCAGGGAAGTGTTCTCGGACCGTTATTGTATGTGTTATTCACAGCAGACCTACCAATAAGCAACGACACTACCACGGGCACCTTTGCTGATGATACCGTCATACTCGCAACCCATGAAAATCCAGTAACAGCGTCCATCATTCTACAAAGGCAACTAAATGACATACAAACATTGTTAAACAAGTGGAAAATTAAAACGAATGAATCTAAATTAGTCCAAGTGACTTTTACCCTAAGAAGAGACCAGTGTCCTCCAGTTTCTCTCAACAACATACAAATCCCACAAACCTCCAGCACTAAATATCTCGGAATACATCTTGACTCAAGACTTACATGGAACCAACATATACGTAAGAAGCGTAAGCAGATAGACCTAAGAATAAAAGACTTATATTGGTTAATTGGTAAAAAATCGAAACTGACTCTGGAAAACAAATTACTCATATACAAAACAATTATAAAACCAATCTGGATGTATGGCATTCAACTCTGGGGATGTGCGAGCAAATCGAATACAAACATTATTCAAAGAAGTCAATCTAAAATTCTACGAATGATAACAAATGCACCCTGGTATGTGACGAATCAAACCCTTCATGAAGACTTAAAAATCCCCTATATACGAGATGAAATTGCAAAACAAAGTACAAAACACTGCAGTAGACTAGAACTGCATGTTAATCCAATACTCCATCCACTCCTAGAACCCCAACTTGACCGAAGACTCAAAAGGAACTGGACAACTGACCTGAAAGATGGTTGAAGAGACCCCATCACTGGAGAAGGTCTCACCACGCCAGCAGGAGCTAACCGCTCTCAAGCCAACCAGTTAGCTTATAGAACTTCTTAAGTTTTGATTGCTAATATATCTACATAATAAAAAAAAAAAAAACTTTCGTAGTTGTAATGAAGCGGTGTTTTTCATCTAATGGCCTGTCTACACTCTCAGCCATTCGTGCTCGCTTACTTGTGCTAACCAGTTTGTACAAGTAAACACTTGCATGCGGGGACGACAAGACGGTAGCTCGTACAAGCTCGAAAGCGCGGCCTAATTGACACGGTTTTACTGTACAATGAGGTTCGGACTGATTTGATTTGCGCGAGCTTACTTGTATTATGTGGCCACTGTATCGTATTCCGTCTTTTTGTTTTAACTGTGCAATTTTATCTACGTCAGTAAAACTGAACATGTAGACCGTACGTACATAAGAGGGATGCATGGAGGATATGTTCAGTGTTTTTTCTAATGACTCTCTATATTTTAAAAACATTGAAGTTGTATGTAATTAATACACAAAGCTTTGTTATCCAAGACGCAAGATGTAAAAGTTTGCGCAAATATTTATTGACCTATGATTTGTGTCGACAGCATCAAAGGCAAGATAGATATATATATATATATATACACGGATTTATCGAGATAACCACATACAGTAACAAACAAATTGAAGACGGAAAATTCTGATGGAAAACCTTTTTATCTGAGAAAGAAAATAAACTATATACCTCGTTACTGATAATATGCAACAAAAAATACATTAAAAATTTGGTAGTGGTAGAGAAGTTGTATAAATTTTGACAAATGTGAATAAAATATTATAAAATTATATTCTAGCACAAATAAATAAATAAGCTTTATTTTCTAGTAGACATTATACAAAATATATACCAACCACATACCACATGTGGGTATTGCATATAAAACAGAATTTTAAACAGTCTGTGCTTTTTATTGTCAAATTGACATGTTTTTATGATAGGGAGGTACTAATCAAAATTGGTAAACTGACAAGTTTTTGCATGTCTATTCTCCAAAAAAAGTAAAAGTCTTTCCGAAAAAGTAATGCCTGAGTACAAATTTATAAGTAGATTTTATTTACTATGGGCTTTGTTTTTCTCATTGATAGTAAGTGTATGTTTAATACTGAATGGAACCCTTCCTTGGCAGACCACAATACTAGAACTAGCACTATCAAATACAAAAAAATGGCAACGTAATATAGGAATCTTCATATGCCTCTTGTGCGTGTTGGGTTTTTTTGCCTTTGAAGGAGGTAGTAAGGGTATGAGCTGGTTATATGTATTCTGTACAATATCATTAGCTTTGGTGGCCTTTGTTCATGCCTGGATAGATTTGGATGCACAATTAGACGCTCTACATATGTCTCAAATAATATTGAAGAAATATTTTCGCCAATATGGTAAGTAGGCAAAAGGTAGAGGCTTTCTCTCCACCTCTGTATATATATGTTGCCATTTCCACTTACTAACTCGCGAAGATGTATACACTGAACACACCTAATTATGTCGCAAAAGAAAATATACTCAGAACAGCCCAAAAAAATAAAATCCATATTAGTTATATCTTAAAGTTTTACTTGCCGACAGTCCCAACTGTCGAAAGACCCCATAATGATCTCCTTTTTTCGGAGTTTCATCACGACACTAAATGTTTAAATATTACTCTTAAAAAAATGAAGATTATATTTATTCTTTGAAAGAAAAATGCAAAAATAATCTTTAACAAAAAAAACAAACTATAAAACGACCGAATGGAATAATTTTCAATGTGACTACTCCGCAAAATTGTACCCTTTTTACTTCACAGTTTGGGTTTATTCCTCATTAATTTTACTTTAACTGATCAACTATAACTTTCTAATATCCCAATTATTTTGGTCCGGCATTTTCAACAGGGCATCACGGTTTATTCTATAATATTGCAAAAATAAATAGAGTTAGCTTCGCTTACTTTGTACCAAAGTTTCCTAAATATGTTTTTTACTTGACCTCATTTTTCTTATTTTCAAATGTATGTTGATAATTTATAGTTATTTGTTTATAAAATGTGTTTACGATTTCATTTGTTTTATTTTAGTGTTTTAACTTCAATAATTCTTCATTAATATTAGTTTCCAAAATTTACCATAAAATGTTATTAACGTACCTAAATACTTTTTTATAATTCAGGAGTGGTACTAGATGTTTCTTCGTGTCACTATGCTAAGTTTTCAATTATAAATGCTTCTACAGGTGTCGACACTCTAAATACATTAAAAAGTCTATAAGTCACAGCTCCTAGCTCCTGAATTGAGATATTGATTTTTAACAATAATTATTACATCGTACTTCCCAGAATCTAGAAGATTAATCGTTTCATTTTTTACATAATCTGATTATTTTCAGAAAATGAACATTACACAAAAGCTGTGGACAACTTCCAGCGAAGATTAAGATGTTGCGGATTAAATGATAAAATCGAAATGGTTAGAGGAAAACAATGTCACTTTGTAAAGAGTTGTTGTCATTGGAAAGCTAAAAATTGCACAGAGGAATATGTATACCAGGAATCATGTTATAGTAAAGCTGACCATGTACTTCATTTGTTAAAATTATGCGCAGCTTTAGGGATAATAGCAGGATCAGTTCAACTATTGGTGATCTTTGTGTTACTTTGGGGGGGGCTAAAATATCTTTTTAATTTGATGTTTCCACCTGGCGGCCCTATCATCAAATAATAATATATGTTTCTTTATTTACGTTATTTTTAACGTCTCTATTTAATAAGGTCTGATAATGTTGAATAATGGTGCATTGAGTTTACCAAGAAATGAGTAAAATATACCAAAAAAGTTCCTACTTGGAACTAAAATTTTGACACACACTTTATAATAAGGGTACATTAGCTGCAATTAAATATAAATGAAATAGAATAGTGGTATAATTTAAAAATACACATTTTATAAATATTCAATTATTTTTTTATATTTCTCATTCGTAGTTCATGCATCAAAAAAGCCTTCATATTAGGATCTGTAACATTTTTCTCAATTTCTGCCCATGCTTTAGCGCCACCATCTTGATAATATTGGCTAAGTTTTTCTGCATATTCTACCCAAACACAATTGGGACATCCCGACATACAGCAGGTTGTTGGAGCTTCCGGAAATTTTTTTTTTGGTTCTATATTTTTGGCACTAGTTTGATTATCGTTATTTGAATCGTTGCTATTTTTGGAACAAAAATTTAAAGCTTGATTTTGCACGTTTCTAAAATACTGCAAAAAACTAATAGATTTAACTGCCATGTCCTGAAAAAATACAGAAAATAGAACATTACTCTTCAATTTTTCATTATTATTTATTTATTATTTATTATATTTTTGACGCTGTGAAATCAATATTTTTCAAAACTTAGGGTATCAAAAAGCGAACAATTGTTTTAAATGAAAAAGACAGAGAAGCAGTGTGTACGATACAAACATAGTACTCTTGATGGACAATTATTAATCATAAATATTTATTAACATTTGAAGGGCTGTAATATAGAACAAATTTGAAACCCATTCAGAAAAAACTTTTGTGTAAGCACAATAAAGAAAAAAAATAACTACTTGAAATGGTTCAACCCGTCTCTAATCATTAATTTACTTGCGCTTGATATTGTATAATATATTATTTTTTATTTAATATGGTCTCTATAATACATATCTTATATATCCATAGATAATCTAACAAGATACAAAAATATGCAATTTGTTCAAGGTTAAGAATAGAGCTTTGTTTAGATGTTGACTATTTGTAGCAAATGAGTTTTTGTGATTTGACTAAAAGAACCCAAATGATACATGTGGTCATATTAAGTTATAAACTGTAATTCGCAAAAGTTCCAATTTAAAAAATAAGTAACTATTAAAACTATACAATAAGTGATTAATTTTTTTATTGTTATGCTTTCTTAAGTTTGTGTTTCCTATGTTATAATAATCCATCGCATTCATGGGATAATGTAAACTACAACTTTCATTTAAACTTTTATGAGTCTATTCCCAGTAGAGATTATTATTATTAGGTATATTTTTTGTTATTTTGGTTCTAAGATCGAAATTATTTCTAAAAGGATATATTTCAAAACTTTTGTTAAAAATCTTGTTTCCATCTAATAAATACTTAGTAAAACGAACCTCACCTAAAAAGTTCTGATTCATCATCAAGGTTTGTCCTTAGAACTAGAGAAAATATATACGAAAATTATGTAATTGAACATATTATGGTTTTCACGTATTTGCAAATTTACAGTTCATTATTTCTCTTTTTCTAAACGCCCTATATGTTTTCAAAAATGGTCGAAATGGTTCAATTAAATTTCTTTTTAAAATTTTTCAAATACATTTTTGTAGGTTAAATTTTGATATAATTTTTAGCGTTTGACAAAAGAAGAGATTGACAATACATTTAACCAGCGCATATTTCGGGTTGCCTATACACTAGGATATCAATATGCTTTTCAAAATATTCTTTATTTAGGATAAGATTTCATTTCAAAATTGACCGTATTGTTGCGATGACAGTATAAAAGTTTTGGACATTTTTGTAATACATTTACTAAAAAAATGTTCTTTACCTAATACTTTTTATTTATTGTGTCAACTAAAGATTTTCTGATACATACAGGATTTTTTTGAACATGTAATAATTCTGTCTAGGGAATTTAGTTCAAATAATTTCTTTTCACTTTTCCTAACAAAATTAATAATAAAACAAAATTTCTTGTCCGGAAATGCATATTATAATTTTTTGGTTAGTTTGATTGTAGAAAACGTGTTGACTATTTTGTATTCTTAACAGGATATATTTTTGCTATTTGCTGTCATTGCTTTCTGTAATTCATTTTTACTATGTATGTGGTGGCTATTGAAAAAGCAGAAAGGTGAAGAATACAAATAAAAAACGTTTTTACTCATTTCGTTATATTAAAACATAAAAATATAAAACAATAAATGAGGTAATATGTATATATACCGATTTATTTTTTAACACTAACATATTACATGATATCACATGTTTACTTGCACACTTTTCGAGTGTTGTACGTAAATTTTTTCATTATTGACATCACGTCGATGTGGGACGACAAGAATTCTACTAAAGAAAAGACCCTTGAAAACTTCCAAATTTTCTAATTTTTATCCCGAATGTCATTCATCATCGTTGTTAAGTTTTTGTAAGGTTTATTAATACTATATATTAGAAAAAAGTTGGCGCATAATTTATTTGGAAGAAAACATTTGTGTCAATTGGACATTCGTATCTAAATTTTTTTTTATATCAGTTTTATTAAAAAAAAATTTAAAAAAACAGATTGTGTGATACTCCAACTTTTATTCTTTTTAATTTTCAACGGCCTTATAATCTTAATTTCCATTCTTATTATTGCAACTTTATGAAAATATTTAAAATTTCTGTGCACATATATTTTTCTCTTTAGAATTAGACACAGCAATTTCATATATATATATTTATAAAAACAGTATAATATGATTGCCTTATGATTCTTTATAAAATTCAACTAGTGATGGGTTAAAACTTAATACATTCGTACCACAACAAGTTCTTAATTATAATTTATATAACATATTTTTATTTGTGCCCCTTTTATTGTGATTCACTACCAAAATAAAAACAGGAGGATTATTTGTTCTTAATGAAGATATTTACGAATTTACACACATTAACAGTTAAAGTAAATATCTAATAATTAAAAATTTAGAGATGTTTTAAATTTCCTGGGTCAAAAGCTGAAAATACCTTTTCTTTTTTTGTCGAAATTTTTAACCAATTTAATAAATTTAATCGCTTTAATTTTCATGATGTGATTTTATTTTATAAAATATGTAGTGTTATTAAAAATAAATAAGAAGTCTATCACATCAAACAATTCATACACTCTCATTTTTTCATGTAATAATTTTTGCATGCAAAATTGATTTTGGTCGAAGTTGCATGACTGGGCTTTGAAAACTGTAAATGATTCTAATTTGAAACCTACACAGCAAAATGGGCGACGGCATGCGCATTACTTATCTTAATGTTGCAAGTTACATGAAAACGTGAAAAATGTAAGATCTGTTTTATTTATAAATTGAGAGTTATGGTAATATTAATAATTTTACTGTTTTCATTCAATACCAAATTAGTGTGTAAATTCGTTTAAGGAAAGTAGAATTGAAAAAGGACTAATATAAAAAAAAATTAAATAATTTTGTCATGGCAAGAAACATTTTTTAGTTTGAATTTAAGTTTAAAAGAGGAATATTTGTCACAGCTACGTTAACTACAATGAATTTTTAATTCAATGATTTTTCATTCATTTTTAAGAAGTTGGAAAAAGTATATAGTTTTATTATTCCTGCAAATATATTTCTCTATGAACTAGAAAATCAACCATTGCAATATTTTTTTCTATTAAGAAGCGCTTTGTATATAAATAATTTTTAGAAGTGAAACTTATCATATTTCTTTCCTTAGGCTTAGATAAAAATATCTGAATTCTTGTAGCATTAGTAACAAATATTCCAAATTTATTTTGTATACATAACAAAGAAATATTCACATTGATACGCTCGCTATCTTTACCATTGTTCAAGAAGTACATCGGGACGGTTTTTCATATATTTGACGTTTAAGTAAAATATTTGTTTTGTCATTTTTCAATTCATTAATACTGGCTCATACTTTCTTGAAGAATGGGACGAATGAAGGACTAGAATCATACTCTCAAGCTCTTCTTTTTTATTTTATATATGGTCTTAAAACAGCCTTGTCAAGAGCTAAAAGATGTGTAAAAAAATCAAGGCACCGTTTAGCTGGTTAAAGATTAACGTTTAATATGTAATTTGCTTCATATGGATTAAAATTACCTTTAATTTATTTAAAATATTTTTTTTTTACTGGTCTAAACAGATATTAGCCTTCACAAAGCAATGTATTGAAACCATATTGTTTACTAAGCTTGTTCAAAATATTTCTCATTTTTTGTAGGATTGTTTGTTATAGCAGGTAACAACCGAGTAATTTCTTGCAGCACCTTATTCTGCTACACGGATTTTTAATCCAACACTGACTTTCAGAACAATCACGATTTGACACCAAAATGCAATGTTTAGCATTTATCGTGCACACATCAAAGATCAATAGTCAGTTCTCTGAAGAAACATACATTTGAATCAATTATGTAGATTTCTTAGTTGCAATCGCTATTATGCACTGCTAATGATAAAAATAATGGCCAACTTGTTTGAATTCATACACATGCAAATTTAAATAAAGGAAGAAAAAAACTGCGATTATAAGGGCATATATAAGTTGCTACAAGAGAACTAGTGCAAGGATTAAATTATAAAAATCTTTGCACAAAGCATCCTGTATAACATTAGGTTGTAATTTTTCCAAATTCTTCAAATTTCGCGCATATCTTTTCTTTTTTCTTTTGAATGTAAAAAATAAATATTCGCATTATATGATACAATATCATAGAGATACAATGAGAAAAATCTTGTGTTAAATAAGAATTTACTTGAGAGTTTAATTTGATTTAATGTAGAACCATATTGCCAATTCTTTCTAATAAAATTATTTTTACACAATCTTTAAAGTATGTAATAACATATATATTAAATATTTACAAATATAAACCTAATTAATTAGAATAAATTTTCTCTTATGTACAATATGCACACATTTTACTATATTCACAAATGCTGTATATACAAAGGAATGCCCACCTTTAATTGGGGGGTCTAAATTATTCTCCATAAAAAAATAAAATTAAAAACCGAGTTTGAGCGTCCATAGCACAGAAATATGTATTTAAATATGCTTAAAAAAATTATCTTTGAAAATAAAATAAATGTGTAGGTTTATTTCAGGTATTTCAGTACTAAAATTGGACGTATTTCATTAGGATAAACAAATCTATGATTCAGAGTCCCCAATATTCACTATTTCTTAAAATCTTTTCTATGCTATGTTTTTGACATATTGAGCATTTAGAGATCATCAACCCAGTTTCGAATTAAGTATATTTTCTAGGTCTGCGCAACTTAGTTTGTACCAGCAAAATATCAGCAGAGACTATATATTTTAAAGCAGCTTTTTAATAATTAATCTTATTCCCGAATTTATTATCACAAATGTAAATTTATTTAAATTTTGATCGATCTCAAAACAAAATTACTTGCGAGACCTTTCATTTTACTGTTACCTTTATAACGAAAATAATACTGATAATTCTGCTAGTGCTAAGCTTTTTGTGGCAGTCCTAGTAAACAGTTTACAAAAATCAAAAACTAGCTGCACATTCTTGCACACGCACCATGTCTTTATAATTCTCTCTAAACTATTTAAATCACAACCTGAGATAATAGGCCAGTTCAGAAAATATCAACTGTGGTTAGAGAAAAAATCTTTAAATAACATTTATTTAACTTCCAATTAATTATCTTTTTAAAAACTTCCAAATTTTAAGTAAAAAATATAACTATTATTTTCTTAGGCTTTCTTCAAAGTTCATATTTTAAATTAGTAATTTGACTCGTTCTCCCAACCCATTAAAATGCAGTTTAAAGTGGTTTTTCTCTTAAAAAACACCTTAAAGATCTGACCTATATTATATTGTAGCGTTTTAATGCTACGTACCCCCAACTAAAACGTGCATGAACCCGTCCCACTCGTTCTCAGTCCGCACAGTTTCTTTCCACTCACTATTTTCACTATTACCAAGTCCTAGTTCTGCATAAAGTTCATTGTTATTGAGTGATTCTAAGTCTGTTTGGCTCGTTAAGCTCAACACTGAGCCCCAGTTAATCGGTCTCGTGGTTTCATCATCACCTAAACCTGAGTCGTTGTCTGGGGGATTAGACGGAAAGGGTGTTGCTCTTCCTGAGCAGTTCATGTCTCTGAGACTTTGTTCATAATTGGTTTCTTGTACCTAAAAAAAAACAAAAAATAAATACTGGAAAGTATAGTAAGGACTATGAAGTAAATTCTAAAAGGATATATGCATACCGTAATTGGAGACAAAGGTGGTAACGACGCGGGATAGTTTGGTTCTGGCGGTTCAGACTCCATTTCTCTTTCTAATCTCCTCAAGGTATTACAAATTAGCACCGACCTTCTCAAAGATGGGTCCGAACATTGTCTATACCTAGCTAGTTTGCACATTGATAAATTTAACACTGCTAGTCGTCTTTGACGGTAACAAGGTACATGACACCAACGCGTTCGACCGTCACAGCAACGCGTCCTGGCTGGAGGTGAAGCTCCTAGCTCCAAGTAGCTCTTGCCATTTTCTTCGCACCTGATGGTTTGTTGCTGAGGTGGTTGGTAGTACTGCCAATAGTCAGTCTGAGTTTGAAACCTAAAAAAATAGAACTTCAAATAAAGCAGTTTGGATTTAGTCTCTTTTTTTTAAGCCTAATACCACCGACGAAGTTATTGAATGATTATCTCGAAATAAAATATGACCCACCTGCTGTACTGATGTTGGGTGAATTTGGCAGGCTCGGGAATACCTCCTCCACATTTTTCGTCATCCGAAAGTTCATCGTCGAATTCCTCGTCATCAAAATCATCGTCGAGGGTGGTGACACCAGCTGCTGTCGTCGCCCCCGATCCTCCGGTGCTGGTAAGTAAGGAGGCGGCTAGCGACGGCGTTGGCGTCCTCCAAGCGTCCGCCGTCGGTACGGCAACAGCTTGAAGACGCGCTATACAGTCGTCCGCCTCCCAACGACCCGTCTTCGCCGGTGTTGACGAGTCCGAAGGGGCAGTTGCCGCCTCTAATTTCCTCTTGCATCCACCACCGCTAGCCGCTACACCTGTCGTCGCCTGCAAACCCATCATGGCACAGTTCTGAAACAAAATACACAATTGAATTAATTGTTGTGGAAATTATCCATAATAAATATGAAAAGATAAATTGTCACTTTTTTTAGAAAAGAAGAATATTATTGTATATATTGCTTAATGGTGGTTGGTTTGTGATGTGAAGTTGTTCACGCTTGTCAAAATCTGTCAATCTTGCCTGTCTTTGAAAATGGCACAGTATCGTGCTGAAACCTTGGTCAGACAAATAATTTTAAAACTTTGTAATACGGTGGAAATTCAGATAAGAACATTTTATATTTTTTTTAATGATGTTAATTATAGCAATTAAACAAATAATTTGTTGGTGGGCAGAAATATTTCGGTCGATAGCCCTTTGGTTTAAAACCAATAAATACGTTTTGTTGTTGTTGGTATTTCTTTTTACTAAGTGTGTCATTAGGATCAATTGGGTTGGTCATTAGCCTCGTGTTCTGGGTAGGTATAGTTACTGTTTCCAAGCACCACCAATGATAAAACACAAATTTCCCATTATGAAAAATTACAGTCATATTTTCCTTTGGTGGGTTTGTTATGAGTCCAACACTCTAACAATTATGCCATTATGGTTTGTTAGTAAACATTAAAATTTTATCGAGGTTTCATGATATTCATAAGGATAGGAGTAAATGTCTTATTCTTAAGATTAAAATAAGTCCCAACTTTTTGAACGATAATAATAATTCTTAAATGAGTGCTTTATCCAAAACTTTTTTAAAATTTAATAATAAAATTAAAAAAATTATTGTCGGCTGTTAATTAACGTTTTATATTTTGTAGCTACTAAAAATAAATTGAAGCCTTAAAAATGTCAACAAACTGATTATTTTTATCTTATAATGGCTACAATAGAAAAATGATGATACATAGGCAACTATCCTTGACACAACAAAGGGATTTATTTAGATTATTAGAACATATTGTTTATATTCTTTTTTTGAAACTGTAATTCCTGGTGATTAGTGATTATAGTAAGTTAGTGTAAAGTTTCTCCAACAGCCAGGGGAAAAAATTCAAAGCTAAAGAGAGAAACTCGAGTTTATACGAGAAATTTTGCGCTCACCGTACGGTTACGTCTCACTTAGTTAAAGTGAACGGCTTTTGCTTGCCACATTATAATACTGGGTGTTCTTTTCAATACTTTGAATAACAAGTTATATTTTTAGATGTTTTACATTGTGGGTTTTTGACTATTTTCGATTGATCAATCCAATTATTTTCTTTTAAGTATCTGTATTTATTTTATCATTTATTGTTTTTTATTTAAATTTTGCTTCACATATGGGATTTTCTTTTGTAATTTGTTGAGCAGTCATCACAAGTTTTCTCATTATAAGTTTATGGTGCTTATTTTTCTTATATGTTCTTTCCACCAGTGGCTTAGTATCGAGCTAGATTCCGAGCTAGTTAACAGTAATGGCATTTCTATATGTTTAATACGCATACTGGAGGAGATCCTTTTTTTTGGGTTAAGGTTTTATGTGGAAGAGATGGTCTTGAAGGTTTTCGAGAGATATTCCAAGATTTTTTTGATTTTTGCACTTGTTGTGGTAGAATGGAATCTTTTTAGAAATGTTGAATATATATATATATATATATATATATATATATGAGATACTAGAATGGCTCTAAAATTGTTGATTGAAACTGAGAAACTTTTAGTTATAAAATGTGTTAAGTAAGGGTTTAAAGGCTCTGATTGATTAATTTTATGTGAATGGCCTTTTTGTGATCGAAATTAAACTGAGATTATCCCCGATTATCGCCCAAAAAAATCAACAGCGTCGATTCTATGTTTATTTCAATATAAACAATTCGAGATAAAAGATTGCCTGTAAAAAAAAACAGTTTTCATTAACTTTTTTCGTGATTTTAATTGCAAAGGAATTTTTGTCGTTTTCAACTATCACTCACTTTAGTTAAATGTAGAGTAAATCTCGGCAAAAGTTTTGTGTAAAATATACTAAATTGATCTACAAGAAGTTATAGTAAACTAGGGAATAGATAAATGTTCCCTTAATTTCATAAATATTAATAAAGTTATTCTTATGAATATTTTCTTCAGCTTATACATTCTACTTTGCGCAAACGAAACTAAGCACGTAGGTAGTGTTCTACTATTCCTAATACCGTTTTCTACGACCAACCTCCGAGCGTTTCGGTAGCCTTCACTCGGAAAGACTTTCATTAATCATCCTGTATGCGAACAGTTATTATAAAGAGTAAATTAAATAGAAAGCCACTATACAAAAGCCTCGGTGTGTTCGTATAACATTTTATTTTATTTTCCCGGTACGCCAAACCGTTCACTTTATACAGGATGGAACTGAACTCTCCAGCGAGTATTTGATATTTAATAATTACGGAAATGGTTAACTAAGCTACTGAGCATATCCATATATGGAAATGAGCAAATTTTGATGGTCCACAAATCAATTTAAGGGAGGGGTGATTTTTTATTAAATTCTTATTTTGTCACGTTACTATAAGATGAATATTCAAAATGCAAGTAAAGAATTATTGCAACAGTTGCAGTTATCTCAACTATTGTTCAATTCAAATTAATGTGCCAAAAACAATTTCTAAAAAATATGTTAGAAATATCAAGTGGTGTTTAATTTTAATAAAACTATACATTGGCGTTTTAGTATTCGAAGTACAATAGAATTAATTCCTTAACGGAGTGACAAAAGAAGTTAAGATTTTATACGGATGCTGCGGTCCACAGAAAAGCAAGAATTGGTGAATGCCAAATAGAAACACTTGAAAAGAATAACATTAACACTCTTTCAAGTAATACCCAGAGAAACACTGTTAGAAGCCATTCCTGCAATAGAAAATAAAAACAAACTGAAAAGTTGATGAGTGGAAATGCTGCAACCAACGTTTAATATGTATAATCAAACTCTAGTATGAGCGTTTAATACAGACGAGTTTTAATAGTTCATTCTTTGTATTGAAATGGGCTTTGTTTCAAAAACACCCTATATATATTTGGCCGGTTTCTAACCATTACCAGTACCTTGCCAGCGAAGTTTCTTTAAACGTGAAGGCCGATTGGTCGACATTTTGCGTCATGAGAAACTCAACTACGCTGCCTCAAGGTTGTTTTGTTTTCGTTAAATCGTGTTTATTCGACGGCTACGTATGTTTTAAACAAACCGTTTGCTGTTTGCTTGCTAAGTTGGTATTACACTTTTGTGCAATATCCCAAGTTAAAATTTTTGGTAAATAAAATCCGAATTATGAATTGTCCATATAGAGGGTAGACAAATTTAAAAAATATAAATCAATGGAAACAATAATTTTATTACTGAGATATTTTTTTGTTATAAAAATTGTAATTAAAAGGAGTTGAGACATAAGAAATTGTATTCTAATTCAAACGACTAATATCTACAACTTTACCCGCCCGTTACTCATATTTGAATATGTAAAACACGTATCCTCAATGCGATATATGTTTCTATCAGCTATAAAAATATCGTCAGAAATACTTAACATTTGTCTTTTAATTTTAAAGATCTACGTTGTTATGATTCCTAATTGTATATTAAGTACACTGAAAAAAGAGAAAAATACAAGTGACAGTTCAACTTTTATATTTGAGAGGTTGAATCTGATAACTCTGATCATTTATTTAGAGCACTCATCCTTTTTTCGTTTAAAATTTACCCATTTTTTGCGTATCTTGAATTGAAACAACTACAAAAAACAATTTAAACTAACTGTACGCAAGAATATTTTTACAGTAAGTACATGCTTAAATACTTTTTATCATTACAAATTGTTAACCTATTTCCCTAAGTTGATAAATAGGTTCTGTCTATAATTCAAACTTAATGGAATTTAAATATAATTAGTAGGAAAATAACACAAAATTTGATTGAAAATTAACACGACCAGAATTACTACAATTAGCAAAAATTAATAGAAGAGAACATATATATGTCATAGGTGCATTGTAAGGAAACAAGAAAAATTAAATTAAAAATGGAAATTAGTGGTATACATCATTTAAACCATTTAAATATATAATGTATCTGTAGTAATAATTATACATTTTTTAATTAATTTTATATTATTTAATAGTAATAACATGCAATTTAAGACATTCAGTTTTAAGTTAACTACCCATACATCTGTTGGAATAGTAGCCACTTTGTAGGCTTATATTCGATTGAATCGATGATTTAACTGAATCGGTTAACTTATTTCGGATTTCAAGACTTCTAAATGCGGAGTTTTTAAATTATTTTTAATTTTACAGGGAGATCATAAAAAAATATAAGTAAGGCCTATACAACTGACATCATGTAACACGCCACTCAAAGAAATTATCAGAGTTTTTTCCATTCCAAAATATGAAAATATGTTCCAACTTACAACAAAAATATTCTTCGGTTTTTGATTTTAAAGCCATAATTCATTTGAAATATAAAGCATTTTCGCTGTAAACCAAAAACAGAACAATATTTTTCCAGGACAGACAGAACTTGTTCTTCTGTCTCAAAACCTAAAATTTTTATGGAAAAGTACTTTGGCGAATGTCCCCAGTGACGTGCTGCAGGTAGTCATAGTTCGATCAGAAATTGAAAGGTTTTCATAACTCTCGCCTTTAAAACTATATTAGGAAACGATTTACTATTTCACTAAAGCAGACAGTAGTACAAGTTTGGATATCCGAAATTTAAATCATGCTGTAGAATACGGCGGATTAGTGCTTACGTCACAGCCATATTTGTTATACCCTTAGGCCGAATTGGATGACTCTGACGTCATTAAAGCCTAATACGCTCAGTTGATGTCATTTAGTCGAATGAGAAATAAGTTACACTAAATTAGTGCGACGTCACCAGTTAAATTAATGACGTCAGAGTCATCCAATTCGGGCTCTTAGTATAAAATGGATAAATAAATGCGCCGTATTTGCATAAAAATATTTTGACTAAATAAAATTAAAACTTAATCATCATGGCTATAGTGAAATATTGCACGAGAGGCTTTGAATCATTATATTATGAGTGTTATGACTTATGGCCTTGTAACTGACGGTACTCTAGCTATTACTCATTTTTTACTAAGAAACTTTAGAATCGATTACGAATGAAGGGATATGGTAATAATTATTAGATAATAGAATAACAAAATGGCATAATAAAAATTATAAAACGGGTTTTAGTAAAATTCTAGTTCACATCAGCCCCGAGTATAACATTTTAAGGTTAAAACTGAGAGGATTTTTTTGTAATCACACACATACTAAACATAAGTAATAAAAGTAGAAAAATGTAAAACCTATTTTGCTGCAGTTAATTGCTATTATTAATATCGCATAATAATTTTTGAGATGCCTAGCGAGTATTTAACCAAGCACAAACGATGAACGTGACAGTATAAAAAATTTTTTTTAAAAATTCAATAAAAACGTGTAATTGTTATTTGAACATAACGAACAATGGCATAGTTATTCCTGAATATCTACAAAGCTATTCAAGATAAGATTTATCAAATCTCACGTCACTTAACTCGCGGAGCAGTGGAATTCTAAATCGCAATATACAAGATTTCCGCAAAATTTTACTACACGAAAAGCATCCGTATAGTTTGGTTAGAGTTTTACCGTTGACCTTTCGACTGCAATAAATCCCTTTGACCACCTTTTCAACTACAGCCCTTCTCTACATCTAAATATTAAAGAAAACAATTCGACGCCGCTGCACGTAGAGTTTCGGTCTACCAGCCCTGCTGCTGTTATGGGCCCCTAGTTCGAGCAGAGAAGGGCCACGTTCCCTGTGACAAAGCTTCAGAGGGGCTGCTCCGAGCTAGAGAAGCAACTCTCGCGTTACAAATCGAGCCCCAGTGAAGTCCCCTCGAATTACAGCCGAGATATCCAACCCCGAGTGTTTCGTTCCTCAATGTCGTATTTCTGCCCTAGCGATCGAGTACAACGTTGCCAAACAAGTTGAAAGATTAGACTCAAACCTGATATTATCTCTTGTGTACTGGTTTGTCAGTGTTTTCAATGGTTTTCTATTGATAATTTGGCAAATATTTGAAAATTTTTAAATATATAATAAAAATGAATTAAAATTATTCCATAATCTTTGGAAAAATAAAATAGAAAAAGTTTTAATTATTAGCCTCAAATATTAAGTTTAGGTATAAAAACAGTACAAAACTTGTCAAAAAAATAAATAAACCAAACTCAAAAATTAAGAAAATATTTGGATATATATATAACTTTATATTTTGAAAAAAACTACAATAATTATTCTATTCACGTTTTTGAAAATATACACATGTCGCATTGATAAATAATATTATTTTAGAGGTAAAACAAAAGCGTTAATAATTAGTAATCAAGGAGATTTTTAAGTAATCTGACATCGTCGCGTTTGGCACAAGCGGGAATGTCAGTTTCTAGATTTGAATCATTCCCGTAATGACGTCACTGAGGTTGAATCATTTCTCTAAGGGTTTAATAGTGGAGGGGTTAAAGGAAAACTAATTTTTTCGAACTTCCCGAGCTTGGGTGGAAAATAGCGGGGGAGTATTTCTTCTCATTGCTTTTAGTGCTGATAAGACAAAAAGTAATCAAATTATCATAATATGAATATAAAGTGTACTATTTTCTTCTTAAACAAAATTTTTATATTATTTATAAGTAACTTCATATCTATATGAATATTAATCAAATATTTACTCATGGGAAATAAGTATCATTTCGCTCCTGTAATTATTTATAAAATGAAACATACATATTCTACACTAAAACAACCCTTTCCTACAAATCATACATATATACAAGTTATTTACACTAAACTATTTGTTCTTAATTACAAAATTTTTGTGATTGAACCTGATGATGTGGCCCATTTTGCTACGAAACCGGTAATTCTTTCTATGATAAATAAAATTTATAGACTATGAGATTAAAGGACCTATTATTTCTCCATTTTTCCTTGTGTTAATATACACCCAGTCATATAATTATTTAAAATTTTTTACAAGGTCTTCCTAGACTACTGTTAGTGGTATTGTATATTTTTATATACCGGGGAAATTATACTATATATAATAGTTACTATTTAATTACAGTATTATCTAAACTATTTTTTAAAGGCACCTTTAGCTAAAGCCAACTGTCTGACGGGCTTAAAATGTTATTTCCTACCTACCAGGAAGAAGGTAAAAACCCCAGATAATGACAAAAAATCCCCTAGACCTTAGCCGACCCTCGTACACCAAATGATGTAGTCAAAAATAAAAATAGAGACTACAGAAAAGGCTCATCTACCTGAGTGATGCCAGACTGTGTCGGCTTTCCTGTAAAAATACCTGTAAACAGGTAGTATGGGACTTGGGCACAATTTTACTTTTTATTTTCGAAGGGCTTCACCAACGGGCATTCTACAAGGTATTTATTTTATATTTTGATGGGATGAGTCCCGATTAAACAGTAAAAATTACCAATATCATTATTTTTGTAAATGTTACAAAAAATGTTATGTAATTTATATGCATTTGATATTATTACTGTAGTACTTTCGCCATATTGGTTTTTGAGAAAAAATATGTGTATTGTAACAGATTTTTTTTACTTCATAGGACAATTAGTTGATAATTTACAGTAAATATTTCTCAACAAAGGGCAATAAATTAATGAATTCTAAATTGTGAAGCAAACTCAGATGTTTATAAACAATATTAGGAATTAATAAGAAATTTATAATCCTCTACAAGTTCACGAGACTAGTTACAAGAAGTTATAATCAATCTTTTAGAAAACTATAATTAATATGTTTAAATATTATATTAACTTTTACAGACAAATTTGAATCATTAATGTTAAATTAGCTTAGAAATTACGAATTATTATCTTAAATTTTTGATAACATTAAATGAATAGTGTTTTCCGGAAGTCGTTGGAACGTCGAAAGATTGGATTTTCCGAGGAAATAATGTATCTACCTACATCGGAATACCAGAACTTAACCGCATTGTGAAAGTGAAAACCCGTTTCAATAAAGTTTTGCAGCAATTAAAGCAATTTTACTGGTCGATTGGAAAATTTGAATATATATTTAAAAAAAATATTTTAATTAAGAAAGTTTCACATAAGATTTTACATTTCTACGTAAAATTAAATCACCGTTTTTAAAATAGTAAGTATTTGTAAATTTAAAATTAAATAGATTTTTGAACTTTATTCCTATATATTTGGGTGATAAAATAATTTTGGCATAAATATGTTGTTACAATACAAAATAAATTTTCTCGTTTTTTTTAGAATGGACCACCAACATTTTATACAAGGTGAGTCACCCTAGACGCGAAGGTCCATAACATGAGAAAGGTGAACACGACGAAAATTTTGTAAGAGTACTTTTTTGTGAATATTCAAAAAAGCCATATTTTAAAACGAGTTTCACTTATAAAACTTGTCCCAAAAAAAGATATGCATCAAAGTTATGTTTTTTAAATGGTGTACCCCGTATGTTTTTAATTTTTATAAACCTCTTACGAGCTGATTTCAACTATAGCATAGAACTCGAAAAGTTAGGATAGGGACAAGTAAGCAGATTTTATTGATTTTCAACGATTTGGCTGCTATAAACATTTAAATAAAAAAACATGTGATTTTCAGGCTGTAGATGCTTTATTAAACATAATAGACATCAAGTGTGATACATCGCTGAAATCAGCTCGGTACGAGGTTTATAAAAATGAAAAAACATACGGGGTGTACCATTTAAAAAACCTTAATCTGATACATATCTCTTTTTTTGGGACAACCTGTATGAGTGAAACTTATTTTTTGAATATACACAAAAAGTACTATTACAAAATTTTCGTCAAATGCACCATTCTGGAGTAATGGACTTTCGCGTCTACATTGACTCACCCTGTATAATACTAATTTTAAATTACAATAGATGTTATTTTAACTTGGATCAGTGTTTTTTCTAACGTTTAATCTAACAAGAACGAAAATGAATAGTGTTTATTTCCGAAGTGGCCCTAACGAAGGTGATTTCTGAAAAGCGATCCCCGCATTATTACACATTCGAGTGATTTATACCGTTTAGGTTAATATGCCGATAGGGTGTGTGCACTTGAGACCAATAAACAACCGCTCAACAAGGTCAATTAGAGAGATCCCAAATCGCCGATTTTACACCTAATGAATGAGAGAAAACATGAATGAAAAAGGTCTTCAATAAGTATCTCACGTTAAATCGTTAAACGCATTCCGTTCGATTTACCAATTAATCACCTGCGATGCTATTTCAAATCGATAGTGAACTTTATAAAAAGAACGTGTTTTAATTGCTCGTGCTAGACGAGATACAGACTAATTGAAATAGATTTAAGTGCTGAGATCAAGAGTGTCTATTAAAAATTGAAAGGTCGTCGCAATAATTTCTTATGATAAATATTTAAATGATACCGTTTATAGTTTTTGCAATTACCGTTAATTGCTTTGTGAAGTAGGTACTCTAGATCGTTTAATTTATTATAAAAATAACGCGAAGGAAGTACCGCAACATGTCATTATTTCACTTTTGTTACATCGGAGAGTATAGGTGAAATGTCTCGTTTGTAGTTTTTATAAATATTTTTTAAATATACAATCGGAAACTTTATTTCTTATCACGATCCCAACATAGTGTTTTAAATTTAACGGCGCCATAGGAACACCTTTATTTAAGAAAAAACTATGTTGCTTGATGAACAGAAGTTGTAAACAAATCTGTAGAACAGTAGCCAAGTTCTCCAGATGTAACGCCATTTGACTTTTAATATGGGGCTAATTAATAAAATTCATAGTTATATTTAACACTAACACTTCTTCGAACGATATTCATTAGATATTTATCAAACAATCGCTAAATCTAAAAAACGCTTATTATAATTGCGAATAAGAAAAATTTGAACTCCCCCTTAAACATTAGGAAAATGAAACCCATTTTCTAAACGTTTGTCTTCCTATTCGTGCCGAAAAAGGGAGAGCAGAAACGGAGCACAAATACCGAGTTTAAATTTTCCTTCCATTAATAACCTGAGCCATTCGGCAAGCGAACGGGCGAAGAAACTCGAAATGACCCAAAGATATAAAGTAGTCCAAGCGGTTCCAAAAAAAATGTTGGCTGTCCATACAATTTTTGGCATTGACCATAGAAGACAGAGTCATGTCTGAGGTAACTTTACATACTTATGAATAAATTAATTGTCATTTTCAACTATTGATGTATTTTACAACCAACTGAGGTAAAGAAAATTTCCAAATATGTAATAGATCGCTTAGTCAAATCGATAAAAATTAGTTCTAGATTTTCCTTTGAAGAGCATTTTCTGACATCTTGTTAAAACTTTTGCTAACCAATTTACAATTTAACCTAATTGTTTTATAGCGATTTTTTTTATTTAACAAATATATTTAGAGAAAAGTTATAGAAACATAAAACAGTGTATTGAATGTATTTCTGTGTGTACTCGACATAATATTTATATTATACGTTCATTTGAAGAAAAAAAAAATAATTGATTTAGTAAATTGAATTGTTCATGAGACCCCCTTATAGAACCTGAATAAGGGTTCATCAAACTTTTATCTAGTACTCCCTAGAATTTTTTAAAAATACACCAAAAGACTACCTGAGCACGTAGGAAGAACTTTTTAACAAATATAATACCACTTAAAAATACCCTTCTTTTCAAGAAGAAAAAGTTAAATACAGTGTAAGAAAGTTAAGAAAAATAATCCAAGGTATTTGATTTAAAAATTATTATAGATCGATTCGGTTTATACTTTTTTGGCCACTCTGTAGAATTAAAAATCTGCGCCTTTAGACCTGTAAAATCTCATTTGTTTTTATTTTTCTTTCACACAAACTGAGTAATTGATTGCCGGACATTGTATTATCGATTTCTAATAAAGAAAAATCTTTAGATTGAATTTCCCAATTTATTTTGTTTGAAAAAAAATTAAATCGGACACCGCCCGGACTAAGATAGTATTCGTATTTTTCTCTTCGCTCTACCCTCTTAGTAGACAAAAACCGAGATAAAAACTCACCCCTGAGCTAAAAAGAGAAGAAACGAACCAAAGGAAAGCAACCAGCCAGCGAAGGTTTTAAAATAAAATCCTACCAGATCTCGTTTTCAGGCTACGTAAGCAACGTTGCTAAGTTTATTCCGTTATATGAAATACGAATCAGGACTAATTCTTTTTAAAGAATTTTTTAGATTGGATAACACTTTTAACTATTAACAAAAAATGGATTTGAAAACAAAGTGCTGACCATACCAATTAAGACAGAAGCATGCAGGTTTCGCCATTGTACGATTGTCTTTTTCTATACCGGGTCTTCAAAAAATGCTTTATTTAGAAACATTATACTGCTACCTACTAGAATTCTTAAATTTGATCATTAAAAAAACAAACGCAAATACTTCTTTTTGAAAAAACAGTACTTTCTAGGTAATTCTGGTTCATTTGTTGATGCCACTATATTTAGAGAATATTCAAAAAAAAAAAAATGAAAGATGTAAATCTATAGTGTCATTTGACAGTAACGTCTAAGAGCCATTATTATCCAAAAATGTAATATACAGGGTGATCCATTTAAATGTTTAGCTCTAGCATGAATTCCGGTGAAACCAGTTTGAATATTTACATCAAATGATTGAAAATTGCTTCTACGTTATAAAAGCGTTCAAAAGTGATAATATAACTCTTTTACATCCGGTATATCATGTAACTAAAAGCTGAAGCTTGGCAACGCCGGCGATCGCGTTGTTCACATTTCATTTTTGCCGGTTTCTGGGGAGAGTGGGAACGTTGGCCCGTTGCTATGGTTGCCGACCAATGGGAAAGCGAGTTTCAACCCCACTGTGCAATCCATTCTGTGTTGCTCGCTTCTGTTGTTCGGTACGCGGATGTTAAATGTTTATTATATACAGGGTGGATTATTAACAGAATTTAAATATTTCTGCAAACTGCACAGTTCAATCATACTAAAAGTGAATAGTATGATATTGCCAGTTATTTCGACAACAATCTTTTCAACCGTTCTAAAATTTTTTGTTAAAAGCTCTTCATAGATTTTCTTAATTGGAATGTGAATTTTTTTATATTTTGTTCCCAATTCCGTCACAGTATAAAGGTTCAGTACTGCTTATTTAAGTTTTAAAACTTCAAATTGTGACGATTTTATTAAACCCGGTATATTTTTTATTTTTAGATTCTACTTAAAAAGTTTATACGAAATGTTTGGGCAACCATTGCAGATAGAGGAAAGAAACTCAAAAAAATGTTATTATTGGGATACTCTATATGGGTAAAATATGAAATTTTAAAAAACAGGAATCTTAATATTTTTTCAACTTTTTTTCTTTATTTTTAAGTGTTAGTAAGATAATGAGGGAAGGATCCAAATATAAGGAAATATTTTTTATTTCATTTTTTGTATACAACGCATTCATTAAAATCGAAAATACACTTAAATTAAACCTGAAAACTAATTAAAACTCTAAACCAATTTCTTTCTATGGTAACGCTCTTTGTATCCGAAATATTGCGAACTGGGAAAACAGTATTAACAGTCATTTAATTTTCTTCAATTTTCTGGAAAACTAGGTACAAAAAAGGTTCAATATTGATATTTTTGTTGTATTCTGCAGACGGATTTTAGAATATTTAACTAAGTTAAGTTTTTTCAATGGATTAAATTTTTTCATTTAAAAAACGTTTCGTTATTTTTTTAATGTTAAAAACTCTACGAAAACATAAGCAAAATGTTCCTTTGCAAAAACTGCTTCTGTAATAACGATTTCGACGATATTCCCCCTTTTCCGAAGAGCGAACTTTCCAAAAAAAAAATTCGGTTTATCCAGAAGCGAGGCAGATGGGAAAATCTCGTCCGTTGCGCAGAAGAGGCGGTGCCTCCGAATATCCGATATCAATACTGAATCCATCCCCACCGTTCGGGCGCCAACTTAAAAAACACGTGGATTCGGAGTATTATCAGGAGGGAGTTTGTCAACAAACATTTTTAATAATTTAAATCGTTTACATAATGTCTAAAAATTTAGACGATTTTGGTAATTTCTGAGTTGTCTAATCTCCCCGTTAGCTTAAAGTCAAACAATTTAAATAACACCAGATTATACTGCAATACTCGCGTGGTTTTAACAAACTGTATTCGACAAGAAAACTGACTAAAAATATAAATTAACTTGACTAACAGCAACTCTACTTCATTTACATCGTCTTTGACACTTCAGTATTATTTCTACTGTCACTTTCTCCCTATTTATATCCTTTTTTTACTTCCTAGTAAGTTCCAGGAATATCTAGACGTTTAACAGAATATTCTTGACGTTTTCGGGAATCTACCATGACTGGCACATATACGTATGTTATGTTTCTGGTTATCCTGTACACCACGATTAATAAAAACGAACTGGAAACAGATCCTAAGTTGGGGTACAAAATGAACTGTGTAGTCTAACATTGACATATAGCTCAAAACTGTGGAAATTAAAAACAAACAACAAAGAAGAATACAAGCTAGTGAGCCGAAAACTTAAGAAAAACCGCAGGTCTACAATTGAAGGACAAGGTTCTAAAAAAAGAAGATAGGAAAAAATTAATAGTTAAATTGATATATACAAAACTGATGCAGAATGCCTAACACCAGACTAACCACAATAGTGTGGAAAATGTGTAAAACTAAAAACACCACAAGGAGAAGACCACGAATTAAATAGAATGACGAGGTTGATAGGTACCTAAAGGAAAGAGAAGTAAACTGAAGAGAGGCCGAAGATCTCGCAAAAGACAGAAGTAAATGGAGAAATAAAATAAGCGAAGTTTGAAAGACTTCAACTCAGCCCTGGTATCTACCAGTAAATGATTTCCCATTCATGATTGCCTCGTTATTAGTAACCCTATGACGTTTAATGAACTTATTCGAGCTGTGGAAGACCGGACATTAGGTTTTAACACTCCATCACCCAAGTGTCTATTTGATTCTATGCACTTCGATAGTGTCACCCATCCAAACCCAATAGTGTATGTATATTAATCAAGTTACATACATGAAAACAAGTCTTATTGTATTATTTTTTTACATAAAATTCATTTATTTTGTACCAGTTACCATTTTGACTGAACGGAGAGTTAAAGTTAAAATCTTCTTACACTAATTTTTATAATAATATAGATATATAATTTTTTTTTCTAAAATAGAAAATGAATTATTAGTAAAGATATATTTGATAATTTATAGGTTACCAATTTCACCCCGCAGATATGGAAAATATTCTCAAAATTACAGTCAGTAAATGTAATTAATTTATGTAAACATAATATTGAGAAAAAATGGAGCCCCTTTCAATTTTGCCATGGAATGTGCGGTAACATTTTTAGACTTTATATCGGGATACATAGTGCAAGTAGAAAATAAATAATAAAGTAGTAGTATCTCGGACGACTTAGTAAAAGTCTCCAACATCATTTTGACTTTATTTATAATTCACATATATTTATTTTTTATGTCAAAAGATCGGTTATTTCTATTTCAAGTGAATTACATATTTTCAAATAAAATTAAATCAATCATGTGGACATGATTTTCTTATTTCAAAAACTACTCCATTTAAATGAAATAATTTTTTCATAAAAATATAATAAATTACAAAAAAATTAAGGACATACGCCCCTTTTATTCCAATATGGAATCTACAATAAAAATTTTTATCGGGATACAATGTGTAAGTAGTAAATAAATAATATAGTTTTCGGAGCATGTAGGGAAAGTCTGAACGCCATTTTAGTCTTTGAAATCGAAGGAAACTCAAAATCTTGGCACAAAAGTAATTTATTAAACAATTACTTTTGTTTTTGTAATTTGCTTTTCATTTGATTGTTATTTGTACTATCACCTTTTCAGACTTGATGATGAACAGGAAGGTCGAAACTAGTTGTCAATCAAGTTTAATGTGGCAAGATTTTGAGTTTCCTTCGTACCAGATTTGAGTTCCATGGATGATAACCTGTTATATTTTAGTCTTTATTTATAATTCTTGTTGACTTATTGAGTAATTCAAGGATCGGTTATTTTTGTTTCTAGCGAATTAAATTCTATTACTATTATTATTGTATTATCTTTTCTGCTAAATTATCTTATACGCATTGAATTTAACCATTTTGAAAAAATGTTTCTTATGTATTTCCAATATATTACTACAATGAAATGTTAGTTTGATTGATTCCATATTAAACTGTTTCTAAATTATAGCATTTGCAGCTTCAATATGGCAACAGCGCCTTCTAGCAAATGACAAAATTATTAAAAAAAAAATAATCATGTTGTAATTACTCTCATTACTGTTTAACTATGATAAAAAATAAAACAAGCTATTGATACTTTTTTGGTTAACATGTTATATTGATCCACTATCTTAATTAAAATTCCTCTAATTAAATAAATTCGTCGACATGCGGCAACGTCACAAACTCGCCTCACATTCTCGCTAGGGAAAAGTTCACAACTTGGCCTCTTTTTCATCCTCGTACCAACGAACGCGCCAACGTTCGAACACGTTCGGAACTGATCGGGAGAATCCGACTACGTTCCGAATGCCATACTCATAGCAGTGGTAGGCGCGGCGTTGCCGATTCGGCAAATTATTTATAGAAAATAATATGAAATATAATTCAAATAATATTTTTTGCTATGTCCATTTAAAAAATCCAAAAATATAATAATGGGAAGTGGAAAAAGTTTTCAAATCGAAAATTATTAGATATTTGTTAGGATTTATATGAAAAGTGATTGGTTTCATTATCGTGTTCGCTGATAAGTTTAATAATGCAAATAGTAATAAATTTAAAATTGTCTATTTTCTTCAAGTATGCAGTAAGTCATCAGTATCCTGCACCAGTCATCGTCTTCACATTTTCAAAAATAAATAAATACTTGTTGTACGAGTCCATAAGTCGGTTCGTCAGCAAAATTTTCTGGTTTGAGCTGGCAACGGTGCTTGAGCGTGTATTTTATCGCTAGGAGAGGCCCAGGCAGGGGAGAAATTTTAGGTCGACTATCGCATGGCGCGCAGGTTTGAATAGTTTAGGCCATTGCGAGTGTCATACAACGTAGAGCGTTATTAAAATGTGGCCTAGATGCTGATGTAGAAGGAAGGCGCACATACACTATTTTGCTAAGTTTTTAGTAACCACGTTGCTGATTGGGTCGAGATTGTTGCTATGTAAACCGACCGTCGTCGGTTTGGAAAATAACTTCACATAATGTGCTGTACTGCATTTTTGTTTCATCGCTGTCATAAATTATTATTTTATTGTACCGATTTCAAACAGTATCTTTATTATTAATATCTTTAATCGTTTTATTTGGACAACTTTGTCTTCTGGTGTCCAGTGCAGCGTCATCGTATAAAATGAATGAATATGTATATTTAGTTTTACATTTCTCTTTCTCTTCTTGTTTCAGTTACTAACACTGAACTTCCCGCACTTTAACTATTTTCTTAAAACATCAACCCTTGGCATTATGAAAAAAAAAATTTAACGTGTCGTTTCTACATCAATGGTAATGAAGCATTGGCTAGAGTCGCGTAAAAAGCGTCGTAACAACGTTGTCTAACCAGCATAAAATTACGTGATTTTTGCACCCCAATGCCCATTACATATACATTCTTCTTATTTTAGCTTTTTGGCCTCCACACCTTGAGTATTTAGTCAGAGCACAAAATTTAATTACAATTTAGGAATATTTCGAACATATTTCTTCTAGACATATAGAAGACAACAAACAACAAACTTCTCTTGCTCAGGAGCAACTGCGGAGCAGTATACAAATCTCGAATTTTGATTGATAGTAAGAAAACCCAGAGAAAACGGATCAGGATCTGTTTTTTTTAATTTTGCAATATAACATGAATGTATACATATTTTTTTAATATAATCCAATTTTTTCAAGGGAAATAAAAATATATCAGCTCTACTACAACTTTATGAGAAAGGATATCATAATATTAATAGTAAGATTTTTTAATAATAATGTCGATAACAACAAACGGAGGGCGCCTTTGTGTTATTATTTTATATGAAATATATAAAAGGTACATGAGTACTAAATTTTATAATTTTTGTGATTGAGTTTCTACTATATTTATTATTTTTTAAAAAAGTTAACATTGACCATCAAGTAGTTTACATTTTTTTTTGAAAATAACTCAAAAAAACCTGCTCTCCAAAAAATGTATGAGTCCAGTCCATTCTAAATGCTTCTTCCTACATTTTGCCATCAATTAGCCATTACAAGAAGTACAGGCCCAATGATTTGCCATTATTTTATTGGGTCAATATTGTACCTAATATTTATTTTAGCTTATGCTAAGTACAATATTAGTTTGTAAACGTTAGTTGCCAAGACACAGTCAGTCTACTATGGCGCTATTTAAAAATAGCAAACTACACTGAATATAAATGCGTGAAATTAAATTTCGTATATCTAAACTTTTGGAAGGTAGTTAAAGTTTTGTCAATTTCTTTCTGGATGGAAATAATAAGATTTAGTTATTTCCAATATTCATTAATTTTTGTTCAACTCGATCCATAAAAAAATAACGGTTCCTTTACATTTTTCGATATAACAATTTTCCAATTATTCGTTCCGTTAGTGCAATTATTTATTATGGTATATACTAATTGTAACAATATAAAATTTTAGCACCAGTACTAAACTTCATTGGGAACTTTTTTCGACACTATCAATATTTAAATATTAAAACTTTTCGAATCAGTGTTTCGAGTAACCAATTATTCACTTATCAATTTTTGAATTGCAATACGAAAATGCTAGGTCAATAACGACCTCTCATCGTAAAAAATATCTATTGGACAACCGTCAAATAACGAAAACCAGTGGGACAGACAAATTGAATATCTTGTAGTTTGAATGATCACGAGTGTGTGGACGAATGGGTAGTGCAGTGGTGCTCTCAAATGGTGGGACAAAAAGAACAACACGGGCTACTGTGCTGCAAACCTGGATTATAAATGTGAAAACAGAGCTCAGTGCCTCTAGGGAGTGGTTGATTACTACGGAACAGGGCGAGTGCAAAGTGAATTCGAAAGATTAAAAAAAATGGCTGGCTTTTAAATTTTATTATGCAAATGACATTAAGAAGTTTAAATTTAATAACTTAGTTGACACTGTTAAAAGTAGATCCAATATCAAATTTCGGTATTAAAATTGATCTTTTTAATTCTGTATTTGCGGAAAATAAATATTTTTCTGGCAAGTGTAATATTAATAAGGAATTTTTTACTTAAATTGTTTAATGGTCAAATTACTCCGAATTTTACTTTATTTTTATAAACTTTTTTGAATATCGCCGGGGTATTTCTAATAAAACATTTTTATAAATTTAATTGATGTAGTATCAAATTGTTTTCAGATACATTTATTCTACCAAAGTTAAATAGATAAATAAATATTTTCAGTTATAATTCAACACAGATTTTAGATTCGTTTTTAATAAAGAAAGAACATATCTCGAATTTATTTCGAACAGTCTCTAATATTCCATTGGTAATATTCAATTGGGTTTTAATTTTATCTAAGGAAAAAATAACTCAGTAAATTGTAATATCAAGTCTTACGACTCACTCTACCGCACTAGATTTGTAAAGTGCCATTTTCCAGCACCAGCAGTGAAAAGTACCTAAATAATCCGACATTTCATATTTTATAATAACGAAGAATCCGGAGTAATTTCAAATGGAAATTTACATTCTTTTTATTGTTAAATATCGTACGAGTTTTGAGCGTTCTTGTAACGAGTCGCCACTGAGTCGAGTTTTTAGAAGTCTGACTCGGCGTTTATATTCAACATCGACATCGTTGCATGTTCGTGGCGAAGCATTGGATTGGGTACGATTCGTTGGAAGCAGCTTTCCTACGGTTAGAAATTAGAAGGTCGACCTTATTATTTGTTATATCGAAACTCAACTGGCAAGCAAGAGTCGGAGCCCCAGCTAGCGCACAAAGCACAAAACGAACGCCTAGCCTCGCCGTATATTTACCGTGTTTGTTGGTGCGAGAGCTATTTCTAGGTTATGACTTAACTTTTTGTAGCGTCGCTACAGTACACAGCGATCAATTATAACTTTTTATTTTCAAACTAGATTAATAAATGCATTTGATGGTCACTACTATTATCACTGGCTTAGGTGAGATAAAGTTAATTACGCAGGTCTTCAAGCGAAATTGCAAAAGATGCTGTTTCTTCGAAATTTTTACTCACTGAAATACTCAAAAAATTCCATCACGTCATTCGTGTTTTTAGTTTCATACTTTTGTATATTTAATATGTACGAGGGTTGCTATTTATGTATTGAGAATAGAAAGAACAAACAAAATAATTTTATCAAAAATATATTTATTGTGGAATCCAACACGTAGATGGCTTCCGAACACCCAAAATCTTATGTATGCTGGTCATACTAATGCTTAAACATGCCTCGATTTTACGGTATGTCACATGACGATCTTCTTCGATTAGTTTTCTCATAGCATCGATGTTTTCCGACACAACGACCGATTTTGGACGACCTTCTTTAACTTCGTCCGTGAGCGAACTACATCCACGTTTGAATTCAGTGTACCAGCGATATACACTGGCTTTGGATGGTGCTTCATCGCCAAAATTAAGGTGATTGATGTACTGTTCTTGAGGTACACCACGTCGAAGGTTATAAATCATAGCTCGAAAATGTTCGCGAGTTAATTCCCTTTTTTGGCCGAGATGAGATTTTCAACTTACTGTAAACAACACAAATAATACTCGCACGTCAAAACGTTCTGAGTACGTATACTGTCAAAAATGTCAAACTTTAAGATGGCAATGACAGATTTCACCTGGCAATACTGGTGTTGCCAGTTCTCAATACATAAATAGCAACCCTCGTATTAGAGCAAACTCGAGTGCAAGTACAAAGAGAAAAAAGCTGAGTTGCTTGGTTCGTTAAAAAATAAAAACCTGCTAGCATCTGGAACTTCTTTTTCGTGTTTCAGACACCAAAAGAGAGAATTCATTAAAGTTTTCTCCAAAGAGGACTGACGCTTAAAAGCTAAGGAAGAGTTTTGAACTAGAATATAATTCATTTGAGTGGCGCCCACTCATTAATTCGTTAAACCCAAACCAGTTTTATCGCTTCCTGTAGGATTCTCGGTGCATTTCGAGGAAAACGAATAACGATTTGGCAATGATTCTTGAGAAAATAAAATAGCTGAATGGTTTATGGAGCCTTCAAAATACTAACACTGCGATGTTGGGTCCGTAACCAGTCGGTTATATGACATGGGGCAAAAATTGACTGGCCACTTCGAGAGACCTTATTTACTTTTGAAAATATCTTCATTAATACGATCTTGGTTCCTCCTGAATAGGTCATATTACCACCTCTTCATATTAAATTGAGGGTAACAAAGCAGTTTCTAAACCACCACCAAAAGACGGGAATGTTTCACATATACGTATGTGATGCAAATTTCCAAGACTGTCTAGAGCCATTTTGAAAGAGGGTTCTTTATTGCCCCCCACATATAAAAACAGTTATCCGATCCCTTCGTTTAAGAAACAATGAGAGGAAACGGAAAAACAGTCAGAAACGCAGTTTATAAGTTTTTGATCAATACAAAACCAAGGCTGCATATAAAGGTCAAGGATGCAAGTTGATCTTTCACTCCCATGCCGACTTCTTTCCCGAAAACTTGGGAGCTTTCAATGAAGAGCAGGGTCGAAGATTTCACCAGGATGTTCGTGATATCGAGAGACGTAAACAAGGAAGATGGGATGTAAATATGCTGGTTGGATACTCAAGCGGGAAGCAGAAAATGGAAAGTGGAAAATTGTTTGGAGAAGAAAAAATGGTATCGGAGATCAAAAAAATCAATACGGAATATTAACTACATTTCAAAAGAAATTGTTTCTTTAATTATCATAATAAATATTATTTTGTTTATTGTAATGAAATGGGTTTTTTCATTATTGTTGTCTTTTTGTGCAAACATCTTGCACTAAAAAAAAATCTGTAAGTGATGATGAAGGGAAATGGATTTCAGCAGACTATAAAACTTACAGCTGCAGATGTGCGGTTATCCATTTTTCAAAATAATTTTTAACTTTTTAACCTGTTCAATGCATTATTTACTTACTCGACACATATACTCGTATATATCAGAATCTGACATTTATTAAAAAGTTATTTAATTTTACCTATTAAAATCGATTAGTGGAACATGGTTTAAGTTCTATGCTATGAAGACGGTAGACCTTACCTTTTTAGTGAAAACAATTTGATTCCCAATTAAATTACAGACAATAAAAATTAACCAAATTGAGAAACTAAAATGAAATGTCTACTTCATGTGCCTATCAAAGTTTTATTTATTTTAATAAAACAAATTTATCTTTAAATAAAGAATTATCAGGTAATTGTTTTTTATATACTTATAATATGAAAATATGACCAATGAAATACTTAAGCAAATAAGAAGACGGTTTATCTTTAATTGTATCTTTTGAAATTTTATACCTCACAACATTCTGTACTGACCTAAATCAATAAATCAAGGAAATGGAAATTGATAGGTCATGTTCATAGTCCAGTACCAAGGATTGTATCTCCAATTACCCAATAAAAAACTTCCCCAAAACCTACAATTCTGTTCTTTTTTTAAACCATACTAAGGTGTTTTTCTCAGACGGTTAGTTTAAGTTGCTGGAAAATTTACCAAGATTTGCGGAGTACTTGGTACTTGCAAACTTGATTCCTGTTCCGTTTTTCCCGAACTATTCGTGTATCAGTTCGTCTGTCAATAGATCAAAGCTTTCTTGTCCTGAAGGATGATACTTCTTTATAAAGCAGTTATTTTTCTTTCTTTTGAGTTAAATCTCGGATTTGTTGATTTCTCTTCGCCACAATGCTTATACAGGGTGTCCGGAAATAAATCTATTTTGCCATAGAATCTTGAGTTAAATTTTTAACTTTATTTCCGAACACCAGATACGGTTTCTTAGTTTAGTAGAGACCTGGTAACAAAGAGGATGCATTTATATATTTCAGACTATAACCGAATTTCAAAATATTGTTATATTTCATTCAGTATGTCTGAAGAATTCTTTCAAGTAGAATTATTTAAAAGGTAAAAATATTACGTTCAAGTATCTATCCATCTAGTATTCTAGGACTACATTCTAAGGGTTAAAGCAAGCAGTAATTCAACGCTAAAGACATTTTTTTAAATAATCGCGATTCAAGGTCTTTAACAATGAATTAAACAAGTGCTGATACAAATTTTAATCGGATAAATTCTATTAAAAATGTGATTTATTTAAAAATATTTTGAACGCTTTAATTGATACCTGTGTTAACCATTCTGGCTTCAAATACTCGCATCATTGATTGAATACATATTGACATACCTGAAACAAAAACAATGATTTAACAAATCAATTAAAAATGGAAATAGAGATGTTTAAAACAGAATATCCTCTGGCATTTTGTTATGTTATATCTTTTGTATAATTTTGGTACAATTATTGTAAATTATTTTTATCTTAACCGTAAAAAATATAATTTAATAAACGTATTACATAAACTTATACAACGCTCTATTCAGTCTGTAACTTTTAATGATAACCACGTAACGGAATGAGAGGCTGCTACATAATAGTAACAATTATTTTTCCTATATAATTTTTAATTCATTTTCCAAATATGAAACACCACAATAAAATACATAAAATCAAAAGGTTTTAAACTTTCATTTTCATTATCTACATATATATATATATATATATATATCATTTACCATAATTTAAAAGGGAATAAATATCATGAATGAAATTGGAATAAAAATAATTGGCAAAGTGCCATCGGAATTTAAAGAATTACTTCACTAAAAATGAATCATTTATGTAATTTAACATTTATCTTTATTTATATATGTAAATAAGCAATATTATTGAAGTTTGTTTACTTATTAAAGACATTGACCTGGTTTTGTGATCAGATAATTCAAATTCAGAATTTCATTACTTAAATAATGAAAATGTATTAAAACATTACACAAAAATTTTTTAGTGCGATTTATTTAATGTGTGTCGAGTGTTTATCCCGTCTTGAGTTTCTCTTATCAACTTTAAACAATGATAAGAGCCCAGATAATTTTCTTTCATTATATATATATATATATATATACGCATGACGTCATTATCACAACTAGCGCTTTGTAAGAACAGTAAAAATAATGGATAAATATTTATCAAGTATCAGGCATACTAAAAATTCTTTTTTTTATAAGAAATAGCAGTATTTTCTTTTGGAAAACATGTTAATCTAATTAATTTGTTTGGTTTCCTTTTTTGTAATAGTTTATGTCTACTCTTAATATCAAATTCTTGCTTAAAATCCTCAAATAATATATGCAATTCAATTCTATATTTTCACTCTTCAAAATCGGTACTGGTATTCTCCTAGTTTCTGTCCCGCATATTAGTTTCTTTCTTATTGATGATGTTACAATGTAAGTATGATTATTATTTCAAGGTAGTTAAGGCTCTTTGTTTGGTCCTCCTTTTTGAAGATCAGCATTATCGATCCTACATTCCACTCTTCTGACATTTGTTCTGCATTCCTTTTCTTTTTTATTTCTGTTTATTTAGTTTTTCTCCTCCTTTCTACATTGATTCATTAACTGCCCCATCTTGTCCCGGCGTCTTTCTCTACTCGAGATTCAATTCTATTCGTATTTTGCTTTGGATGTGAGAGTTCCCTCTTCTTTTTTTACTACTGCCTCCTAATTTGTTTCTATAACTCCATCATCCTTAAATTGGCATTTGCAGTATGTTTCTCATACCGTTTTATTATTACTAGCAGTTACTTTGTTTTCTTATAATGTATCATATTTTATTTTCTTTGCTGCCCTGTTTTATGTCTATTTTCATTTCTTACTGATGTTTTCTTCTGGCAGGATTTATCTGCTTCTTTTTTTTCCTGGTGTTCTGCCAAATCTGTCATTCCCCCCTGTAGTTAATAATTTTTTCCGTGCTTGATTTTTTTGTTTTGCTACTGTTATTTTCACATTCTTCATCACTCATGGAGCTATAAGTCTCCAAACCACATTGAATGCTTGAACCGAATAATTTTAATAAAGTTAGTTTATAGTTGATGAGGCAGTCCCAATGGAAAATGTTATTTTTATTTTTGTCATTATATATTAACATAATCAAACATAATGTTCAATGTACATGAATGATCAAGCAATACACACTTACTTATTGCACAATTAAGAATAAAAAGGCGTACATTATTACTTGCACTGCGTTAGTGCTTTGTTAATAAGAAACCCAATGTGTCTATAATTTACTGGCCTTTAACCCTTAAAAAAGCAAAATGTAGCACGCCGTCGTTAGTTCCTCTTTTACCATCGAACCTCATATCAAATGAAATCAAATCGTGCCGAAAATGCCAACCTGTTGGATTAGATTGGCACGAGCCAAACTGTAAATAATCCAATAAAAAGCAACGAGAAATTACATGACACCAGGACGGAGAGAGAGCGCGAGACGAAGCAAATTGCTCGACCTCCTACTATTATTTGATTGGACATAAAAGAGGGTGTAGTAATAATCGCTAAGCGCCAAAAGCCAAATAATGAAAAGAGGAAGTTGCTCGTCACTTGTTTGACTAGGTCAGTAGGTAATGTTTTGTTTACATTACAATTCGATGTAGTGTCGAGATACGCAAGTTGACTCGACAAGTGCATCTTTTGTTCGATTGTTAGGCCTCTATTGTCCGAAATTTTCACGTTAGGTGCGACGTTCACGACTCCTGAATGAAACCGCCAGGATAATGGTCATTTGTCAACAAAGGGCGTAAAGGTGTTTATTGCCGCACTTCGGAAGATTTATTTGAACTTCTAACTTAGCCACTTTATGTGTCACTGATCTTGATAAGCCATTTATCTCCATTATCATTACAATCAGCCGCCAGTAGAAATTGGGGAAGGAGGATTATTTTGTGAGTAATTTTTAATTTTTAATTGTCTACTGGGGGATCTTAATTTTCTTTTTCCTGACATAAGATACCTCATTTCCTTTGGTGTCCACGTTTCATTTAGTTCTAGATGAACTCTATTGCTTTTTGAATGTTCTTGACATACAATTCTACTTCCCTGTCTAGTAGATCCTGTGTCGGTAAAGGGCCTGATAATTTAATATAACGTTCAAGCCTGCTTGTGGACAAGTCGAGGTGGATTTTCTTTCTGAATCAATCATACTGTCACTTATATAAAGAAGTTTTGGAGAGTGATTTAAGTTCATATCCCAACTTGCAATTAATTCGACGAGAAAAAAATATAAACTTTCTTTGGGCTGGTAGGCCAGTATGTCTGTTTACCATGCCATAATGGTTCACACCTCAAATGGTTACATGTCTTTTTACATCTGGTCTTTGTTCTTTCAGGAAACTAAAACAATGTTCCTTGATAGAATATTTTGAGTATTTTTTATCACAGTGGGCACAAAACTTTCACTACTTAGATTATTAGTAAATTTACTTTTTGTTTCTGAATAGGTATTAAATTGATTTTTACATTCAAATTAACAATTTCTACATTGTATGTGAATTGTGTGGGTGGTTCAAGACTACTGCGTGGGTGTGTGCTCTTTTAGAGTGCTCGGGATAGATAGAATATGTTGGATTACCGAAATTAAAGTCGTACGTTTTAGTTTTCAACAAAATTGTTCTTAGCCATTTCTTATCCAGCGAACACTCATCTTTGCCATCTTGTCTGTTCTTTCCTCTCACTTAAAGATTTATCCTTTAGAAAGCTCCTCAAAGTTGTATTGTAACACACCCGTTTCTTTATTCTTTTAGAGATAGATTATAACTGCCGTTTTACAGTTTAGATTTATAACCTTAAACAAGCAAGTTAGTGCACAAACAAGAAGGAAGACAAGCGTAAATCGAGCGGTCCACTTTCAGACTAATGTCTTGCGGTCTGCCGAAACATCACGTCGGAAGGTAGTTAAACGAGATTAAATTACGATTACGCACGTGCCGCACTTGATTATTGTTGCGACGACCTCAAAGAGTGAGGAGACGAGGTTTATTAGGATCTGACACCTGTTAGCGCGCCCACAAATTAGCATTGCAATAGAACAGGACCGTGACTGGGCATGCTAACACTCTACAAACAAAAAGTATATAAAGAAATGCATTAACAAGTAAAGGTCGAGAGTTAACCAACCGATTTCAGGCAAGATTTTACTATTATTATTATTATTATTATTATCACGTTTCTAATTTACACAAAGATGGTTAAAGTTAGGTTGAATTAGGTACAACAGGATTGGGCTACTTCTACTGCTACTCTAGCAGGTAAAATTTGACTCATTCCCAATGGTAGAAATTATTTTAATGAAGGAATTTGTTTCGACGTTTGCATGCATTTGGTACCTATACGAGGTAGATCCGTGGAAAACACCGTAGAACCTGATGCCATTTGTCCCATTTGTAGAGAACAATTCTATTTCGGCCTCATGTTGCTTTAGAGCTGCTGGACCACTACCTTCATTTCGTGATTATTTAGGCTATGGATTGGCCACCAAGAAGTCCAGTTATTAACCCTATAGAGCATATACGGAATATTTCCTAGGAAACGAATCAAAACTTGATCAATAACATGTCTAGACGCATTGAAACAGTAATAAGAGCTAGAGGAAGATCTACTCGATATTAAATTCAAGTCACTTTCAATTTTTTTACTAACTTTTCATAGACAATGAATTCATTCCATTTGATATTATTTTTTTGTTTATTTATACATATTTTTTACCCTATAAAATTTGTAAAATATTCAAAATCATTCAATTATGATCTTACTTAGTAACCATGATTTAAAACGATGAAAAATAAAAATTTTGTCCAGCAGTGTATGTAATCAACTGGCATTTATCAATTTGTATATACATTTTTAAGGTTAACTGTAAATTTATAAACAGGGTTTAACATTTAGGGGTGTACCAATTTATCACCCTAAAATCAATTTTTTGGCAAACACTCTGACACATGTCTCTTCATTCTTTACAAAACCAGTTTTGATCTTTCAAAAGCAAACAACAACAAACAACAATCTTGGTGAGACACAATTTAGAGCAACAAGTGCATCTTTGTTATCCGAAAAAATAACCATTACTACGTTACGGGTGTAATGACCTTGAAAAAGGGACACCTGCGGTTCTCTTTTAGTACCTATACATGCTGCAATGATTTAATGTTATTATGAAGCTTTGGCACGTGCTTTTGTTGTCGACATAATTATAGGAGTGATGATATGAGGCGGGCGAGGTTGCCGATTTTTACTTAATGTTCGAGTGTTGATGACACGCGTTTAGAGAATTGACTAAATTGATGCTAATGACTTGAAGCAAATAGGCGACAATTTTTGTTTCATCAATTTAGAAACATACGAAATAATAAAAATGTACGAGTAAAAAAATGATCTAAAAATACAGATCCAATTAATTAGTACTGGCGCTTTCGAGGTCAGTGCTTCTGGTGTAGAGATCATCCTTATCGTTAAATAATCATGTTTAACTCTAACGTACCAATGCCAATGCAAAATAAATGCCTCTTTTGGTAAATAAATATTACTTTTTTCTTTACCATATTTTCAAAATTGTGGAAAATATTCTCACTCTTGAGATAGAATATTTATTCTGCAACACTTGCTTCTTATGTGTTTTGCATGTATTTTCATTCCATAATAAGTAACAGAATGAATATTCCGTAATTGTTCTAAATGAACTTTAATTTAAATAAAATAATGGGTGAAAAATCGAGTAAATTTCTGGTCGTCGAGAGAATATAGTCTGTTACACGGGTAAAATAACAAAATTCGATACTCGATACTTGTCACAGAATATACAATTCTGTTCCCATTAAAGAGATCTATTCGTTATAAATACTTAAGCCATATTTAAATTTGATTGGCTGAATTATTTAATACTGACAGCTGTCAATGTGATTAACTCAGTGATTTAAACCAGGCCAAATAGTCCTTGTAGAAGAGGCCTCGAAATCGAAGGAGTTATTTAAGTTGTATCCTTCCCTCTCAAAATTTGTTAAAAGTTAGTATTTTAAGTCTTGGCAGGTAACACGCGCCGGATTCAAAATTTAATAACTCATATTATTGTCATAACATAACTTTAGTAAAAGAACTATAATAGTCCTTCAATCCCCATTTACACAAAATACGAAATTCCCCAGAGAAATTATCTGGCCAAATAACCCCGAGGGTTAAAGTCAATATAGAAATAGAATATAACTTTAGTTTCATTACATAACTGTGTTTTGTTCGGTGTCGACGTTAAATTTTTGTGGTGTTTTAAATTATGAAAAAATTGTATTACATGTAACCATCGTGAAAAATTAAGTTAATATTTAGTGAAATTTAAATTGAGTGTAATCTATGGAAGTAATATTTGTGAACCAGGCCTTCAGATAAAGTAGAAAAAGTAACACTCGTGGAGTTGCTAAATCGAGTTAAGGAAAATAATTAAAAGGGTTGACGTATCATTGATCTCTTTCAACAAGGATGGTGCAAGAACCAGATTTCCTTCATTGGAACCTTGTTGAAGTAATTTTATTATAAGTTCTAAGAGTTTTGTACTGGGTAAATAGTCCTCAGAGACTGAGCCATTAAAAACTAAATAAGAAGAAGATAAACGCTATCAATCACATACAGGATGAATTGAACAAAGCACCCTCATACATTTTATTTACAATATTTGTCTGAACAACATCGTAAGCCCGTCTCTATTTCTACTGCAATTGGCCTAACAAACTCTTATCGGTAGTGATGGTCGTCCGAGACTGACAATTCGCGAAACAGACATCCGCAACGAAACGGTTAAAACGCCGAGATAAAAAAAGATAGAAGTAAAACAATAGTTAATTCGTAGTTTAATTGGGGGAGGAGAAGCAACCGTCAATAGATAATCGAGGCAGCCCTGACCTCTATCCATAGCTAACTAGATTGGATCGTGAAAAAACGATGATTATAAAATCACGGAGATTGTTGATTGATATTGATAATTGACGAGTGGCGCAGTTGTCAAGTTTAAACTGTAGGAAGATATTTCGGAAATGAAACAAAGAGGAACTCTTTTGTACTCAATACACTTGCGTTTGATTTATTAGAAAATAGATTGACGTATGTGGGGACTGTGCGTAAAAATAAAAACGCTACCAAAAGATATTGCACAAACCAGCTAAAAGTGGTTATAGAGACAAAATGACAATGTTGTCTAAGTATCTAAGGGAAATAAAAACGTGATGTTATTCATACACATTTTTTAGATTTTGGGTTAATAATATTTTTTTAACTAAAGTAGTTAGTTATAGTATTTTCGCCATCAGGAGAGAGTAATAAAATGGGTTTTGAACAGTAAACTATAGGCGTGCACATAAATGTAAAAAATTAAGATGAGAGTTCCCATTTATATTATCCATTTAAAATTAGAATATAAAAATATTTATGAATTATGCTCCGAGAAGAATTTAATAACTTCTTACTATCATAGAAAGTTTTAACATTTAAATTAATAATGTCTCTTAATTTAATTGACTTTCTATGTATTTGATTACCAACTATTTATAGCGTTTATTTTGTAATACTCTTTATTCCCTAGGTACTTAAATAATGCACATTTAACACTAATTTTTGGAATAATTAACATTAACACAGTAATATTTACAAGTAACGTCGAAAATGGGCTAGTATTTGGTATATTGTACCTGCTGTGATAAACGAATTGGGTTAAAAAGTGTCAGTAAAAACAGTGAAAATGGAAAATAGTTCAGAATGTAGTCCAGTGAAAAGTATGAAAGGTTAGTCCATTATCGGTAAACGAGAAAATTATTATAAAAAATGTGTCGGACTACGGAAGAAGAGAAAATTCATTTGGAACTGTGGAAAATGTGGTTCAAGCGACATGAAATATGACAGGTGTTGGAAAGTCAACTATATATAGACTGCTTAGAGAGCAAACATTAGGAATTGTGACTCCACCAAAACAACATAGTGTAGGGGTAAACAAAACAATAACTTCCAGAAGAAGTCAAAAGAACGATCAGAAGGAAGGTATATTAATTTAATTTTAAAAAAGAAAGACTAACGGTAGGTAGTAAAAATTTTGAATTTCATAAAAGAAGATTCCTACTTGCCAGAGATAAAACAAACAAAACTTTGGCAAACCCATAAAGAATGCAATTATACTTGGACAAAAAAAGATAGGAAAACAATGCTTACAAATCAATTTTACAGTTTTTGTATAGGTTGTTTATGCTCTAATATATTGTTTTATGTAAAATTATGTATAAAACTACTAAAAAATCATAAAAGTATTATGGGGATCTTTCAGACCCCCATTAGGGTTTTTAGGGTTTTAAACAGCGACGTGGCTGTGGTCGGGTCATAAAGTTTATATTCGGTATGCTATCGGCAACATCGCCTAAGCTCATTATAAAAAGGCATCGAATTCCAAAACAAAACGCAAAGCAAAATCATGACAGCGATCAATCATCGATGGCCCTCTTCCCTGGCACTGACCTATCGCATGACTATCAAATAGCCCGTTATGATGTTGTGAATGAACAGGTATGTCACTCGCACACACTTCCGAACCGCTTGATTGGGTGTTAAACGATAGATCCGCCCATGTGTCGGTTTTTATTGCATTATTGGTCGTCTTACCTCAGTCTGTGTCAATCGGCACGTGCCGAGCAAATTCCTTTTTGCTCTTTTGTCATAATGTCAAGAAGCAGGTTAGTGCGATGCCAAAAGAATAGAGTGCGATTGACGATGCTGTTCTTGCTATTGTATTATTGCTTTCGTTTATTCTCGACTTTTATGCTTCTACAAGGAAACTTGTCAATGGATGTCGATTCGCTTTTATTCTGATCGATTTTATGCATTTCAATAAGGCGTGCTAACGCTAGTTACCTACATCCGAGGAAAGTTTACGTTGAATATTTCAAATACTCTAACGTTCATTGATAATTCACTAGAACGAAAAAGAAATGTTATAAAAATGTACGCTGTAACGTAACCAAATTGTAACAATCTAGCAAACTGCCCAATCTACAGTATGAAGCAAGATTTTTTTTAGAAAAACTGTGTACAAAATTCCAAAAGTATCAAAAATAGTTAGATTGTTTAGATAAAGCAATTAGAAAATAACACTAAGATTGTTGGGTTTTTCTGTATATCGCTTCGTTTTCCAGAAAAAATTAAAAACCAATCGTTACGCGTCTTTGAAGGTTTCATCGAAAAAAGATTGCAAACAATCTGCTTAATGCTATTGTTTTGCGCAAAACTAAGCTTCCTCTTTGGACACGTTCCTTGAATTGAAATCAATTATAAAGGATTCAACAGATACCTCATTAAAAACTTAAGAAAATTAAATTATTTGTTTCAACCCTTACTTTGTGGAATTTCATAATAAATATAAAAAATAAATGATACTGATTGAAAAATCTGTCAATCTTATGTCACTTTTTGATAACGTAATTTAGTGAAACCTGATCAGAAAAAGATATTTAAAAATAATTTTGTAATACTCTCGAAATTCAAGATAAGTATAATTTAATTTTTTTATAATCATATAAAATGTTCTTAAAAATCAAAATTTATTCATCAAAATGTTATTTTCATCATAATGATAATAAATTTCAAAATTTCCTTAACACCAAAATAAATTGTTTAAAAATTAAAGATAGGGACATATATTTTTTTTCCTGATCTTCGGAGGTTTTCAACCTCCAGGTATTTAAAATCTAAAATATTTTCAATCGTCTACATTGTCCAGATGTTTCATTTAAGTGCGACCCATCGTTGAAATCAACTCGATGAATGCTTTAAAAAACCTGTACGGTTGCGCCTGAAACACCCTGTATATGGATGACTCTCAAATTTCCCAATTGCTGTAAAGTGCTCTTCATCCCGGCTCAAGTTAGGTTAACGCAAATTAATAGAGTAACTTTTGGAGGACGCTGAGATTTTATTGGTATCACTTGATTTATTAAGAAATTATTAATTGCTTTACTTTTTCTACACATAAATTTAATTTGTAAATAAAGAATTAGTAATGTTTTAATCCGCTTCTCTGTAGTTGTAATAATACATATAAGGCTTTGCTCACGTTTTTCTATCTACTATTTCAGTAATTTAATAGCCAGGTGCAATAACGATCGTTAGCGTTACCGATTCGTTTACTAACCAGACGACACTTAGCAAATCAATAACTTTAAAGTGCTTTAATGTAGGTGGCCGTAAGTGTTTTTCTTAATTAAACCAAAATATGTATAAAAAGAGAAGGACGACTAGTATCGACTATGGTAAGTCATCATCAGGTCTACAATAACAGAAGTAAAAATACTACAATATGTTTAAGGATTAGTTCTTTTACTTCTGTTATTGTAGACCTGATGATGACTTACCATACATTTTTTTGTACATTAAAATATTATGTGGTAATGATTTGGAGTTTTTTTGGTCAATCCTCTATACCACACTTGAGCCCAATGGAGAACTTTCTCTGTTTTTCTTAATGGATATAATTTGATAGTTTCCACATTTCCGAATCTTGATGCCCGAATGCGGTTTTGTTCAGTGACCATTTTTATTTTATCCAGACCAATTCTGATTGTGGCAACGCACAAATCCGAAAATTTTAAGCTGGCGGCCTCAAAAGTGACGTTTCACAGCCCACTTACGATTTACGTTACGGCTATTGTTCATGTTCATTGTAGAAATTCCACACACGACTTCAAGGGTAGCCCCAGACTGCATTTACGTATGCCGTCGTGTCGTCGGATGGAGACAAAGTGTGCCATGCCATGTCATAGTCATAGGAGTTTTATCAGAAAGGTCCCTGACCCAAATAGACATGAATCGCAACCATGCCGCCGCGTCCAGGGCCGTTGCTACAAAATTACGACACTGGAGGACTAAAAATTTCAGATTTAATCCATTCGCGACCTAAGGACTATTAGACTCGAAAAAATAATAAAAAATATTCATTATATTTTGACCACCCCTTACTGTCTTTTATACTTTCCATAATGTCTGTCATCAGTATACAAGTAGCGCCCGATAAGAGATAAGTTATTGAGAGCACCTTATATGTCAAAATTAATTTTAACCCTAAACAACTTTTATTCGCAAGACTTTCTATATCTCTAATACTAACGAAAATAAGACATGACCGAAATATATTGAATATCCAGTACATATTTCCATAGGTATGTTCCTGTTCCAGCCCTTCCCGTTTGTAATTACTACAAAATTAAAACAAAGAACAAATCACGAAGAAAGTCAAACCGTGTACGAGTTAAACTCAGAACCATAGTCTGGTAATGAACTAAAATAATAGATAAAGTGGGAGAATAGAAAACCACTAAAGAAGGTTTAGAGATAAACACGTTACTACCCCAAACTTCCACAAAAGGGAAAGAAAAGCAAAAGAAAAATTGAGAACAGGACCAATAACGGCGTTCAGCCGATCAACTGCTTTCACCAATGCTAAAGGATGAGACAAGCAAAGTATAACCCAAAGGATACATGTGATCATAAAATACATGTAAAACAGACAAAATCACCCTCCCAGCATGGTCATCAAAACTTAAAAAGTCTCACAAGACAAACTTTTTATCGTCAAACCCCAATTACGTAAAGAGAAGAGGGTGCCTAAAAGGAGCAAACGTTATAAGCCCACTAATTATGGGAAACTTGGGTATAACTTTCGATTAAAAAGACGACAAATAACGCCAAATATTAAAGAAAAACCACGCACCGGCTCGACACCAGAAACATAAATGGACCTGGAACCAGGATAAGACTAAACCGGAATGTAGAACAATCTATACTAGAGTAAAAAGCGAAAGTTTGGTCAGAGGTGCCTAAAGTACCGATATAGAGAAACATGATATAGATGAAGACGATAGTCATAGGTAATAATTGGGTACAGTAGGATCTCAAATGAAGCAAAATATGTAATAGCAGGAATCATTCCTGTGAACCTGCTAATCGAAGAAAGAGCAAGAGCAATAAAACATGAATACATCGAATAAAGGAAAAAGTCGTCAAGAGAAGAGACAATGAGAAGATGGCAAAAACGGTAGACCGCAAATAACAGCAAAAGAAAATGACAAAAAAGAAGACGAGCTATGTTATTACTTTAATAATAAAGAAACCTTTGAACCTATGATATTTTCGTGTCAGAGATGGCGAAAAGATAGAGAAAGGATGAAAGAAGCAAATATGTCGTAGAATAACACCCATATATTCTAAGTAATAAAGAAAATTCGACAAAAAAAACTACGTATTTTAATAAAAAGCGTACATTGTTGTTTTTTATTGAAATTTGACGGAAAAATACAGTTTAAGAATACTAATGATTGATGTTTGGATTTATTTAGCTTGCTTGGTCTTCCTGCATTTTTCCCTTCCCTTTTAGTACCTACCCTAAGGTTTTATCGCCCATTCGTTAAAAGATTGAACTATGTTTAAGTGGTCTTTTAGAAAAAAATTAGCAATAGATTAAATACATTTTTCCATACGTTGTAGGGTGTAAACGTATGCACAAATGAGCTAAAAACGCCCCTGGTGGTGTCATGTCTGAAACATGGGCATATATGAATCGAGTTGAAATACAGAGAGTAGACGAGAGAATTTCACGTACAAGAAGCGTCTCTCTGTGTGATGTCATGAATGAACTTCACTTTCGATTACGATATCAAAGGAATCCGGTGGAGTTCGGATAAGTTTTGAGAGCGAGTGAGACAGGAAAAGGCATTTCTGGGTGACCGAGACGAGGATTTCCCGATAATAATAAATCCTAGACGGCTTTGGCGGATATCGGCGGCCTGTTGATTTATATCGCGATTTGCAGCTCCGTAATTGTGTTTACAATATTTGTTGTGTATCGTGACTGTAAACCATAAGAAATTCACTCCTGAAATATTTATTAGTCGAGCGTTACAGCGGTGCCAATTTTAAACTTTTCACTGCCAGAAATGCCCCCTTTTAAAAGTCGAATTTACTTTACTAATCAAGGAGTGACAAAAATTTTATTTCAATGTGTTCCAAAATCACCAAATTGGAATAACCTCTAGAAATAAAGTGTAAGTTTATCAAAAATGTGAACGATACTAAAAGATTATACTGTTATTCACGTTTCGAACTTTGAACTCATTATTGCTAACAAAATTTCCCCTTCAAATTGCTTTTGTCAAAAATGTATTACCTTCCTTCTACGAGTAATTATTTACCCTATGAGCAACACCCTGCCTTATCTTTGATATTCGATTTACTATACAGGTTGCGGCATTAGTGCGTCGAAGTTCGATATATCCGTTATTATTGAAGTTGCGAAAAAAAAGTGTTTACAAAAAGTGTAGGCAGTCTTGAGATTCACATATTAAAATTAGTCCGAAATATACAGTGTGTTTATGAACGCAGTGCCAGATAAAAATGTTGTTTTTTAAACGGAACACCCCGTATATTTCTACATTTTTATAAACCTCTTGCCGAGCTAACTTCAGGGATGTATCATACATACATCTATTATGTTTAATAAGGATCCTTGAAATTATAAAAATGTAAAAATATACGGGTGTACCATTTAAAAAAACAATTTTTTTATCTGGCACTGCGTTTCAAAATCTGCAAAAATATACAGGGTGTCCCATTTAAATGAAAAAAGTTGAGAGTATTTTCGATTAAACCGGAAGTATATTATTGACAAAAAAATGTACATCAGCATTTTGGCCCACTGCACTTACCTACAAAATTTCATAAAAATCGCCAGTTTAAAGTAAAGTAAAGATTTTTACTTGGTTCCATACTTTATCCCAACTATGTATAAATTTCACTTTGAACTACTCTGTACATTAAGCAATTAGGAACTGTATGCAATTCATAAAAGAACATATAATATCTATAGAGTATTCGTCAGAATTATCGGCAATCTCCGGGAGATACAAAACTTCAAGCGGATATAAAAGCATTAACTCGGGCGAACCGAAAAGGAAATAAAAACGGGTACACATTGCCTCCCGTGAAACTTTCACTCGCAAATAAAAATTTGAATTCGCAGCTTCATGAATGGAAGCGAAGAGAAGTAAAGCAAAAAAGAAAACAAACAAAAGCAAAGAAAAACAAAACGCGTCGATAGGTCGCTCCTTATCCAGCAGAGCACCTAAAAGTTTCAAAGTCGATATGTGAACCTCACGACGATGCTATGCATGAAATACATTCGAGAGATGTTTCAGATTCAGGCCATTCATGAAACGGCGCGAATTCACTTTCAATTACACTTCACTATACACCTTGGTAACTCGAAATAGGCCAGATACAAATCACAAGTTCGACATTTTTCACACCGGTGTTGGTCCATAAAGAAAACCATATATTCCTAAATGTTGTTATAAGAATTTCACTATTAGATGTTCTCGTTTCATTTTACATCAAAATGATTCCATTTCCACCGTTGCCTTCCAAGAATAAGTTTGATGTCAGACCATTTCGATAACTTGGGCAAAATTCCGGTCTTAAACCGAACCTCCAACTATTTGGAAAACTAATTGATTGCTTATGTGAAACAAAATAATCCTCCTTCTTTACCTTTATTGGGTTTATGTTCACAAAAGAATTTTTGGAGCTAACACTAATTGGAGGCTTTATAGAGTGTATTCGCAACCAAACATAAACAAATACACGATACAAGCACACAAGCACATGAGCAGTAATATCGTCAGCACCGAATTAAGAAATCCCACATTTCGCAGCATCATTTTATAACATTCATTGTATGACTCTTAAGTGATGAAATTCAAGAAAAAAATTATATAAACACTATTGTCGTGACAGTTTTCACGTAATTGCTCAACTATTGTAAAAGAAACCGAACAAGCAATGGATCATTAACAACCTAAAATATCGGGTGTGTAACAGATCTGTCATGTTATTGTAGATTTAACGTGATGGGCATGTATTATACATTTGTTTATATTGCTGCCTCCGGGTTGTGAATATTCTTTAACAGTAATGAAAGAAAACTATATTTTTATTTCCATGCTTTCAAAGGCACATCGTTGATTAGTTTTGGATATAAAATAAAGCCAGTGTGTAACTAGTGTTAGCTGCTTGCATCTGTCCCCTGGTCTTTCTAACAAGAGTAATAAGTAATTATTTTCACGGAATATCAATATGAAACTAACTACGTGTGGTTCTCTAACTAATGAACTTAAATTGCTTTCAAGTATACGTATTAACTAACAAGGCGTCTATAAAACATTGTTTTATTACTTCGTCTTCCTCAATAACATGCTGCACTAAAATAACTGTGTCTTTACTTCTGTTTGTCTCAGACGGCCAAATTGGATTTTTCTATATATATATTTTAAGACTTTTTGTTTTTCTTTTTCATTTTTATCATCTATCTTCTAGTCCTCCCTTCTATTTTTCTCCAGTTCCTTAGTTCTCTGGCCATTAGACTAGTTTTATTCTTGTTTGTCCAAATGGCAACATTTCTTTTTTTATTTTTAATACCTATTTTTTCGTCTATTTGATCCTTCGTCCTTTTAATGTGGTTTATCTAGATCAATACTTACTAAAAGTCCACTTTTTTAAAATTCTGTTCTGAACTGTTTACTACCGGCCTAAAAAGCCATACTATCACCGTTTAAATTCGCATAAGTAGCCCAAGATGCGGCGCCGGAGATAAGAGAATGAATAAACGCAAGAATGTGGTGCCACACCGACAAACCGTCAGAGAAACTTACAACTTACTTGCCCATTCATAACCTATTCTATCCTTGTCTGGCCCTTCATTCCTTCAGCTTTGCCAGACGAGAGAACTGACCTTCTTTAGGAGGGTTCTCAAACCTGACGGATGGATTTCCTTTTAAAGTTTACGAATAATGATGCTTTTTACGCCTGAAATGTGAGGCGTCGAGGCCAAGTCGTTTTTTCATTCGCATTCGGATTTATTTCCAGGGAAAACTTTTACGTAATGGTCGGCTGAGTTCAATCCAAGCAATGCGAAAAAAGTGACACTACAGACCAAAAAATAAATAATTTTTTAAATTTACATTTGACCTTCATCATAAATACGAGGATGTATCAGAAAATAACGAGATTGGTGCTATAGTATAACAATGAAACATTTATTTAAAAAACTTCAACAACTATCCTTCAAAGTACTCTCCATTCTGTTCAATACACTTATCCCATGGATTTATCCACTTGTCATAAACTTCTGAGAAACCATTTTTTGATAGTCTGTTTAATATACCCATCACAGCGTTATTGAGCTCTAAATCAGACTCAAATCTTCGACCTCTCAATTCTTTTTTGACTTCAGAAAACAAATGGATGTCACATGGAGCAAGGACGGGAGAGTAGGGGGGGAACCATAATTTTTACCCCTAATTCTTCAATTGTTGGTTGACAAATCGCTGATCTGTGAGCCGGAGCATTGTCGTGATGAAGCGTCCAACCAAAGGCTTCATGAAGCGGTCGTTTTTTCTTTAATTCTGCCTTTAAGGGTTCTCGAAGTACATTAGAATAGTACTCCCCAGTTACTGTATTTCCTCTAAGTACAATGTGCTCGTAAATAACGCCACATTTATCAAAAAAAATCAAGTCGTTAATTTATGTAATTTTTGTCAGTTCATCTTCAACTGATTCACAACCGTCTTTAAACTTCAAACACTCTATATCTTGATAAACTGTTATCTGGATATGCACTTTTAATCATTTCAAAAGTTTCAGTTGGTGTTTTACCAAACCGAACACAAAATTTTATCGCATATCTTTGCTCCACTTTCATTTTTTCGACGGGAACGCAAAACACTGACAATTCAATAATGAATTTGTAATAAATGTCAAAAGTTAAATTAAAGCCTACTTGAGGAAAAGTACATTAAAGATAAAGCTTTCATGTCACATTTTTTTGTGTCATACCCCTGAACAAGTTACAGCACCAGTTTCGTTATTTTTTGATACATCCTCGTACATGAAGGTGTTAACACAATCACAAAACGATCCGAAAACGAAAACAAATAACGTTATTTTTAAACACCTTTTTATTAGATACTCAATCATTAATTGTGATACATTAAGGAACGCCCCATTAAGAAAATTTATGACTTTCTAACAGACCAAAATGGAAACTTAACAAATCAATTAGAGCCTTGATATAATAGGTAAAAAATGGAAGGGTTCCAAATTTGAACTTGAGGAATTCTATGGTGCTTCCGTTATTGCTGCAAAGTGACTAACCGTTCGTTTGGAAATGTTGTGTACTGAAATACTACAAGGAGGTATTAATAATTTCACGTATAGAGCTACAGGCTATAAGAATTTATTTCCACGCGAGCGAACCGTATACAATTAGTCTTTTTGCATCAACATTGGAAATACCATAGATGATGGATAAAGCCCGAAATGTTTTTAATGATTTTCTTAACATTTGAACGTTGATGATATAATTATTAATACCGAAAAATAAATAAATTTCCAGGAAAGTTACGTTAAAAAAGGTAATTTTTTACTTTTGGTTGGCTAAACTACATAAGACCATAATCCAAATTCTTATTTAACATGAAGTTAACACAAAGAAATCGTAGCAGGTCTTAGAAATTAAATACAAGATCAAAATTCATACAGAACACGAATGTTATTTTATACAAACGGCCTTTTTTTACCTACGACACAGTCAAATACCCCACTCGTTAAATCTATTATATTTCTGCGAGCACACTTTAACAAACTGGCTTGTTTTTATTTAGTCCTTTTGATCTATTGAAACCTCGCGAGGGAATTTAATCGACAAAAGCAAAAGATTACGGTAGTTGTAAAGAACGACTTAAACACTTGTTGAGCGGGAAAAAAGAGCAAGAAAACTGGAACGAATGAAAAGCCGAACTCTCGGAATAAAAATATTCCAATAAGAAGACATTTCGAACGTCTACGCGAGCTCATAATTCGGAAAAGTTTAGAAGGAAATCCGTCAAAAGGAGGTCAAAGCCTGTCTGGACCGGGCGACATGAAATATATTTATGTAGGGCAAATTTTAGAGAACACTGAATATTTGGAGTTCATCAGATTTAAGTAGGTGAACAAACTGAAAATATAAACGAATTAAACTATTTCTCAAAATTACTATTTGTGTTTATTGTTATACTCAGATTACCATACGGACAGGGTAATGAAAGCGATTCATTCGTATTTTTACTACAGCAGCAGACGATTGGTTTAGACTAAACCAAAAGTAATTTTGGACAAAATTTCAGAAGACACAATTCATCCATTTTTTTTTTAAGAAATGAAATATCCAATTTTACATAAGGTTAATAATGATTAATTAAATTATTGAAGTAGTCGAATTTTTGGTAAGTTTATAATATTAGTGCAATAACAATAATAGTAGTAATGGATGTTACCACAGATTTGTAAAAAGAAAAATAATTACTTTGAGACGAAGGTATTTAAAGACAAACAAACCGAAGGTCGAAAAACTTGAAACTTAGGTTGGACGGATAAGAAAGTCATAAATCCCAAACAAGCATTTATTAAAGGTTTATCGACAGGATTAAAATCACCCTTTTCGTTATGTCTCATCACTTCATATTGGTTCTGAAGATGGATTTGTGGCAAATGGATTATTCATTTTTGAATCGAAAAAACAAGAAATAATCATGTTCAAGAAATCGGTTTGTTATTTAATACTAATTTCCAACAAAATAATAAACGAATACAATTTTTTTGTATTTTGTTCTATATTAATCTACGGTAGTGGCAATGCGAATTTATGTATTTTTACGACGGCCAATACACTGCGTGATCGCTCCGTTTATTCGGTAATCGTAGTATAAGAAGCGTATTCTTGAAGTTATAACTTACAACCGCTCGTTTTTCAAAGATTACATTGATTTTGTGATTATATTAATATTATTATAATAATCATTCGTGATAATATTTTAGCGAAAAGTACATTATGCGCCAGACAAACAACAAAGAATAAATTATAATCTCTAAGATCAGTAATAAAAAAATTAAATTAAATGACAATGTAAATAACGTGTTGAACAAGACGCGTGCCAGAATAAGATTTAAAAAAAACGACAAGTTGATTTATAGCAGTTTTACGGAATCACAATAAATTATTAAATCCTGTCAGCCAAGGCGGTGTCAGTGACGTAACGAAAACCATAACAACAATTTTATGAATGAAGCGTAAAAATAAAAATGTAATAATACTAATAATCGCACTCTATTAAGATGTCATATCAACAATTATTACGTTGCGATAGGTCAAATACACCAATTAATTATAACATAGTTATAGTATTTTTATGTAAATAGTAAGAGATAAACATTTTCATTGTTATGTTTACATTTTTAACGAGTGCCGGCGTATTGAATAATAAATAGCGTCATTCAATAGAAATGTGGAGTAAAACGTGCGATACGCTGATGATGGTTTTGTTAATGTTAATGGATGTGCCGGCAGTCAATTAAATTTATTCTATTTGTGTTTATTTTCATCATTATTATCGGTTTCGCTTTCTTCCGACCGACCATAAAAATAATCGATTTTGTATTAACTAGTTTTATAAATAAAATACTTGCACTTCATCCCCAATATTTATAAAATTAATATTACTTTTTACCACAATGACATCAATAGGAAGAATTAGTTAATTACATTATTTACAAAAATAAATCTATGTATCCAATACCAGCTTCAATACAAAATATCTTTCTCTTTTATTTCTTATTATGGTCTTCATTCATTCCTTTTCTATATCTAACAGGAGTTCCAAAATTATATATTTTTAACTATTTTGGTTTTTATGTTCTCTTTTGATAATTTATAAGCCTCTTTTCCTGTTTCTTCCTTAATCATGTTTATCCAAGTTTTGATTAATCATTCCATTTTATTCTATATTACTTTTATTTCGATAGTTTCTTATCCGACATTCGACACACCAGTTTGGTTGTTTGGAGAGTTTCAGTTGATCCTCTACGATTTCATTACTAATTATATTTGTTTTCCTTTTTCTTTAAACTTTCCTCAAGAAGCTGAAGCCCTCGCATTAATTTTTTTTAATTTTTTTAGTCGCTAACTTTATTATTTTTTTGCCAATTTCTACATTAATTCCCTTGGTACTTTTCAACATTTTCCCACTTTACTACTTTTTCTTTATGAAGCCTATCATTTTCCTCAAGCACTAATTTGATTTGTTGCAACTTGCTTTCCATTGACCTTTTTCAGTTCATTACCTAAATGATGTCTCTGGGTTTGTAGTTTCTGCTAATTAGACGAAATATCTTAAAGTTGGTAAAGTTGTTAATGTTATAAATAAAGTAAACAAGATAAATGAATAAATAACAGGTCCGAACCATTGCAACTGATAGTCCTCAATAAATTTTAGAATCGGTTCCTGATTAAGTTGTTTTGGTTTTTTTAAAATTTTCCTTTACCTATCAATGAGTTTCTTAGAACTGTGGATTATTTTGGACATTCTATAATCTTGCATTTAATTATGTGTGGTAACCTTTGTTGTACATATTTCAAGTATTTGAAAGCCTCAATTTTTTTTCCATTTTCATGATACCACGATGATGATATTAAAATAAAGAATAAACTAAATGGAGAATGAAATTTCTGCATTACAAATTTCAAAATAATGTAAATAACTGTAAGATTTAGGTACAAGCATAACCTTACGAAAAGTGATGAATCCTATTTATAAAAAGCATGATATTATCATTTTTTATAAAACAATAGTGGAATCTATTATTAGGAACATTTTGTAAGGAATTAAACAAAAAAGAAATCCATAAAGTTCTGAGGCAACCTGAATATTGGCAGAATTATCCCTTCATTCCAATCTTTGTTTTATGTCTCATTCAATATTTTAAATGAATTTAGGGTGCGAGGCTTAGACCCTTGACCTTTTTGTTTTTGCAGGATGTTTTTTTTTTGCTCCGAGAAAGACTTAAATAAGCAAAAAGGCAAATTTGAAAACAATTATCGCATGAAAAAAGATCAAGACGAAAATAAATAACAAATTAACTCGGAATAGGTAAAATGACATTTTATCAGACACCCTGTATAAAAAACCTTATAAACGAACCGACCGCACTAAATCTTTTTCTAAATAAGACTAATATTAAAAGCAATCGTATAAATTTATCAGTATACGTGAGACTGAATTAGAAATAAATTTACAAATTGACCTTGTTACGTCACATTGCGAAACGTGTTAATAATTTGTAGGGATTTGGTAAAACTTGCAATAAATTGACTGGTGTAGATTTTACTTTCTGGCACGCGCCGAAATTGTTTTGTTTACCGTTTATTTTGTTTATCGCTGACTTTTATTAAATAGACAGCCAGAGCTCCCATTCAAAAGGTTCGGAATATTTTACTCTGGGGATTCCGTCGAAAGATTTTTATTAACAAGTGGATCCGTGTTTATTTGCTTCTTTCGTTTCAACGTAAACACAGCAGGTGCCCGATTCTAAGTTAATATTTTTATTGTCGGAATTCCTTGAAGGGGGTTAAGGCTAAGTTCTAACGGCAAAAGGGTAACGATTAGTTAAAATTAAATATATACAAACTGGGGAAAATATTTTTTATTTGGGGTTAGTTTTATTTTGTTTTTTTAAATTTTAATTTGAAAAAATTGCAAAACAAATCGTGCATTTAAAATTATTTTCCATCTAAAGTTCCTTGTCAAAAAATTATCTAAAAAAACACATTATTGTCGGCGTTATTTTTATGTTTTGTTGCTTTCTTTTTCAGATATATGAAAGCAGATCGGGAGAATAAGATGGATAATGACAGCAAAATGTAGCTTAATTTTCGTCGATGTTTGACATCTTAACAAAACTTGTACTTTTTGATATGTAAAAGATTGAATGAGCAAGTAAATAGTTTCACGGTGTTTTGAAACATTCTGTATACTAGGAAATATTTATAAACTGCTATTGACCTACCGAATGTTGCTTTAAAAAGTGTACGTGTACCGTTTAAACATATGCAAATGTCCCGTTACTCGTGAAACACCTCGTATATTTTTTTTTGTTAAAAGTAATAATCATATGCTAAGTACAAGACGGTGGTTTATATTAATTAAATTACCTTTTATGGACATATTATTTTTTGTATATTTTTACCCAAAGAGCAGACGAAATTAAAAACAAGAGGAGTACTAATTTTAATGTTGGCCAATGTGGACGTCATACTGGATCTGGATCTATTTTCGTTAATAGTGGCCTGGCACAAAGTGCAACTTTTAAATAGTATCTAGTAGCGCTAGTCTGAGATCCCAAATATTTTTGGCGGGAATATTTAGATTATTCGACAATTAAATTAAATTTTGGGGATTCTTTTCTGCAGGTGTTCAAATGAAATCCATTTTTCATTTAAGTCATTTTTTAGGATATTTGTGAAAACTAATTTAATAATTAATACGATCTAGAAGAAATATTTATCGAACAGATATATAGAATTAATTTTGTAAGGGTGTTAACTTCCCTTAGAATAACACTAAAAAGAAATTTAGTATCCCATATGAAAAACAATGAAACGAGTTTTTATTATTCTCTATTTAAAAAATGATATTTTAATAAATATTTTTTTATTTAAACTATAATTTGTATAATATTAAGAAATACAACTGTATCAATAAATAATTAAATTTAATTAAGTAAAAGATATCAGCAGGTAAACATCCTTGTTTTAAAAGCAAAAAATCAAAAATTAATAGAAGTGAGCCCCACAAATTTTACAACGAAATCTATATATAATATAAAAAAATATATCAAAATAGGTCTCTCTATATTTTTTCAGTGTACTTACATACTTAAATTGATAATATTTCGTATAGTTTCTCAATGCGAATGTTACTTGTACAATAATAAAAACTCCACAAGAAATTTTAAGTAAATTTTAATCAACTTTATTAAAAAAAAATTTAGCGCCAAACTCCAATTGGGAAGAAATACAAATAATTTCAAAAATGTACGTAAAAATGAATTAAATAAAAAAATCTATATTTCAAAAATTATTTTATAATAAATATTTAAATATTAAAACCAAACTTATTAAACTATAAATTTTTATAATATTAAAAAATAGTTTTTTTCATAATATATTTTATTTTTTTCGGTGAATTAAAAGCATGATTCCTTGTTCTGTATTTATTCTAAGTGTTTATAGATACATAAAAAATAAATGAATTTTAAATAAGTAAATAAATATCCCTGTTATAAAAACAAAAAACTAATAGAAAAGATTCCAAAAATTTTACAACAAAATATAAACCAAAATAGGTTTCGGTATATTTTTTCAGTGTACCTCCACATTTAAATTGTTTATAATAATAACTCAATATTTCATATATTTTTTTAAAGGGAATGTTATTTTATAATAATAATAAAAATTCGACTAGAATTTTAAGTAAATTTCAATCAACATAACAAAAAAAAATAATTTAATTTATCGCAAAGCTCGAATCGAGAAAAAAAAACAATCCCATTTCAAAAATTGCGCGACGCTATGCATCACCACTAAAATAAAATGAAAAAAAGCGTCGTAAACAACATCCTATCGTCTAAAACTGTGGCGCCGGCCCTCTATGATCGTCTTTGGATGTACAAGAGAGTACAATTCAGCCGCCCAACGAAATATTCAGCATGTTACACGTGCGACTGGCGCGTCACCAAGTCGACTATTTGTTTGGGCGACTGCGCATAAAATCATTTCAATGCATACTGTGATCCCGCTCGTTTCAAAACAAAACACATGCGGAGATAGGTAACTAGATCGTATTTTGACAGTTGTTGTCACGTGGAAATTGAAATGCTTTAGTTTTCACTGAAAATTCGGTTGATTTGCGCGGATTTCTATTTCAGCGTCTTTGTTTAACTGACACGAAAATAAGTTGAACAAATATAAACGAAAATACATCTAATATTTCGTCGATTTTTCTATTTTTTTTTTCGAAAATTTTGGTTTCCAATATAATTTGGTATTTAGAAAGTTGGCGTTTTTAGTCGATTTTAGGGCTTACCTGAGGTTCAAACCACATGTTTAGTGTGGGCTAAAAACCAACATTGTTGGCAGTTGCAACATTTCTACGAAAAATTCGAAATGATCGCACAAAATCCACAATTTTCGTACTCGTCACTCACTGAACGTACAAGATAGAGAAATACAGAGTCCCTCGTATAGCACCTACTGTTACTAAAACGCGCAACAACATTGAAGCTCGAAACAGTCGAACTCCAAGACCGGTCTAAATCTGTCGGCTGCGCTCGACCGTAGTCGCTATCGTTCGGCCCACCTGCATAACAGGCCTGCTGCGAAAGGTTATGTTCCGACACCGTTGCCGATCGTGTCTCAAATTTCCTTAGATTTGGGGAATTCTGCGTGTGTAATAATTTATGGCTTTTATTAGATTTAGGACGATCGAAGAGGCGGCAACGGCGCATCCGAATGAAAAATATCTCTCTGTGTGCTGGTATCGAGCTTATAGTGTTGTTTGTTATAAAACGTACTTTCCCAAAGTTGCCTAATGAATATTCTATTGAATATTTCGAAAATTGGATTTTAAGCAGGATATATATATATATAATGAGGCCTTGATTTTTTATTAGTACATAGGTTTTAGAGTTATCCATTTTTTTAAGAGCCTGGGAAAATTATATCATTTGAATTTTGTATAAATTATCGTTTGTTAGTTTTGACGCGCTTGTATAGAATAGTTTACCTGTTCCGATGAAGCGGTCTTTCCACATTTCTTGTTTTTTTGTTAGGATGCCGGGTAATTATCGTATCCGGAGTAATTTTTCTGGAGATATTATTGCTTATTATAATCATACAGAGCTGGGTTTAGCAGAAATAATCATAGATTTATTATTAAAGAAAAAATAATCTCTTAACTCTAGACAAGCTATGATAAATTTTTTTAATACTAATTTATTTAGTAGCATACGTAATTTACAAGTCACATAAATAATTGGTAAAATAATAAAAAATCGTAGAATTTAAAATAAATAAATCAATAAAGAAAATAAGCTAAAATTTCACTAAATTAAGTATATCACATTCCATAAACGTTATTTAGAGCTACAGGGTATTAAAAAAACAACTTTCTAATTATTATTATTATTATTATTTTTCCATTACGCGTGAAACACCCTGTATATAGTTTACAAAAAAAAACCGACGAATATAGCGTGATTCTCATTAGTTAAAAATATTTAACCCTAACCGTTTTTGATATTTTGCAACATCTAAAACAATTCACTAATTACAAGAAATCGTTTCAAATATAAATACCAGGTGTCTCTCTCACTAGTGTATAAATCAGTAGTTTTATTACCTGAGATGTTAAAGAAGTATATACGAAAAGACGACCATAATTTAAAATTATTTTTATACAAACAGGGTGATCCATAAATAAAGATCGAACTTTAAATTGGAGTACTTTGGTCGTAAATTTCCAGTGTTTCTAACGCTTTGTAGATAACTGATTTAATTATTTTCGTAAACATTTAGTACTGCATTTAAATCATACAAGGTGGACGATAATTTAACATCACATGTATCAAAATTACTTTTTAGAGGATTGATAAAAAAATATTCCTTTCAATATTACCATTTTCACGTTGTGTTGTGCTTTTTTAAATATCTTAATTTCTGTTGACAAAACGTAAAATTGATACAGATCGAAACAGAGAAACAACGAAAAAAATAAAGAGTGTTTTAATTCATTTTGTCAAAAAAATAAGATAGCAACAATTGTAGACAATATAAGGCACGGAATACGGTTACAAAATATTTTATTGTATATAAATGTTTTACAATATAGCTATAGAGTGATCCAAAAAATGTAATATATAAAAGTTATGTAATAGAAAAACCTTAAGTTTTTTTCGATGCAGGTGGTCACTAAAAAACAGTAATGCTTGATTTTCATTCAAATTTTATTTGGTTTCCCTAGAACTAAATATTTAACTACTCACATTCTTTCGTTTTTTTTATATTCCTATTGAATAAACTTTGGATTTTGAAAGAGAACTTTTACTTACGAAATACGAAGAAATAAAAAATACTGTTTGCTTCGTTTAATTTAAGTTAGTTATTTAAACTATATAAAGTGTTAACAATATACATTAATTATAACACTCTGTACGTTTCTGTATAAAAAATAATACAACAATTAAATGCTTAAAGAAAGTGGATTATTAGAGAGAGAATCCTGTAGATTTTTCAATTGTTTTTTGTTTAATCTCAAAAATAATAAATAGTGTCTCACCCTGTATATTATATAAACAGGTTGTACCAAAAATCCAATGTAACGATTTTTCTCAATTGTTTTAATTACATTAATTACGTAATTTATTTACTTTATATTTTGATTAACATTCTTTTTGTAAATTTTTTATTGGTTTGATTGTTTTATCATTAAAATTGATCAAGTCTATAGTAATTATATAATCATTTATATTTTTTATAATTGGTTTTGGAAAACTTCTACGTTTATGATAAAATACAAAATTGTTTTTTGATAAACTATTTATCAGAAATATTTGAATTATTTAATCATTTCCAATAATTTATTGGTTTTCTTTAGCTCTTTGTTACAGTTAAAACGAGGAATATGATTCCACCAAGATGACCCGATCTAACCTCAATGGATTTTTATCAGAAGTAAGTATGTATAGCGTACTGGACTTAAGACATAAAAACTAAAATTAAGCACGAGATATTACGTAAATATTATGCATAACCCCCGTGGACCTAAATAATGTGAGAATATTTAAAAACCAAACTGGAAGGATGATAGAATATTTAAATACTATTAAAAATGACTGTTATAGTTGGATGCAGAATCCTTAATAAATCCCGAAAAAGTTTTAGTTTAAATTAACAGTTTTATTTATTTAAATGGTTTTAGATATTTACGACAGATTTCTGTCTCTAGATTTTTCTATTTAAAAAATACCCTTATACAGAGTAGTATCCAGGTACATGACAAATATTAAAAAGTCAAAATATTGTCTATGTTGTAAAAAAATTAAGTCTGACATTAAAAGATGTATATATTTTTTTGAAAATTGATGTTATCTTACCAAATGCAAGTGTTCTTTTCTTCGATATTTTCTGGCGTTGTCGATACTTGCTTATAAAATATCTTTAATATAATAAAAGTGTGGTTTTTTCAAATCTGGCGGTCTTGTAGGCCATCTTACTGGTTTGGTTATATCTATCTATCACTGAAGAAATATTTCATCAGGACTTACTTGAGTTTAGTAATGGCCTCCAGCTTCTTCATGTTTGTACGATGTTATTTAAACAAATTCTTCTTAATAAATTTTGGAAACTTTTCATCATAGTCACGATGTGCAAAATTTTTTATACAGCAAAAAATTTCGTTCAGCCTCTCCCAGTACAAAAAACGTATTTATCATTTATTCCTTGTTCAATTCACAGGAAACTGTAACAATAATAAATTTTTAAAATGGATTAAAATAATACATTAGTTTTAATAGTACTATTTATAACTTTATGATTTGGTACAGAAATATTGTTTTTATTTATTAACAGACACTTTACATTGTTAAATAATTAGGAAGTTGTTTAAAATACAAAAAAAAAAAATTAGTTGCATTCCATTTAAAAAAGTTGGATCGTCGTTTATAATTTTTTGATTCGCCCTCTAGAATTGAAATTGATTTTAAATATGCGCCTTTAGGAGCCGTAAAACCCCATTTTCTAATACAAGAACAGAATAATTGAACTGCGACGGAGATTACCGGTCCCTGTATTCCACTTAAATAATTGCACATTAATTATTTCTATTAAGTCTAAGATTCCTTTGAAGAACCTACCCGCAAGCTGTGGTGGTTTTTTTAAGAATGCGCGTAACCACCAGAATTTAGATAATGTCGTCGATACGATGCAACCGATGATTATTTGTGAAATATCCTTCATAAACAAGCACATTTATCGCCAGTTGCACCATTCACGCATTCGTACGGAAAATTTTTGTTTGCGATCGTCGGAACGTGTCGCGTCAGTCTACAGCAAATTTACACTCTACAAATTTCAAATCTCATTTTGCTATGTAAAGCCATAATCCATAAGGTTTGTTAAAAATGATATAAGTCCTTCAGATTTAACAGGGCCGGTAGAAAGGATAATAATAATAAGATTTTTTTTATAAAACAATCATTGAAATATTGTAATTCCATAAATTTTTAATTGTGATATACAGGTTTTTCCAAAAGTATAATATATTCGTTCGAAGATGTATTTGTGAATTAAAATGAAATAAAAATTTTTCAAAGGTATAATCCACCTGGTATGTCAAATCGTGACCAATGGGACGCTGCCACAATAAGCAATTAAAGTAGGACCAAACTTAGATGCTACTTTTCCTCGTTTTGTATTGGGATCCTATTGAATGGCCCGCTAGGTCACCCGATTTAAATGCATTGGTTTCTTTCTGTAGGGCCACTTAAAAAGAAAAAAGGCCGAAATTTAGAAAATTAGACGTGATACAGTTTACTTTAAAATACTATTCGTCATTTTTGGAAACGATAAGGATGTTGGACATCTCTACAGCCTTATAGTGTCACTTTGATTTTTTGTATTATATATTTAATTTTTTGTGTTTTTATTTGTCCATATTCAGAAAGTTATAAGCATTCTAGATCTAGGTAAAATAATAGTAAATATTTAAAAAAGTTCTTCCTAACTACCAAATAAAACAAATTTAAAAATTGTTATAGGAAATACATTTTTTTTGAGTAAATTATATTTACAGATATTTTAGGTTTATTTTTGCCGAACTCTGTACTTGGTAATATGGGAACATTAATTAATAAATCTCTATAATAAAAACATCATTTACTAAATATTTAATACATTTAATACATAAAACGGGTGAATATAGTTTTTGTGGAAGAAAATCAAATTTTAACTCGATAATTTTTTGCTTTAAATTTTCGAAAAGTTGGTATGTTATTTACCATTTAATGTTGATTACCGTTGGCATCCCAAAAATTGACACTATCATCTTACCGATCGATATCAAAGTCACATTTTCTTTTTGAATTCAACAACCAGGTTTAGTTTAGGGCTTAACATTCAGGTTGTTTCAAGAGTGTAATAGTCTACCTATATTTTCCTTTGTAATAAAACCTTGCATCAGATAGATTTTTCTGTTGAAAATTATCTAAACATTCAAACCAAATTTAATATGTAGCAATGATACATTCATCTTGCATCATTTCTGGTAAATATATAGTGAGGAACAGCCAAATCAAATAAATTAATTATTTCAATTATGGTCAATTTTACATTCAACCCGCTTCGAGTGACAGTTATAACCCCCAAATTTTTAAATGGGACATGTAGGCAGATAAAAAAGCATCTTCCTATGTAGTAACTAATGATACCAAATTGGTTGTAAAGCTTCAGTTTGAAAAAAACCAACCCATACTTCGAGTAGCCCCAACATTGGATGTGCAAACTTAACAGATCAATAGAAGCAATTAATTAAAGAATTGTAGATGAAATTTACAAATTAGAATAGTTACAAGCTTTTCTTACAGACATAGTGCTGCAAATAAAACGATAATGTTTTTAACTTTAGGTGCAGATAGAAGATACACATAGTAATCACTATTTAGACTAGTATTAGATTTTTCTAATACAATTAGCTATTTTACATTATTTTTGTTCAGTTTGTTGAGACTAGCTCGGCAGCTCCAACAGGTATTTACACTCGTATTTACTTCTTTTTGAACTTTACAGGCAATTGCTCCTTTACCGATGCCCAATCAATCATTTGATCTCCATTGGCATCAGTAAATTTCACTCTGATGATTCATCAATTTAAATGGTTCTAGTGGTAGTTTTAATTTCTTTGTCACAATTATTTTTGCTATCAAATTCAACCAATAATTTACTTTTAACGTATTCTAAAGTCAGCTCATGGTCTGGGCGGGTATCAAGGGCTAAGCCTAGAAAATGCTACTTCTCTAATAAGTCACTCCATAATAGAGCTGCTGCACGTTTTTTCTTTTATTTCTTCACCAAAACCTCAACTAGTTTTAATGGTTTGCTAAGATATTTTTAAGTAGACAAATTTGGATTTGTAACATTTTCTGAAGAGATACAATTATAATCATCTACTGTCGAATAATGAAGAGATTTTTAAATCTCTATTATGCCATAGAACTAACTTTCTGATCTAGATTTATCCTTTCCTTTATTAAATTCCTTGACCTGTTTTCATCGACTACACTCCACTTATTTTCCTATTTTTATTTTTGTTACAAGATTGATAGTTACTATTTTTCAGTTTAGCAAACCCAAACCATGTATTTTCTGCTTTCATTACATTCCTCTTCTCATACTTACTACTTCACAATATTTTGAGGTTTCCAGAGGACAAAAGATTGTTCAGTTATAAAAATAACTTTATTAAAAAATAAATGTTTAAAACTGAAAATTGCGTTAACAAGAAATTACATTTTGTTTAATTAACAACGATAACAAAAACATGTACAACATAATATAGTATTGCAATGTACTCCAACATCAATATTATTTTATAGGGTGTTGAGATCGGTGATTTGGAGGTGGATTAATTCCCCCATTTCATTTTATTATAATTGTTTAGATATGTTTGTTTATTACTGCCTTCTACTCTTTTTCCTTCTCTTCCTTCAGCCAATTTATTAGCACCAATGTATTACTCTCCTTTTATCGACAAGTCATTTTATTCGTTGTAGATTTATTTTGTAACTCTGTAACTATAATCCTGCATATCCATTATTATTACGCTTAATACATGAGCGAATCACCCTGTATTCGTACATAAAAAAAATGTTTTTAATGATCGTTGTACCAAAGGTTTCAATCTAAATTAGTACGATCTAAGTGAATAAACAACATGGTATAAATAAAATTCTATGATGTGTGATTGTGTGATGTCTGATGTCAGCGTTTTTATTTGGTAGCGAATAGTCGGTCGGCAATGTAGGTACCTATCGCGCCGGCTATCGGCATTTCTCTCGTTCAGCTTGTTATGTTCGCCTTGCGTGGTGCAAAACATGTTTATTGTTCATGATGATGTTTGTCGAAAAATGACGTCACGAAAATTAAATTGCCAATGAATCCTGTTAGTAATATTCCGAGTGCTTACAGGGGGAATTATTATTGGACGGATTTCGCTAACTGGAATTGGACACCCTGTATATTTCAAAATATTTTTTAGTCCCAGTAATACACGTCCTCACGTAGATTTTAAATATGCAGAAATATATACATAATTTGATATCTATGGAGGGAGGCGTTACATGTGGATCACCCTGTATATATTTGAAAGGTGTCCGAAAGTCTTGATCTATTATTTTCGAAATTAGTGAATTAATATCAAAATTTCGACTTTTATTTAGGAGGTGGCGCACACCCTTCTAATTATAGAAGGAAACCTGTATCGAGGGGTACCTTATTTTAAACGATTCAAAAACCCAAATCAACTAGTAGTTGGTATTAAAATTTTATAATAAATACTAATTTATTATATACAAAAGCATATTAATTTTATTTCATCAATCTCTATGAATGTTTTTTAATTGAAACCGCACTTGTGTCGGTTCTTGAGGAGGCACATTCCGACCAACGTTAATAATTCTTTGACGCAATTTGTTGGGGTTTTTCTGATATAGCCACTATTTCACATAATGAAGAACTAAATAAAGTAAATAAGAAAATAAATCAAGGGAAAAAAGTATAATAATGTCAGAAGAGATATTTGTTTAATTTCGTTTAAAATAAACTCTACTACGTGAACATATTTTACCTAAAGTCAATTAATTAAATTTTTTAAAACAACAAAAAGTTTTAGAATCGGTAGGGAAATTTTTTCTGTAATATAAAATGAATATTACTTTTACTAATTTCAGCCCTTTGGGAAACCCTCAGGAGGATGAAAAATAATCCCAAAATAAATACTAATTGTAATTGATACAAAAAATTGTTTTGTTCTTTATTTTTGTGATCACATTACTTAAAAAAATTGTAGCCTTGAAGGCTTTTTTTAGAGGGTGTAAATTGAAAACGAAATATTATTATGAAAAACTATCATTCGTTAGTAAAAGAAATTATAATAAAATAGCCCCTATAACGTACCTTGAAGCACAGCACATAATAAATAGTATTAATTAAATTATTAAACTTATTCCAGTGCTTTATTAATACATAACTAAGAGTGTCAAATGCGTTTGGCAGATCTAGAAAAATATCAGAAACAGAATCTTATAATCTATCTATGTAATAATAAATATGGAAAATAACCTCTATAACTTAGCTTGAGGCACATCCCATATTTAAAAAAAATGATTTACTCTTATTCTAAAGATTTAGATAAGATTTGTTAGATTTGCTATTAAGCTATTTTTAAAGATTTTTAACAGATTTATGGGGTTCTAGAGAGTTCTGCAGGGAGCCTAGAAGAGTGCCAAACAGATATTACGAGATTTTAAGAGATTATTAACAGATCTATGGAGTTAGAAGTCTAGAATAAGTAAGATTTTGGGAGATTTCATTAAATTTTTAACCGATTTATGAAATTCTGGAGAGATTAAGTATAGTCTAAAGAGATCTACAGAATCCACAGAGATCTAAAGAGAATCTAGAGAGGAACTGAGAGATTTTGAAAGTTTTTTAACAGATTTATGGCATTCTAAAGAGATTTACAGAGATCTAAAGAAACCTAAAGAGAGTGTACACCGTTTTAGAGAGGTGTTGAAAGATTTTGAGATATTATTAACAGATTTATGAAGTTCTAAAAAGGTCCTGAGAGATCTAGAAAGGATTTAGATATTTTTAGATAGACATTGAGAGATTTTTAGAGGTTTTAAAGATATTCCGAGTGGTCTAGAGAAATCTACTGAAATCCAATGAGATCTAAAGAGAGTTTACAAAGTTCTAGAGCGGTATTGAAAGATTTTTAAAGATTTTTATCAGGTTTACGGAGATCTAAAAAGATCCCGGAGATTAAGAAAGAGGTTAGAGATTTTTAGAGAGGTGTTGAGAGATTTTGAGAGGTTTTTAACACATTTATGGGGTTTTAAAGAGATTCCGAGTGGTCTAGAGAAATCTACTGAGATCCAATGAGATCTAAAGAGAGTTTACAAAGTTCTAGAGCGGTATTGAAAGTTTTTAAAGATTTTTATCAGGTTTATGGAGTTCTAAAGACATCCAGAAAGATTTAGAAAAAGGTTAGAGATTTTTAGAGAGGTGTTGAGAGTTTTTCAGAGGTTTTAACAGATTTATAGGATTCTAAACAGATCCAGAGAGATCTAGATAGAGTTTAGAGATTTTTAGATAGATGTTGAGAGATTTTTAGAGGTTTTTAACAGATTTATGAGATTCTAAAGAGATTCAGAGTGGTTTAGAGAAATCTACTGAGATCCGATGAGATCTAAAGAGAGTTTACAAAGTTCTAGAGCGGTATTGAAAGATTTTTATTAGGTTTACGGAGTTCGAAAGACATCCAGAGAGATTTAGAAAGAGGTTAGAGGTTTTTAGAGAGGTTTTTAGAGAGGTTTTTAGAGAGGTGTTGAAAGGTTTTCAGAGGTTTTAAACAGGTTTATGGGGTTTTGAAATATTTTAGAGGTTTCAAGAGATTATTAACACATTTATGTTGTTCTAAAGAGATCCATTTCTTAGAATTAGATAACGAAAATATTGAGAAAAAAAATAAAATTTAATACTTGATTAAAAGAAGTGTTCAACATAAAGACTCTCTTCATCCTGTCACTGTCTTAATTGTTTCAAAAAATGGCCGATAGTATTTTGGAGCCCATTTGATAAAAAAGCTTGTACGTCAGTTATAATATTCATTTTTGTAGCTCCTAAGTTACCAGATTTTTCCTTCTATATTTGTTTTTAAGCGATCCAATGGAAAGAAACCAGGTGTCTGTATCAATTTTTGTCAACAGTACATTAAGTAGGTAATCAATTTTAATTATTTACTTGGTCTAGTTGGCTATTGTTCGCCACAGTAAAAAAATCAAGCAAAAAGGTGTAATGTACCTGTACACCCTATATATATTTTTTTGAATAGAGAAATCTTGAGACAGAAATCAGTCCTAAATATTCAAAACTATGTAAATAAATAAAATAATTTATTATAATCGCTCCTGGAAATGTTTTTCTGATAATTGAACTACTCATCCCAGAATTTTTCAGAAAGATAACCTCATGTTATTTAGCTGCAAAAACGGTAATTTCAAACCAAAGCATTTTTGGGATTCATTAAGAGTTCCGCATTCAACTAAAACGGTTATTTGTACTTTGTTTTAATATTTTGTTTAACGTTTTGAATTGGTTGCTGGGACTAACAGTAAAATTTAAACATCCAATTAGGAAGGTCTTTTTCTGCAGCATTTTAATATTTTGTTCTTCTAGTTCGGCCTAGTTTTATTTTTGTTTTGTTTAACGGTCAAATTTTAACAACTTAAGTTTAAAATTTATAGTGCAACAGTATCAAATCAGGTCTTCCCGTGGTCCATTAGAAAGGAACAAAATACAAACTAATTCCATGGAATTTTACAGACAATAATTTAAACATGAAAGAAAATATTGCCTAAATATCGATAAAGCTGTTTGTGTATACAAAAAATTGCTTTAATTTAGCAACGTTCCTTGCTTGACATTTTCAGAACTAACGTTAAGTCGTTTTTAATATCCAGATTCGAAACTGTTTTAATATGTAAAACACATTGACAGTTAATTATAAAATAAATACCGTTTCATTATTTCGTTTTATACTTTATATACCTAAATACGTTTGTGCGTACGTAAATGTCAATTCCAGGCGTCATTTTTGAAACCAGCTCTTCATACAGTACCTACGCACAAATTTTGATTATCTTATTTCCATTATTATGCTTAAAATACAGAGTAGAAGTTTCGAAATTATCCATTCCACGGTTATATGTAACTAGCGACGTAGACCATCGAAACCATCGACGGCTTCGGCTTTGTTTGTCGAACCAATCCGACAAAAACTTGCCTGGGCAAGTGTAGAGAGAAATAGACTGGAGGGTTGGCTGTGTTGTAGCTTTCCGTGAAAGCAGCACTGTATAGAAACCATGGGCGGAGACACAGAATTATTTACAACAGGTATCAACGTTCAAAAAACAACAATAGTCTGTGGTCAATGTTTTGCATTAAATTTTAGGCGGTGTCTGTTGTGTTCAAATTTATCTTGATTTGTAATCTTTTATAAATTGATGGGTACCTAGCGACGGATTAAGCGAGAATAAAAGAATGGAAAAAACTTTAATTCACTATACATGGTTGAGATAAAGTATGGAACCAAGTAAATATCTTTAAATTAGAGTAAAATACCATTTAAATAAACAAATGGATATTGTTTGTATTAATAGTAAGAAATAAACGAGTACTATCTAGTAGATAACTGTTGCTAAACTGTCAAATTGTAATTTACGGAAATAAATTGTACGATTAAGAATGGTTCATTTAAGTGAAAAAGATCGAATTGAAATATTAATGATGATCGGTTATGGTGATCGATTCATAGAGTGTCCTGCTCGTACTCCGTATCTAAGCCCATTAGATTTTTTCTTTGGGGTTATCTAAAATCACATGTTTACGTTAAACGACCAACATGGTTGCAGAAATTGAGACAAAGAATTATTGATGAATGTGAACTAATAAGTGGAGAAGTCTTGGAAAGAGTGACTCAAGAATTTATTAATAGGCTGCCATATTGTCAGAAGGTGAACGGAGAGCATTTTGAACATTTGAATTAATTTTGTTTAAATTATTATTCTTATTAATCTAAAGTAAATAAATTTACTTATTCTACAACTAAAAGTGAGTTATTTCTCGTTTTTACAAATTATTTCCACTAAAATATGTACAAATTCGAGACATAACAAGCTCTTTCAAAATCTGAAAAAATATATAGGGTGTCCCATTAAAATTAAAAATGTTGAGGGTATCTCCGGTTAAATCGAAAGTATATTATTAACAAAAAAATGTACATCAGATGCATTTTGGCCCATTGCACTTAGCTGCAAAATTTCGTAAATATCGTCAGGTTTGTTTTAAAGATATTTACTTGGTACAATACTTTATCCCAACCCTGTATAAAAACGAAACTATAAGAACATTTATCAGCAATTTTTATTGATTTACTATAAGAGGCCATTACTAATTTATTTATGACGTATGAAGAAAAAAATAGAAAAGGAATCTAAATTGAACGTTATACGATCGAATTATTTTAAAGTTGTCAGAATTGAGACTCTTGCTTTTCTTCTTCTAGCTTCTTTGGGTATTCCAATCTGTTTCCTCACTAATATAGCTTGTCTTATAATTAATTTCTTCATCTTTCTCAAACAGTTTCCATAATCTCCTCTTAAAGTGATGGAATAACTCTCTCTTGGTAATTTTTTTACTTCATATGAGTCTTGTGATAAACTCTAATAATATCATGGGTCGTCTGTTTTTATGGACCAGTTTGATTGACTCACCAGTATATCGAAATACAATTCAAATGCAAACAATGTCCCGAACGTTGTATTAAAATAGCTCTGTTTGTACTTTCGTTGTTCCTTTTGTATCAAAACCTTTGATAAGTGACACTCGCCCCCTATAATAATCTGGATCTTCAATTCTTGCTTAAATTAATGGCAGTATTGTCTGATTAATCCTCTCCACTTGACCATTAGCTTGAACATGCCTTGGTGAATTTAAAGTTTGTATAATCCTAATCTTCTCAAAAAATCTTCAAATTCTTTAACAATAAAGCAGGTGCTTCTATCTGAAATAATTCTGATAGGTGGACCAACGCCATCAATGAAAGATTGCAACTTTATCTTATTTTGCGCCGAACTAGAAAAACGAAGAGTCCTCCGATCCTTTGAAACTCACATGACGACAAACACAAAAATGGATAGTCATTACAATCTACCAGTGACTCAGTAAGGAATTGTCGGAGGTCGAGTGAGAAAAGAAACCGACATTCGGTTCCTGTGACCCCCTCGGGTTCGAGTCCCGGCGTGGGCATGGGTGTGGTATGAATGTGTGTGAATGTTCTGTACATGAATCTATAAAAATGTGTGAAATATAAATATAAGAGGAACAAAATGGACAGTAAATGGGAAACCATTGAAGGAAAATGATATTATAATAATTGTCGACGAAAATGTTCCCGGGATATCAGTGGAAACTTGGTTTCGTTCCCAATACGACTTAACAATGTTTATACATTTTACAGAGAACATATGCGAATTGCTTAGAGACTAAATGCTTGCTAAAATCTATTTTGGAAGCCATGGACACGTGAATATTTACTGAACTTAACCAGAGGAACGAAATGGAGAGTAAATGGTAAACCATTAAAGGAAAATGATATTGTAATAATTGTCAATGAAAATATTCCCAAACCATCAGTGGAGAGAAACTTAGTAAAGTCGACACGTTATTTCCATGTCCAGAGGGTTATTAAACTCGAGTTGTTCAATTAAAAACATTTCCTGGTATCTTCAAAAGACTAGTTACAAACTTATACCTGCTAGAGGTAGGACATTCATCGTAAGCGAAATAGCAGATTTCATCAAGGGGAAGGATGTTTTGCTAGATGTTTGCAATAAATGTGAAAAGTTATCAGTCAAAATAAAAAGTTCAGAGGTAGCTATTACCATAAAAATGAGAAAGCTGGAGTACTTTGGCCAGGTAATGAGAAATCCGAAATAAGAATTGCTCCATATAGTTATTCAGGAAAAAATAGAGAGATAACGTGATCCTGGTCGCCGAAGAAGATCTTGGCTCGGGAATCTTCGCCAATGGTAAGAGAAGTACACAGTAGGTTCGCTACGGACAAAGTGAAGATCATGTCACTGACAGCCAATGTTTTTCAAGAACACGACACTTAGAGAAGAAGAAAAATTCATTGTATCCTGCCTAGCAAAGAAAAACGAATGGACTGTTTAATCCAGTTCGCTAACCATCTAGGAGGTTTAGTTTCTATCATTAGTTCCTTAAATTGTAAAATTTTAAACAAGCCATAGATCTTAAACCAACTCGTTCAGAAGTTTCCAGATATGTTGAAGTTGGAAGGGAGAGAAGAAATAGCTAAAAATATAGGAAGCGACATCTAGATCATTTTTCTAACTAGAACAGTCGAATGCTATGTCACTGTGCCACAATACACTAAAATTGAGCCAAATTCTAGAGCAAATATTAACATCTCTTATAAGAACTCCAAAACCACTCTAATTGCAATTGAAAAAGACAAGTGGAAAAGTATGTCCTTATTGTGACTTAAAATGATATGGTATAAAAAATTGTCTAAAAATGAAGGAAGATGATATTGAAAACCCATGGTAAATTATTACAAAGAAAAAGTGTGCTTTTCCTTTTTTAAATGAAACCGTCAAACTAATAAATACGAGTATAAACGAAGATATCAATGCGATGTAAACAATTGATGATGACTATTGAGCCAAAAATATAGAATTTTTTTTACAATAAAGCCTCTGAATCAATGTTTTCTTCCTTAAATATGCAACTTTTCTCTCATTTAACCGACTTTTTACTCCATTTACGAGATCGCAATGCTGTCCCCATTAAAAAGTGGACAAGCTCTATGCTAGTACCGATTTTATCATTAGTTTTGAAGCCGGTATCTATTTCTATTTTATAAGATATACTTCATTTATCTTAAGGTACTAGACTTTTTCTGTGCCAATGAGGTATTTTAGCTTTGATTTCTTTATTCAATTTGTCTAATAACGAAGCATAATGTTCACCTGTAATTGTCCTTCTGTGTTGCAAGTAATGAATAAAAAATATTCTTCGGGGATCCCTAAAGACGGTAGCCATCACTTTTCCAGCAGACAAATGGTCTTGGTTTTCTTTGGAGGTGTTCGGCTTTGACCGCTCTTTGGTCTGCGAAGTCTAAAGATACTACTGTGAAATTATCATTCGAAATCGCATTTGATCGAGTATCAAGAGACACGGTTTCCGTTTAGCACCAACCTTTCCCGTGTCCAAATGTTGACATAAAATGAAAGATACTCGGTCGTACAAAATGCCTTCTTTCTTTTCTATCTCTCACAACTTCACCCGCAGATCTTTCCTCAACATTTCCTGGACTTTTTGAATTATATCTTTACCGGTAGTTATCAGTAGCTGTTTTTGGTCTGCTGGAACATGGTGCATCCTCTAAACTTCAGCAACCCAGTTTGCAGTTATTGCATACGAAGGAGAAGACTCCTATTAACTTCGTCTAACTTCTATTAGTTTTGTATTTAAGTCTTTCAAAAAGAAACTCGTTTTTAATGATGATTAAGAAAATTTGACAGTGACAATGACGTTTTCAAATCAAGTTGTTATTGCCGAAAATTTCCGATCTATTGGGAAAAGTTAAATTCGTTAGAGGGCGCTGTCTTCAGTCTTCAAAGTAGTAGAACAAATATCCGTAAATAAAATGACTGTGCTATTCGTTAGAAAATAGTAAAGGTAAAGTAAGTACAAGAAAATATAAACAATTAAAAGTCGAAAACAACTCCAGTATGAAACCACAACTATGATTTATTTTGCTGCTTTGAAGGGTTCATCTTTTTTCACCAGAGGTCGTATTTGAATTATATATACTCCGGCTAATTCTCGTATGTTCTGAAGGTATGTATGTCGTTTGTTGGTATACTGCCTCTATGTAGCAATATTGCTAGTAACTGGTCTCTAGTCTCACTTTGAATTAAGATGTTCAGCGATGTAATTCACAGGCTCTACTCTCTCATATTTTACTTACTAAAATAGCGCGACGTCTCTAATAAGAAAAAAGCAATTATCATTTATCAATAATTGGCGGAATAAAGCCGGAAATGAAAAATAAGGAATAAATATGAGGATAATTTTTTTTAGAAAAATAATTTGTACCTTTTTCAAGATTATTAATTAGTGGTAAAAGCTCAACGAAGTACACTGAAAAAAAATATTCCAGTAGGAAAATCCTCCAAGCGAGTTTGATCCGGTTTTAGAGATAAACCTCTGAAGTTTTTGAGTCTTTAATAATCACTATTTATAAAATGAGTTAGTTTAATAAAACACTTATTTATAACTTATATAGTTGTGCTTATTATACTATTTCAGGTGATTTTTGTTTAAAAGATGAAACATCACAATGGGAAATTATATATCTTACAACAAATAACTATTTGAATAAACAACAACTAAGATTATATTTGTAATTTTTTGGAATAAAATGCAAACATGACTTAATCTGACCCAAGTACCAGGATTAATTGAATATAAAAAATATGAAAGGGAAATCTGGGATCTATGGGTTCATAGTGATATCGATGTTGAAGCTGCCGCAAATGACTTTAATTGATGAATACAGTATTTTTTGTACGTTAAAAATAATGGTTTAATTTACAAGACTGTTAAACTGATTCATTAATGATGTATCATTTTATTTCAAATGACATTCTTATTATGGTGCTTTATTTGTTTTTATAAAAATTATCTGTATCATTTTTGATAAATTAATTTAAATTCAACCAAAACAATATGTAGTGATTTTAGCATCATATATCGAGTAGAATGTAGAATAAAACAGGCAAACGAATATTCAGATTTTAAAGAAATACAAACATTTGTACCTCAAGAAAGCGTGCTTAGGTCCTTTTTTTATTTATTATATAACAAATATTTAACTATTTCAGATAATACTAATTTGGTTACGTTTGCTGAACACGTGACCCTACTTGCTTTTAATAAAATCCATGAAAAATCACTATAAGTTACATTAGCAGTACATTGGACCAAAAGATAAAACAATAAACTCAATGAGGTATATTACCAATGAAAAATAGTAAAGCTTTTCCCTGTGAATATCAATAGAACGAACAGCTAATGCAAAGTATATTATCTAGGCATAACTCTTGGTTCCAAGTTGAGAGCTTATTGAGAAGCTTGTTGGAAAGCACCAACCTAGACTTCATTTTCACACTAACACAGAAACTCTTTAGCTACTTGGAAACCAAGAAGTGAAATGTACAAAGAAATACGAACAATCTAAAGTATATTAGTGAATTGACTTTAGTAAATAAGTATTAGTCTTAAGAGAAAAATTCATTGTAAACTCGTTATTGATAAACGATTTTTTTAGTTTATTATTTTATTCCACCAATCAGATTTATATAAACTTTCTTAAAATATTTCATAATTTGTTATACTGTTGTATTAATTCAAAGTTCAACGGATAACAATTAACTAAGAAATAATTTTATGTTATTCGATTGATAAATTTAGATTGAGAGCCGCAGTGATCGACGGAATGACAAGCTATTGTCATTGTTCATAATAGTAAATACCCGGTACAACATGGTACCCATTACCGAAAGTAGTACCCCTTATGAGAAAAGTACTATTTAATTGCAAATTAGGTACTACCCAAAATCCACTACTAGACTCTACTAAGTACTTTTAAAATAAGTACAAAGAATGACATTCTGGAAAACAGATATATTATACTAAGCTAAAAAAGCCTATTAGGTGACCCTCCTTTATCCTCGTTGGCTCTGCTTGATCATTATTTTAACTATTTGTATTTTTCCTTTAATTAATTGTTTCTTCTCTGTACTAGTCAGATTTTCTGTTGTTGCAGAGCAATAAAAAGGTTCTAGACCAATCTTGATCTGGTTGACTCCTTTTCTTAACAAAAGGTCTTCATTTTGAAGTATTCTTTTTTACTGATACTGCAAGTCGGATTGCTACGTTGTATAGGGAGCTTATGTATATAGTGGCATTTTCTAACTTCTTTGCTTTTATTCTATTAACCTGTCTGCCTTTTTAACTAGATTTCATTGTTGTTCTCTTTATCTGCTCTAGGTTTCTCGTCAGTGCTGGAATTATTAGCTTTACTCATTTGATACATGAGAAATTCTTATTAGTTGTAAACTTTAGTAATTCATCACATTATCCTTTTGTTAATGCTAAATTATCTTTTTTTGTGGTTGTCTTCACTATCGTAAAAAGGATTTGTTATGTGGAGCAAGTTTTGTTCTTGAGTAGCGCATAAATCACCGTTCTTCTGTGTTGCTTCCAATAACCGCATGTTTGATGTAAATTTTTCTAAACCGTTTACTGCAGCGCTTAAAAGTACCACCCACAAAAAAATACTTGATGGTTGGGAATAATATACTTCCCAATTGATGACCAAAACATTAGAATTTTGTCTTCGTAATCATCATCAACAAGCAGGAAAGATCCGTCTTTCATTAAAGGAAACTTTTTAAGTATTTCGACTTCTCCTGTTTACTTTTGTTCTGAGGAACTCCATTGGCCTTTTGTCTTTATAAGTTGCTCTTGCAGATGATTTGTTTTTAATGTCCCCCTCCATATTTTCAATCTCTTCCTTGAAGCACAACCAGGCCACATATTTTCTTTTTTTATTCGATATTGTTGGTAGTGATAGTCCTCAAGAATCGCTAATGATTTTCCCCTGGGGGTTTTGACGATTAGTTGTTGATCTAATTCGAAAAAGGATATACCTGTAGATGCAATTAAGTTGAATAGTTTGGTACACAAATTAGAAAATATCGTTTGTATTAGTGGTACCAACATGATTGCACTCTATCTAATTATCCAGATTGGTTGAATTTTCAACAAATCTAATAAAGTACCTTCTTGTTAACACAGAAGCTTCCTCTTTGGACCTGACAGCACCCCATACTATATTTTGGTCAAATATTTTGTGTTGACTATATTGTAGAGCATCACGGTAGTTTTCGAAAATTTTATCTGGTAGCTGTAGATCTATTTATGCTTGGAGTTTTGGATTGTTTGTCACACTAACACTGTTTTGTGAAGCAACAACTGAAACACTCAAAGAGCCCATATGGAAGTATAAGTTTTTAAATTAATTTCAAAATTAAATGCAGTTTATACAGTTTTTTTTCTCATGTTCCATTTTGTTTTAGCTTTTTCAAACCTCCTTATGGATTGGTATGAACGAAAACCAAATCGTCTGTGACATTTTCTCGAAGAGGTGGAATACATAACGATTGATGAATCATCGGATTCTGAAGTTGACTCTGCCAGATGAGTGACCATAATTCTGAGATTCAACAAATACCACAAACCTAAGTAGGTGAACCACAAGATGGAAAACTATTAGGGCAACTAGAAGCGTTCGTACACGTTCTCGGAATATTCTTATTAATTTACCCTTAGTAAAACCGTATGTAATAAATTTGTTCAGAAACGAGAACATTATACAAAGTATCGTAAATTGTATCAACAGAAAATTTCTCAAAGAAACAAATAATAAGCATCGTAAGCCAATACTTATTGCTGAGATGAAGGCTTTATTTGCCGTCCGCGGTAGTCGAGTGAGCGGAGAACCGACATTCGGTCTCCTGGGTTCGGGGTTCGAGTACCGGTACCGGTACTAGGTGTGTTTTGAATGTGTGTGAGTGTCTTGTATGAATGTATAAAAATAGTATAAATTATAAAAACATAGTAGCTGGCTCATGGATAAACTCTTAGTGCCATAAAAAAAAGGCTTTATTTGGTTGACTGTACATTGCTGGGGTTGCTGGGTCTATTCGCGGTAAACATCAAAATATGAAAGATTTCTGGTTAGGGATTTTAAGAACAACAATGAGCCTGCATCGCTTTTTTTATTCTAGTAGATAAAATGTCGATTTGATGACATAGACACATGGAGTGAGGAGCGTAAAATAGACAGATGTACACTCAACCAAATAAAGCCTTTTTATGTAATCGTATGTAATATCATACAGTGCAAACAGCATAGTAATGAGGATAGCTAATTCTGCCGATTCTGGTTTCTGGCCGAAATATAATAGAAGATAATTGCTTTTCTAACTTACTTACATTAGTTTTGTTAGAAAATAAATTAACGTATGGGGCCGCTGTGCGTAAAAATAAAAGAGAGATACTAAATAATTTGATACAAACCAAGAGCATGACAGCTAAAAGAATTTTGATTTAGAGACCAAATTACAATATTATGTATTTAAGAGGAATAAAAATATTGTCATGTTGTCCTCAGTACATACATTTAGAAGACAATTCTATGAATGACACAACAGGAGATAAGAAACTATTAAATTATTATTTATTTAAATCATTATATACACTCTGGATAACAATGAAATTGAACCAATTAATCAGAGAATTTAATGGCAAGAACTGGAATTTGATATTGTGAAGGGCTGAGTTTCTCATGTAGTGACACAAAAGACCCACCAAATAAAAAAGTAAGATGCTCAATTTATCCAAGAAATGATGGTAAAAAGACAAAAATTTAACAGTGATTCAGATACTTCCAAATATCAATACATTCTACAACTCAACCAAATCTGGAGTGAACACGGTTGAAAGGCTATAAAATTCATACTCCACAACTATTAGTTCAGTTTTTTAGAATACTGGGATCTAGGGACACATTATTTACACTCTGGATAACAATCAAATTGAACAAATTAATCGGATGATTTACTGCCAATACTTGGAATTTGATCTTGTGAAGGATGAAAATAAGATAATAAGCAAAAAGGTATCTTGGAGTTTATCGTCTACGTAGTGAAACAAAAGACCCACCAAATAAAAAGGTAAGATGCCTTAGTTGTCCAAGAGTTATAAAATTTAGTCTTTTTATGTTTTTTAGCCTATAATATGTTATTTTATGCGATACACCATTTTATAGTGAACAACTAGTAATAATTTTAAAACTATAATGGTATCAGACAAAAGCCACGGTGTAGGAGGTGGGTTAAAGACGAAATGAATTGGAATAATGAGAAACGCTAATTAAAAAAATTAAGGAAATAACGAATGAAAAAAACGCATAGCAATAAACGGTACTAGAAATGCAAAAGGATGTATGTATTGTATATATATATATATATATATATATATATTTATTATAAAATGCTCTTGACTCATAATCCCGATAGTTACTAATCTGACATTCCATTTGTGAATATACAAAAGTCGCAAAGAGAAGAGAAACCCCTCAATGATTTTTCCACGTGAATCACACTCGTTTCGCCGTCTATGGATACCAGTGAAACACTGACGTCAAAGAAAAAGAAAGAAAGGAGCGTACGGCGTGTGCCGAACAGAGACAGAGCTACAAGAAACTTATTAGAGTAGGGAGCACAAGCGACCCAACCTAACCATACTCCGACCTGTTCGGCGATCGATGCGAATGCCGGAATAGACAAAGACAGACTATGTTTTATGCATGGACGTGATCGCCGAACAGGTCGGCAAACGGCTGAGTCACAGTAATTGATAATAACTTAGACATTGCTCTTTGCTGCTACGTTCGGGCTATTCGAAAACTGAATAACGCCTCTCTCTCTTTTTGATGGAGTCCACATTACAGTTTTCTGTTTTGTGAGCCCGGGTTGCCTCGTGCGATTAAAAATTAGCACGCTAAGAAAAATAAATGTCGTCTCTTTTCAAATCTAATTGTTCCTTGTTTTTCATTCCGTTATGGCTGTTTACAAACTGTAATTTATTTATCAGACAGTCCAAATTGCAAACGCGTTTAGATCCGACATTACAATAGCAAGTGGTGTTCCACAAGGAACATTGCTAGGGCCGATTTTATTTTTAAGCTGTTAATATTTTCACCAGAAGAGTGGATACTGACATAATAGTAATAATATTTGACGCATTTTAACTCGTAAAAAACAATACAAAAAATTAACAAAATACTAAAAAAAAGTAATAAGGGCCATTTTAATTGGATCGAGAAATCGTAACGATAGATCAAACTAGAAGGATGGACATACTAAAATAGAATAGAAAAGACCTTGCCGGTTGGATGTTGAAATCTTAAAAAGTACCAAAAAGGTTTTGGTTTAAAACTACAGTTCTTATCACTAAAACACTTAAGATTTCCTTCCAAATAATTTGGAGAAATTTGTTTGAATTATTAGAAAAATATTCCCAGTGAGTGTTTATCATAAATTATTTCTTTATTGAAGTAAAATTAAATATCTACGACAGATTTGTGTCTCCAGATGATTTAAATAATATACTTTATACAGGGTTGTACAAGTACATTTACATTATCCCACAAATTACAGTATCTTTTTCCATTCCTCTTTGTTCTCTGCTTCCTTAAATCTCCTGTTACAGCTTCTAACCATTTTCTCTTGGGTCTCCCTTTCTTTTTCTTTATTCCTCTCTCCTCTAGCAATTGTTTTTGTCCCAACCAACTCACTTTGTTTTCGGATTTTCTGGGTAATTGTCCGTTTTCCAACAACAATTTTAATAAGAATATTTAAAAAGTTTTGGAAAATCATGGAATTTTTAGATAAGCATATTTTATCTTTTACTTTTATAATGGAGAAATTTCAAAAAGTAATTGTAGAAACAATCATTAAGAAAGAATAATGATATTAAAGCATAAATTTTATGAATTTAGTTTCTTAAAAGAAAATTATTATACTATATACATTGCTAGTAGAGACCATAGTAAAATATTATTTAACTGCTTGGGGTGAAACATATAAAACAATGCAAAACTCTCTACAAGTACAAAACTTATTAATAAAGATACTTTTTAAAAATATATATATACAGACTATAATTTTATTCCGGGCACGGCCCTGTTAAGAATTCAGATGTTTTACAACATACTATGTGGCAACGTTGCAACATCCCTACCTTAAAATCCGTAACTTCAACTTTGATTCAGAAGTGATTGATTTTTATATTTAGTTAGTAGCAAAGAAACCAAAACGCTGCGAATTGTGCTTAGTACTTAAATCCTATGTATATAACATGTATGCAATATTTAAGGAACAAGATTCTTTACCATCCCCCTACCCGTCCCTTAAAATCAAATATTAGAAAAATAATACATTCCCCACATTTATCTGTAGTAGAATTAATAAAAAAATAGAGTAAGTAACATTTCTGAAGACAATTGGAAAAACTATATACAACATCTAATTAAGGTGACAAATTCCTGTGTATATGTGTACTAAATATTCAATACTTAATAATAACCCAAGCAACACATTTAGTACCTGCTATGTGGTAGGGACTAAATATGTCACTCCATAGTGGTTTGCCTTAGTTGCCACTAAGTCATAGGAACGGATTGAATCCGTTCCTGGTACCAAAGTGGGGAACAAATGTCACGTAGCCAAGTCGTATTTGCTACGTTCCGGCTACAGTCCCTACAACTTCATGGAACCTCACGGCTACGTTGTAGGAACATTCCAGGGTAGTTCCCGTGTAGTAGCGTTCACTTCCGATATTTTCCATGTTTGTTGTCTTTGTTTCTCATATTTCTGAATAATACTTTTATCTCAACTTAACTTGTTCTTCCATTCACTAAGGTTTCCATAACATCATACTTTTAAACTTATACTTAATATGGCGGTAATTGATAATATCTATATAATTCATGTGTTGTTCATATCGGATACAAATTTTACAAACGAATGAAAGTTTATCGTAAATTTTTGAAAATTAGGTTGAAAAAATAAAAGCGCCTTCAATATATACACTTATTAAATAAAATATACTTAATTATAACAAATTTTCTTCTTTTTTATATTAGTATAAATGTATAATTGGAGAAAGTATAATAATATTCTTTTGTTATTTTATCGAAAATAGCATTTATATTAACACTTTTTGAACTTAAAAATAATGGTATGTTTCCATATTTTAATTTTTTAAATGGCGGAAATGGTACCTCTGTACCTCAAAGTACCTTCTGCTACTTCTATGGTATATTAGCCATCTATAAGGTGGCAAATTCCAACCGTTTTGTCTTTTAAAGTATTCGCTACGATAAAGTAACAATCTGAACCACCCTAATGTAACTATATGGTAGCAGTTTCTACCTTGCTACTACAAAGATACTAATAAAATTAAGTACGAATTGTTTTCGCCACCAAGGTCCCATTTGCCACTTTATAAGTACATTTACAAAAGTGTAAATTTGAACCAATGGCTAGTTGTTTGCATATGTGTCAATATATTGTTCATGTTCACTTGAACTCTGCAATTCAGTCTTTGTTTCGAATTTCGCTTGGCCGTTTGTTATTTTTTTAAGTTTTCTGTAAAAAGTAGATGAATATCTATAAGACGTTTTCTTTCGAATTGATTTGGAAGCCATTTTGTAAAATCTGATGTTACTTAATAGGATAATGATACCATAGAGTAGCGATTTTAAGTATAATTCACTATATGGTGGCATGTGTAAGAAGTGGCTACTTTCAAGAAAACACAGTCTACTCCCGGGACGTACCCGGGTTCTATATATGTTACTATGACTATGAACTACCACATCTTGTAAGTCACAATTTAGTTCCACAAACTAGTAACTGCCTCGGAAATTTGCCGATTCAAAGTAGCAGCGGTTTTAAAAGCTGTTTGAAGAGTAGCTGGGTAGTTGCACTGAATTTAAAAATGTCTTCATGTGGCGGGCCTTTGTTGTAGTCAATTTAAGTAGCAAATAGGTAGCTGCTACAGCTTTTCAGTACTAGAAAGTTATTAATCTTTTTAAGTTAAAAAATAGGTAACAGGTTGGAACCATTTACTTTTATAAAGTTCCGGTTTCTATACTACGTGTTCCCGAGACTAAATGTGTTGCTTGGGAAGTTTAGATGAAGATACTAATAATAGTAACACAGAACTATATTTAGAGTAAAGTAGAATTAAATTTCCAAAAATTAATTATTTTAAAACTCTTATATCCATATTGTATTGTATTTTAATCTTAAACAAAATCTAATCTATTTCTTCAAGCCTACCCTGCATCCATTTAATGCAGTTTCAAGATGTTGAGATCTACACAATGGAATTTAATCAGGTAGTGGATTTATTATTATATTATATAATTTCTTTTCTATTAACCTAAAACAAATAAATAATTATAAAAACTATAAAAAATGTTAAAAAATTCATAATATATCAGCATGGTAAATTAATACAAGCATATTTTTTATCAAGCACTGGACAGGCCTGTCGCCATAAAAGAAGCATTAAATTATATTTGGGTGGTGTCCGCCCTTGTTTAGTGTTAAACATGTATAATTTTATAATTATTGCCTATTGTAATTGAATTTGTTATACAGGGACCCGAAATTAAACTTTAAAAATTTTAACCACCAAGATTCGATGACGGTTCTACACAGTGAAGGGGGCCTTGAATAAACTTATGCCAAGAAATATAAGTATAAGCAACAAAATTAATCCATTCGTGAATAAATTACACTTATTAACAGTTACTTTGGGGATTTTTTTATCGCCTTGAAAGCTCCATAAACTCTTTTGAGGGCACTTTTTTGTAAAATCAATCAAATACAAACAAAGTTCCGCTTCTACTTTGTAGCGTAAGATTGTATAGCCATGGGGCACCAGAGCGGCTTGCAGATGATTGTTAGGGCTACTTGTGAATTAAAGAAAATCTAATAAATATGAGATACCACTGTAAAAAGGAATAAATGACACTTAAGCGGTAGATACAAAATACTATAAAAACAAAGCATCTTTCTGGCTTACAAATTAAAATAATTTCCACGTAAATCTGTAGCTGTACTGTCCTGTTCTAATGACGTCGCGAAACATTAGCTCGTTATCATACACAGCAATTCTCCTTGCAAAACACAAGTACGTCGATGTTTAACTTGCAAAGTCCAACAGATTATTAACATTACAGATAAAACATTTATTTGTAATTTACTTACCTACAAATAAATACAGTGGTAATAAAATCGCATTTTTAGGATGATTGAAATATTAGTTTAACAGCACTCTTCGTAAAACTTTTTGAAAAAATAGGATCAAAAATAGTTTACACTTAATGTCTTTAGTATAAACTAAACACATTCATTCCAAGTAAATATCTCACATGAATGTGTAGAGATATTTCTACAGGATGTTCCTAAATAAATCTATCGGGTTATGGATAAATAACGGACATTTGGATGGTTAATGCATATCCTTTAGGTATCCACAGTTAGATATCTATTGGATATCATAACTATCCACCAAATATGTCTAATGGATATCAACATTGCATATGGTATTCAAAGCCAATAGCAAAAGCAGTAGATGTCCAAAGAAACCTCAATTGATTATATGTCATTTAAACTTAGATTCCAAAATAACACCTTGAAAATATTAAGAAGTAAGTTTTCCATTATTAACCAATATTCTCCCATGGTAGTCCATTAGAGTCAAAAAAAGATCGTTTCATTACAGGTTGTGAAACTCTCACATCCCTTTGATTCTGTACTATTGCAAGGTGAGAGAAAATTTATAAAACCTTCTGCTTCTTCTTTGCATGTCATCTTCTAGCCAAGGTTGGCGACCACAAATCTGAATGCTCTAGGTCTTGCTGTGTGGATCAATTGTTTAACGTTCATGTTTGTCCACTCTCTAATATTCTTCAACCATGACTTTTTCTTTCTTCCTATGCTTTTCTTCCCTTCTATTCAAGTAGTCTGTTTTCCGTACTTTGACGGTAGTCGGTAACTTCCTTGGTTGCCCAATTCTTCTCAACACTTCATCCTTGGTAACTCTTACTGTCCATAGCATTTTGAGAAGCCTCCGGTAGAGCCACATTTCAAAAGCTTCAATTCTTTTTGATATCTCCATTTTCATTGACCATGTTTCTCCTGTTTCTGTAATACTCAGGTATAAGTTTTTATTATGTAGTAGTGGAGCATATTTCATGAAACCTGCCCTAGCGATTTCGATTCTGGTTTTAATTTCCTTACCCTGGTTAAGCTGTTCGTTTAGTATGGCTCCCAGATATCTGTACTTGTTAACGCGCTCCAGCTCTTTGCTTTCCAGAATGAGGCGGGGTGTGTTGTTTAACCGGTTTTTAGATATTACCATATATGTATATGGTTTTCTTAATATTGAATGTTAAACCAATGTTCTTGCTTTTCCCGTTCACGCATTCTACCAGTTCCTGTAAATCTTCCATAGAATCTGCAAGAATAGCAGTATCATCGGCGAATCTTATGTTATTTATCGCCACTCATCCACTCTTTACTCCTTTTTCCGTTTTCCGTTTTCCGTTAGTATCTATTTCAAGGTTACTGCCACTATCCTCTAGATTCATGTCTGGATCCTCTTTATTGTCGAAAAGCAATGTCCTTATGTAGCGCTTCTCCCAAGTCTTCTTCTAAAGAATTGAATTACTAATGAATCTATCTTGTTTTTTCTGTTTCGAATGGAGGAATCTTTGATTGTGGTTCATCACAGAACTTAATACAAAAAACGTGTTGTCCTATAATTTAAAAATTAGGTACACCAGAAATGAAAAACAACCCAAGCGACCCATGCTATCGAGGACTGCAACCTGAAGAAGTTTGATGTACCCTGTAACCAGAGCTGTAGGAACATTATTAAAGCGATCGATAGAAGCCGTTCCAGCTAAACATGAATTTCGAAATCCTGTTTTTATATCTACAACGGCGACGGAAATCAACAAAATACCGCTAGCTGGGTAGAGAGGGCACCACCAGAGAAAGGCTTCGATTTACGCTGGCAGTTTGAACATCGGCTATTTTTAGATATTATTTTAATAATTTATATAGTAACACGCGCCGTTTTTTTGGTTTTAGTTTTTTGTCTGGAATGAGGAAATTTAATTAACTAAAACTGAACACTAAAATTAGAAAAATGTCGGTAATAATAATAATAATATCTACACCGTATTTACAACAACTATTGTTGGTCAAATAATTATTATTGCATCCAATTTTGCACTTTTGAAAATTCCTTACCCACCTCATTTTTAATAAAATTTGCAATATTTCCTGGTAGAACAATTTCATTGTTTTTATTTGGATCATGATTTTGTAACGAAGACTCACTTATATACATTCATTTATGAGAAAAAATTAAGAGATTCCTTATTTAAAATTATGAGTGATATTTCATATTAAATTTTTTTTCAGCCGAACTGTCATAAGGACGTAGTAAAATTGAGTTTTAATTGTTTGTCTCAAATAAAAAAAGCTAATTTAAAAACTTGAAATTTTGGGAATTACTAACATTTCTAAAAAGGTAATTGTGGTTTTTTGGCATATACACCATTATGTAATAACAGTATAACCCTAAATAAGGATTATGTATGTAATCTCCAAAATTTTAAGTTTCTCCATTAACCTGGATTTGAGAAAAAATTAAAAACTCAATTTTAATTTAATCCTTTCGGAATGAGTTGAACTAAAAAAATGTGTTCATAAACTTCCCTTATAATTTTTAAAGATTAACCTCCTACTGAATTTAAAAAAACACTAAATGTAAACCAATATATCAAAAAAAATAATTACATTTAGAAGATAATATATATATATATATATAGGATGATCCATTCCATCTAGAAATATTTTTTGATATGGAAATCGTTAAAAGTACCAACAAAATATGGAAAATTTTCTATCTCATATAAATCAAAGATATGTATTTGCAAGCACACTATGTACTGAATCTCAGGCATAAGTATTTTATCAATTTGCTGATACAATGGAATCGAAATGTGAAAAAATATAAAGGATGTTCTATTAAAAAGAATTAAAGGGTTCATTCTAGGGGTGTGGGGTGAACATTTTATAAGATGTGAATGTTATTATATCCTCCTTATATTGCAGATGAATTAATCAAATGGCATCATTGTCGTCCGAAGCGCCATGGCAAATAATAACACATTTATTCAGAGTGTATATATAGTTTTCACTGAAGATACACTCTATACAGTCTGATATTAAAGTTTGGAATCAAGCTTTTAACTCAATATTCTACAATTTAGAACAACGTTCTTTGAAATAAACCCTTGATTTCAAATAGCCCCACAAAAAAAACTAGGGGTGTTAGATCTGGAGAACGTGGTAGCAATTTCACTGATCATTTAAACATTTAAAAAATTGTTATGCAAGATATTAACTTTTTTATATCGTAATTCAAGTGGCAAATCCCTCTATCAAAAACTAGAGAAAAAATTGAGGGTTGACATTGAAAATAAATTAACTATGCCGTCACCCCGCAAAAACTAAATACGTTAAAACTTAAATTTTGCTTGTCAATAGTGTCATTTATAAAAATAAAATTGACCTGTCCCAGGAATTTTCATAAACACGTTGCATAATTAAGTTAAAAGCTTGGTTCCAAACTTTATATTGAAAATTCGCTTTATATGTGAAAATAGCTCATAGGAAGTAAAAAATATAGATTTAATTACATAATTAAGAGATATCTGGAAAAAATGAGCACAGAATTATTCTTATGAGAACTTGACCTTTTCAGAGGCGAACTCAGTCTCAATGATCAAAAATATTATTGGTTTGAAACCTTTGTTGTTGAACACGATATATTTTTCAAGTATTTGCTATTTTACAAAATCAATTAGTGACTGGTATTAGTTTGGTACCAGAATTTCTAGCATTTGATCCTTCTTCAGTCATTTCTAAGTTCAAATAAGTACATTTCCTAAAATATTTTTATACTAAATTTTAGACACATTTTTTATTTAGTATATTTGTTATTAAATGGAAGTATTGTTTTTTGTTCTGTATTCTAACAGTTGCCCCGTTTCTGTAAATATTTTAATAATTTCGCTCTTTTTATTCCGTCAAAGCTATATTATGGATTTCTTGATTCAAGTGGTATATCGGCTCCTTCAGTTCATTTTATTCTCTATTTTATACAGTTAACACGTCTTTTCGTTAGGAGTAATAAGATTGTTACTATTTTCAGACATTCTATAGCGAAACACCAAAACATTTTTGCAGATTTTATTTCAGGAAATGCTGCCACAAGTGGAAACTAGGGTTTACAGAAGAGGTTTTTAAAGGGTGTTCCATTAAGAAGGAAATATGTTAAGATAAAAAAAGTCAATGTTATTGTTTGTAAATTTTTGATTTCTTTATTTAATCTTGTGGAATGGTTCATGGCAATTATGTGTGAAAGATAATATCGGCCAAATGTTCGCCAAGGCTTCGGCGGCACACCTCCAACCGATGGTCCAAATTTTGTATGACATCTCTGCATAATTGCTCCTCGATCTCACCAATATGTCTTGTTATCTCGTCTTTTAGCTCTTGAATTGTTGTTGGCTTGTTGGCATAGACCTTGCTCTTAAGATATCCCCAAAGGAAGAAGTCCAAAGGCGACAAATCGCATGATCTCGGTGGCCAATTGACTTCGCTGTTTCAAGAGATAATGCGCCCAGGAAACTACTCATTCAATACAGCCATTGTTGCATTGGCTGTGTGGCATGTGGCGCCGTCTTGTTGAAACCACTTGTCGTCGGTATCCATAGCATCCAATTCTGGCCACAAGAAGTCGGTGATCATGGAACGGTACCGCTCACCATTCACCGTAACTGAATTGCCAGCTGCATTTTCAAAGAAAAATGGTCCAATGATTCCGCCAGCAAAAAAGGCCCACCAAACAGTGACTTTTTGTGGATGCATTGGCTTCTCAACAATCGCCCTTGGATTTTCATCAGCCCAAATGCGGCAATTCTGCTTATTAACAAAGCCACTGAGATGGAAATCGGCCTCGTCGCTGAAGAAGATTTTCTGGCAAAATTCCGCATCGGTTTGTCTTTGCTCATGCATCCAATCGGCGAACGTTTGGCGCTTCAAATGGTCAGCAGGCTTCAGTTCTTGGGTCAATTGAATTTTGTAGGCGTGAAGAGACAAATCCTTCCTCAAAATTCGATGTAAGGTGGTCGTGGAGAGGTTCAATTCCTGCGCACGATGACGAACTGAGGTGTTTGGGCTTTCGGTCACATTCTCACGAACTGCAGCAATGTTTTCATCTCAACGGCGTGTCCGAGGGTGGTAGTCTTTTCGCATCTGCCACCGATTACTTTAACACGTTGTTCGATTGTTAATCTTTGCATGGTTGAAATTGCCAAAGACAGAACTTGCCAAATCTGCAAACAGATGTAAAAAATGATTTGACGTTTAAGCGTGGTTCACATTTAACATATTTCCTTCTTAATGGAACACCCTTTAGTATCACATAAGAAACAGATTCAAAGAGATCCAGAGAGAAAAGTGCTCCACTAGGTCGTGTGGTCATCTGACAATGCAAATCTGAGTGAGGAACCTTCAGACGATGACGGGGATAATGGAAGCCTAAGGCGATTATTACCCAGTATATCAGGGTAGTAATCATTCCAGACAGATTCAGGTCAAAATGTGTGTGAAGCTAACAAACATTAAGAATCTTCAGATAAAATTCCCATAAATATAAATCTAATGATTTTGCAATATTAAGAATAAGCATAATTTTTCATTTAGTCTCAGTTTGTTTTACGAATTTATTCCGTAAGAAGCTGGTGCAGTATAAATACTATTCATACTCGTAGAAAGGAAGCCCATAAATAGAAAATAAGGAGACATATTAGCCGTTAAATCTACATAAAAAAATTGTATCCCTATTTCAATATTGTTAATGTTGCCATTAAACAATTTAACGTTGCATTTTTTAAATGTTCCCATCCTATATTGAGTGTATCATTTAAATTATTTATTTTACCCTCGGTTTATTAAATTTCCGAGAGACAACTTGAGCAACTGAAGATATCCATAATACCTACAGCTTGATTGTGATTATTAATTAGCGTAGGGATAGAGCAGAAGGGCTCTTAGTAGTGACGCATTCAAAGAACAAGTGAGTGAGTGTTCAAAGGCTCGCCTTCAAATCCCTGTATTTGATTATACAGGCTGTTTTGTACATCCTGTCACCAAATATATTGGAAAAACGCCACCTCGACAGTATCTTTATTGGGTGGTACCCTAGAAACGGCCATCCGTGCTTTTGTAAAAGTACTCCCGTATTCTTTAGTTACAAGTATAGCCATTCGTATACTTAACAATACTCTGCAATTAGTTTTTTTCTCTAGAACCGTGTGCCTGTAGAGGATTATTGAGTTAACTATATAGGCATACAGATTATTTAACTTGTTCGTGTCTACTTATTTTTAAGTTCTCTATTGTTGGACCAATTCTTTTAACATTTTTTTCCACTAAGGAAATCGTTTCTGTCTCTCTAGGAGCAAATCTTACTTTGTTAGATAGGAGCAACTTTATGATACAACGAAGCGTTCTTAACCCCTTTAATATGTCCAGTCTAAATGTACCATCTTAAGATATATATTCGAAAGGTGGGTACAAGTAGGGATCATTGTCGCACACGGAATATAACCTTACCTAACCTAGCCCCATCCAACCTAACCTAAACTAAACTAACTTAACCTAACCATACCTAACAAAACTAATCAAACCTAAAGGAGAAAGCCAATTTCGCAGTTCTTTCCATTGTTTATAACCGAATTGAAAGCAGTTTCCATATTTAATGTCAAGAATATATAGATAGTACCTACTATTCTCCAATAGAAGGGAACTTCAGATGACATTCTAGTGGCTTCTGTTACTTGGTTTTTGTGTCGATGGTTGATCGGAGAGGGATTCTTTCTTAATCCATTACCGGCTTAATACTTTAGTACATTTTTCCAGGGCCAATTTTTGCCTCTTCGTTACTAAGACGCATGGAACTAATATTATAAAACTAGTGTGAGTTTACCAAGCTTTATATACAGGCAAACTTCAGAACTACGTCGAACTTGCCATTTTACTATTACCCTTATTATGAATTTATCTGTATTTATATACTTTTCTTGCCTTCTCGAATATTCCAGAAAATTATTGACGTTTAGGAGAATAGATTAGGTGTTCCTGGTTTTCCGAGGCCTTGTTCTCACAAGTCTTTGCCTGTAAAACTAAACATAAAAAATAAATATAAAATACTCTTTCCTTTATAATTTTTTGGACCTCCACAATGATGGGTGTTGGACCGGACTTTAAAGATTGTTATTTAAATATGAGGATCACTCTATGTTCTAATACACTACAAACTATTAAATACTAAATATTGCTTTTGTTCGAATTACCTTGTTTCTATTCACATGAATTTCATTCAAATTGTGAGGATACAGCAAGACTACGCTTATAACCCCGTATATACTTTTTTTCAAGAATTAGTTATGTTTTGAGAGGACGAAACAGGCTTAAAACATTTTGACCGCGTCGCATAGTCCTTTCACCAAATTTCCCCAAACACTTCATCCCTCCGAAAGGCATTACCAAACGACTGCGGAGTGTGTAGAGCTGCAAACTTTCCTAATCAAACTTGTGCTGGAGGTGCCGCAAATTCTAACAAACGATACGGGGTTTAGGGATGAAAGCCAATACTGATTCGTTCACTTCAGTTGTGTTTAACTATTTGTTGATATTGACACCAACAGCGTGTTTTCGGCCTAATCGACACTTTATGTATCAGTCACTTAAACGAAGCTCATCAACAAACAAAAGTTGCAAAGGAAGGAATTCCTTTGTTGGCCTATTTTAAAATATTTATTGTAATGGGTGTACAAAGTATACATTTTTAAAACGTAGAAGTACACAGCATCAAATTGTATAAGGCATTTAAAGTATTTCCGTATTTTAGTTATGAAAATAGGCATCTTTCAAACCTACTATACATGGTTGGGATAAAGTATCGAACCAAGTAAATATCTTTAAAACGAAACGGACGATATTTATGAAATTTTACCAGTAAGTGCAATGGGGCAAAATGCAGCTGTTGTACTTTTTTTGTTAATAATATACTTCCGGTTTAACCGGAAATACCTTCAAATTTTTTAATTTAAATGGGACTTCCTGTATATTTTTGCAGATTTTGAAAGATCTTATTATTTCGAATTCGTACATACTGGGTTTAGTGTAAAAAATCTGTAAAAACGAGGAAAACAACACTTTAATAAACTAATTTTAAGTTTTTATACATTAGAGTAAAATACCATTTAGATAAACAAATTGATATTGTTTGTATTAATAGTAATAAACAAAAAAAGTACTATCTAGTAGCTAACTGTTGCCAAACTGTCAAATTGTAATTTATGGTTACAAGTAAATGACTAGCTAGATCTCCAGACGTAACCAGCATAGATTTCTCTACAATTAAATATATTTTCGCGATGTAATGATTTGGTGCAATGGTAAAGAGTATGAGAGTTGAGATATCTCTTATGGATTAAAAATCAAAGTTTCGAACACATCACATCCATCATCACAATGAAGAGCAAAACCCATATTTTCGTTGATGGGGAATTTCGAATATATTAGAAATTGGTATGATCAAAATGTTTAAACTTAATAATTATTGTTTTATTTTTATGTATTAATTCTTAATAAGAATCAGCTTAGAATTAAATACGTTTTCGACATATGAGTTAATATGGTTTACTGGCATGGGGTAAAAGTATGAAGGTTAAAAAAAACTCGTACTGATTAAAAACCAACGTGTCATACATTTATTTATTTTACTACACTACAATGAAAAGTAGGATTTTCTCTTATAATTTTCCCGATTTTCTTTCGGAATAAACATTTAATATAATATTAACAATAAATTACTATTACCTACCTACCTACCGTTACTCCAAATTTTCTACCCCAGCGTTAATTTTTTTATTTGCAAAAGTTGATTAGAAGCAGGAATTAAGGAACCTCGCCTCGTCCTTTGTTTCCCCAGGCTCCTATTCTTCATTTTCCCAAATTTTAAGGCAGAGCCGGCATAATGCTCCAAGTTTAAATTTGTTTCCATTTAAATTTGCTTCTTCCGCCTTTCAAGATTTCTCGAATACAAAACTGACGCCTTCTATTTTAGGATACTATTAAATTTCACTCACTTTTTTTAATATTGTCAATTGTCAATACAAATACCTAAGTACTAATTTGAAAAATAGGATATTTGATCAGACACATTCTTTTAGAGACATTGATATCCATAGGATATGAAAGCGGATATGTGTTAAATATCCACGAGGGACATTATAAAGAGTAGGTGAATAAAGTCATATAAGGGGACAAGTATGAAAATAATTGAAAAAAATAAAAGCATTCAGTTCAAGTAACATTTACAGAATATCTCAGATATATCCAGAGGATGTCCAAGAATATCAATCGACCGTCTATATATAATAGAGATTCGGATGTTTAATGGACTTCAATTTGTTATCCGTAAATCTGTATTCGATGGATAATTATCGGAAATACCTAAAAGATATCTAATGTATATTCATGTATTGTATGGGTAGGTTGGTTACTTGATTGGATAATGCGGTTTTTTAGTTGTCCCTGGTGTAAGGCTTATTGAATTTTATTTCTTTGAACATGCAGAGTGTATGAGTTGCTTAGTCATAGCAGAGCCCAGTCTACATATGGGATATTCTTCAAAGAATTTCATAAGATGGAGGTGGTCTAGACCAGAATATGTTTATTTCCTTTTTAAATTGTGCTAGTTTCATATGGACGTTTAAGTAACTTACATTACTTTCAAAGGCATGCCCCTATGGGGAGGGTCTTGAGTTTGTTTAGCTTCCTAAAAGGGATTGGATTTATTGAGACCTCTAAATTAGTAATGTGGAATTAATTTTAGGCGGAGATGGATGAATTACTTTTTTTACAAATACTCGTAGTGGTATGTAGGTTACCGAATGTATCGTTTTCAATGGTAAATCTTACCTAGGAAACACTTCTTTCTGGTAACTTATAAATGAATTCAGATAATTATTTGGAGAATTCCTATCTGCAAATTGATTCGATAACAGGCCGTCTCTGATTCCATCCCCATCCGATGTGGAGGTCGAGCCAGCGTTTCCAACGTTAGCAGAGCAGAATTTCCACACTTTCCACTCCACGTTCCATACCACCCCCGGTTTCATTTTCCATAACAATTTGGCGCCCGCCACACCGAGCGGCGCAAAATATACGACTCGAGCATTATCGTGGATTTTCGTTTCGTATTTTCATTTTATTTTGTGCACAAAACAGACGACGCTGTTTTTGGAACGATGCAAAACAACTACACTCGAATTCGCATGATAATCCTCACAGCGAGTAGAGAATTTTATGAGGGGTTGTTTAGAGAAGCAATATCAGAATTGAGTATAAATGTAAACAATTTAACTACTGGGTATAACATTATTTTTTAAATATAAACTAATTTTTTAGTAAAAAAAATCTACAGAGCATAAAGGTTATTTTGAATTAGAAAAAACTAAATGGGTTCTTAATTAGACAAATTGCAATTAGTTTAATTTAAGAAAAATTTCAATAAAAGTACACCACTTAACTTTTACAAATAAATGTCTGTTAGGTTTCTTTCTGTGGTCCAATTTTTGTGTAATGAAAGTGAAATATATTTTGGTCTTCGCATTTTCCGACTAAAGTTCATCTTTTTTACGTAAAAGAGTTTTTTACCAATAACAGTTTAGGTATATTTATTAGATTATTTTTTTTTTAGATTAAAGTATTTTTTGTGACATCTCTGTTATATTAGCAGAAGAGGTTCAATAATAGACTGGTGAGACACTTGGATTTTACTCCTTTAAATTTCTACATAAAGAATTATCAAAAGAGTTTATGCAAAAATTTAATTTCTCATAATTTCAATTATTCCTTAAGGTTCATCTAACCCTAGACCTAAAAAAATCGACGTTCAAATATTAAAAAAAATTATGGTTCAATTGTTAAATTATAAGCGTCATTTTTTGAGATTTAACATTTTTTACATTTACAAGAAGGCTCTTATTTCAACCATCTTAATTTTTGTTATAGTAAATTGAAAGAAACAGAAAAAGTTTGAAAAAATTTGAACCTGCAGTTTTTATCTAATAAAAAGAAATCATATTAAAACGAAGAAACTATATAAAAACTTAATCAAACATTTAAGATTACAACTATACAAACCACCTTAATTAGTTGTAGTATTCTAAAAACTTTTTAAAGAATATTTAAAACAATTTATATGTATAAGATTTTTTCGTGTATTTCCTAAAAATTATTTCTTTGTTCGTAAATAATAAATCCACATATACCAGAATTTCAAAAAATTATGCTAATAATTTAACAATTGAGCCATAATTTTTTCAAAATATTTGAATTTTTTTTTAGTAGTAGGGTTAGATAAACCTTAAGTACGTTTATAAATAAAATAAAAGTAGCAATATTATTTAGATGTCAAAAATATAAATAGAAATTTAAAAGACCCGTGTTGAAATATCAAAGAATTGTTACTATGTAATTTTAATATTTCATTTAGCAATATGAACCCATAAATCTAGCTATTTTTTAGTTCATTTTTCTCGTCTAGTCGATACAGAATGTTTTATCTGATTTTGAAACAAATACTAACTAATCGAATTAACTTAGTATCATGCGATCTTCGCCAGTCTATTTCATCTTTTTTAAACCATTTTATTTTTTTGTATTTAAAATATAAAAAATTGTCTTTTCTGCTTCGTTAATAATATGCTGGGGTGATTGAGTCTTCGAGATTAATTTCTTTCTTTCAATTTCGAAGAAAATAATGGTAACACTTCCTACAATTTCATGACAGTAAAAGTATGTAACAATCTAAAAAATATTCAAATCATGCATACTCATAACTGTGGCTGACAAAAATGAAAAATAGTAATTATATAGGGAACTCCTTATTACCATATTTATTAAGCTTTCGATATAGATTTTGCCGCGACTCTCCTTTATTTATTTAATAAAATATTAGCAACAACGAGACTTGTGTAATATTCTACACCTTAGACTCGTTAAATAATATACTATATTAAATGTTAAATATTAGTAAATAAATAATTTATTATTATTATTATTATTTTTAATAAATTTTTTCAACCTGGTTTTAATTAATAAAAATGTTTCAGCAAATGAATATATTGTATGCTAACTTATACATAGTACCCGGTATACTTCAGTAAATTTTTGCAGTACTTCAGGGAGTCAAGGTACTTTAGGTATTTCACAAAGAGCGAAAACATTTAAAATTGTATATGCAGGCTCTTATTGCTTGTAAAATAACTTAAAAACAGTTAATATTTTATAAAAACAATATTAGAAACATATTTGGAAATACAATTATTAACTTCCAAACAGAGTCGTAGAAAATATTGGACCTAAGGTAGCCATTACCAATAGTAGCAAGTTACTGAAAAAAAAAAATGATCAAAGAAATACCTGTATTCGAATATTGAAAACTGTGGATTATTTAGAAAATGTATTAGCAAAATATTTATTAATTCGTGAATGAAATAACGGTATAAATTATGACGAGTTTAGTACCCACATTCTAAACAATATTGAGCTGGGCCCGCTTAACCTCTTGAAATATCCTAATCAATTATAATTTTTGGGGCCCTTTTTTATTATGATGCGTCAAAGAATTACATAATTTATATAACGCATAATTAATTTTCTAAAACTATAGTACTGATGCAACAATTATATTCAATAAATCTTTTAAAAATCTCTTTCTTGCATTTTTTTTTGCTTAAGAAATAAATTGTAGGCACCTACTTTAGCTCTAAACTAAAGAATTGTAAAATTTAAAAAATCTACTGTGTGCTGTAACTCTAAATCTGACAATTAAGAACATCTACCTGAAAATTTGTTTCACACTTTCATGACTGAACTCTTTGATTTTTTTAATAAAAGTAATACTTTCTCTTTGTTATCATGTTGTTTTAACTGCCTTAATTTTCCTGATTACTTCTCTCCATCAGTGCAGTCATCCGACATACTATTTTTTGCTGGCGTTTCTTTGAGAATTCGATATACGTCGGAAAAAACCCATCAGTAAAACAACCTTCACTCCAATATAACCCTTATAACAACTTATTTAAATCGCAAATTCGCTTGTGAACTGAATCATTCCCTGTCATCTAAATGGGTTACGTTCTCTGCACGTCATCGGCCAATGGGACAAATGCGAAAGAAGAAGTAGTAAGAGAGGAGTGTATTGGAGGTGCAATTGGTGAAAACGAGATGTTGGTCCTGTATGTGGAGTACGGTTGACGGGTAGGAATCGGTTTTGGGTTGGATCGGGTAGAGGTCTCACTGCTGGGAATACAGAGGCGTTCGAAAATATTTAATACATTTAATCGCGAAGAAGCATTAAATAATAACATTAAATTCAGTCCAAAATATAGTTTTGACGAGAATGTAGAAATTATTAAAAAGATGAGTATGTTGGACGCCATATAATCTCACAAACGTCTCATGGATTTTAATGACATCCGAAGGATATCTACAAATATGGATATTCGTTGGATGTACGTTAATACGGTTGATATAGATGTGTAGTTGATAAAACTTAAATGTCCACGAAGGATATATAATTATCTTCTACACTAGTGAACGTAATTTTTTGAAAAATCAGTTGAATCAGTGAATAAAATTATAAAATATTTTTGAAGAGGGTGCCTGATGTCCCTAGATAAATCTCAAAATATTTAACTATGGTAAAACTGAAGTTGGATTCCTTCCTTTTTTTCAAAATAACCTTTCTTTGGCAAATTACATTGCAAGACGTCAAATATTTTCATGAATCAATTACACTTTCTGTTTTTTCGGGAATTAGTTTTATTCTTCTGGGTTCTCCTGAATATCGTGAAATTAGCAACCCTTATAATATTTTTCAATAACAGTTTATTGGAGTAAAGTTTCCGCGACGTAACAATGACCGAATGTGATGATTACACAGAAATCAGGGAGGAATAAATATAAAGAATGAGAATTTCCCATACAGTGGAGAAAAAAGACATCAAAAACATCAGAGGCAAGGTAGAGTAAAAATATAGAACAAATATACAACATTAGTTAATCTAACGTTGTAAATGAAGAAAATGAGGAAGGAGCATAGAGAGGAAATAAATCAGTTAAGCAAGGAAAACATGAATAAAAGAGAAAAAAGAATATTTTTTACTGTAAGTATCAGATTAAGATAATGGATGTCAGAAAAGAAATATTGAAAAGGCAAAAACGAAGAAATAAGGTCATAATGCAAGGAATACAAAATAAAACACGGAATACAAGGGAGAAGGTATTAAGAGAAACATCAGAAATATAATAGAAATCGATCGGGGAATTAAAGCAAATATGAAAACTACATTAAATTGGGAGAAAAAAACATGTTCAATACAAATGCAAACTACGGAGGATAAGACCACGGTCATGAATGAGAAGGTAAAAAAAAATTTAAAAAAAGCTCACGAGCAATGTTCGAAAAGAGACAAAGAGATACAAAAGGAAATTAGAAAGCAAATGGAAGAATTAAAGAGAGAAGGAAAAAAGGTGGGAAGAGGAATGGGAATGGGATATTCAAAAAGAAATTTTGGTTAAAAGGCGGACACAAAACTAATAAATAATTCAAAAATTATGACGAACTGTGTAACGGACAGGCCTTTGAATAAGGTCCATCCATATTAATAGTAAAACAATATTTAATTGAGAAAGGAACATAATCAACTCGAGACAAATAGCTCCTAAAAGGCCAATTTTAAGCATAAAGAAAATATTTTGTTAAATAAAGGCATATTATTATTATTATTATTATTATTATTATTATTATTATTATTATTATTATATAACAATAATAAACATAAATCTTCCATCTACCAGCCGCTTGTCAAATTTCTTGTACTAGTTGAACTCTACTGAGATGAGATTATCTTTCATGATCAGATTTTTCATTTATTAGAAAATTTCGGATTTCCACAATTAATTTTTGTAGTAAATCAGTACTGTTACTAATCTTGCAATTGTAACCTAATAACTTGCAGAATGTTTAAATAATCAAATCAGGTTGATGTGATATTTTTCGAAGGACTATGACAAGTTGGATCATAAGATATTATTAAGCAAGTTTAACAATGCTTTTATTTTATTTTAAAGTCTTATTTAGTTAACAAACACCAATATGTATATTACAATTATTTTTATTGTAACAAATACGTTGCAACCTCAAATGTCCCGCAAGTCTGAAATGTCGACCTTTAGTTATATTTTCTTTTTATAGATAATTTAATTGAGTGTCTCACTTGTAGCAAATTGTTGTATGCGGATGATTTGAAAATATTTTTAGAGATAGAAAGTGTCGAAAGATTGTAAGCTACTTCAAAATAATCTAAATATAGTAAACAAGTGGTGCACACACATAAAATAATTATGAGATTAGCAACAATTCTTTATCGCGAGATAAGTTAATTAAGGATTTTGATGTATGGTTAGATATAAATTTGAATTTTTACGAACATATTAGTTTAACGTTTCGGAAGTAAGTAGAATCTATAGATTCTTTGTAAGACATTATAAATTGTTTTAAAACAGCGATTATTTGAAAATGATACTCGTATATTATTCTTATGTACGCTAAAGGCTATAATGTGCTTCAATTATTTCGAAGCCGTTTTCTGATATTCAAAAGATATTTTCGAGTGCATCCAGTGTTTAAAAAAAAATGATGGTATTTACCCAAGAAGAGGAGTCTATGAACAATATTTGTGTAACAGTTCAATGTGGATACTTTAGAACTTAGCAGAATACTAGCGTCATATACATTTGTACATACATTTTTACACAAGAATATTGACTCCATTACTTTATATTCAAAATATGAATTTTCATTCCTGTTTTCTTTTATCGCTATCTTCTGCCCATTTTGGACAAAGTTTTTACAGCACCAATTTAGATATATATTCTCCAAGATCCTATTAGTAGTAATTTATGTCATCTTCATATGGTAGTTTTAGATAACGTTAGAGAATACTATTTTTTCTATTTGTAAATTTTTAATCATGTATTGGCGTATTTATTTATAATTATTTAAAAAACATTGACGTCTAAATGATAGTGTAGTGTTGGGTACTAGAGCTGTATTATTATTATTATTATTATTATTGTTAGACTTATAGAGAGTATAAAAAGTAGAATTATTGCTGAACAAAAGTTAATTTTTGAAATGGAAAGTACGTCACTGGTCTAGTATGGGGGACAGAAAGATAAAACTTTGCGTGAAAGCACACAAAAAGAGTCGACGGCAGGGCTGCGACCGGGGGCACTCTAATGAGCTAGAGAGAGATAGCAATATAGATGATTGTAGACTGAATAACAGTGGAAAAAGGTCGACGAGGTAGCGTGGGAGAAGAGAAACGAGAAACGCGCCATACAAATACCGCTTTGCTGTGCTTGTTTGTTCATTCTCTTCAAATACAAAATATAATGCTCGGAGATTTTGTTATATTTTATAGCGAAATGTCGGCTTTTTAATCCAAACCTTTATTACTGATTATTTTTGTTTTGAAAATGAGATATAACTGAATGGAAAATAAGGCAATAAATATTTCAATTGGTTATATTTTGCAATGTAAGGATTTTAAAGTTTGAAAACCTATGTTAAATTATAATTGAAAATGATTCAGATTTTGGGAAAACACATTGCACTTGTCTTATTTGCAAAAAAATTTACCTTTACTTAAAGGTAATTCTTATCATACTTATCTCCTAAATGGCTTTGAATATGAGTTTGCCAAATTTAAGTCACTGGGAAGTTACTAAAAAGTTAGTACAGTGAATTTACATCAAGAGTCACATCTTCTCGAACTCTTAGTTTTGAAAATGAAGTATTTGAAAAGTTCAAGGAGAACAAAGAAGGGAAGATAGTTTCAATAAACTACCAATAAAGAGAGAAAGGCGCACCTTTATTTCTACAGTTTCAAGATTAGGCATCAAACTAATTGATCCATGGTTGTTATCAGTACTTCTGCATAAGAAAATAAAGACGAATCTGATAATTTTGTAAGATATGAAACAGTATCCACTTTGTTGTGAAATTTTTTGAAAGGCGCTTAATTAATATAGAACAAAACCATGTAACAAGCTTATTTGGTCCATTTTTGTACGTGTGACGACACTTCAATGTTAGCACCAAATAAATCACTCTAACCAAATTAACTGAACTTCGGTATAGCATCAGTCTCACTTCTTCACATATTATATGTATATTTACTAAAGAGTGAAGTAGATATAAGTACACTACAGCCTAAAGCTATTGCTCTTTTAATAATATTCATCTAATCTCCTCCTTGCATTTATAGCAGATCTTCTAGTCCTTTCCCTCTTGATTAACATGTAGGATTGCTTTAGATTCAGTAGGTTCAATTCAATTTCGAATGCCCCTAGATATAGGGGTTAGTGCAATGCTACGCTATATCCAACATGATGTGGATATAGGTTTTCGTTCTTTTCTTTGCAGAATCTTTGCTTTGCTTCTTCTACCTACTACTCTCAATTTCTTCAGGTTTCTGTTCAGTCGACGATGCCCTGTCAGAACTCCTGTCGTACTGCGTTGTTGATTAAGGCAAAATCAATGGATCTCTTCTGCATGGTTATTAGTTGTTAGGAGTAATTTCAAATATCCTATTCCTTGCAGATCATTTCAATATCATCAGTCTCACTTCTTCACATATGTAAAAATATGTATATTTACTAATGACGAGTATACATATATACACGGCGACCTGGAAGATTTATTGCTCTTTTCTTAATATTCAGCTGATCTCGTCCCAACATTTATAGCAGATCTTCTAGTCCTTTCCCTCTTGATTAACATGTAGGATTGCTTTAGATTCAGTAGGTTAAATTCAATTTTGAATGCCCCTATATATAGGGGTTGTGCAATGCTACGCTATATCCGAAATGATGTGGATAGAGATTTTCGTTCTTTTCGTTGCAGAATTTTTGCTCTGCTTCTTCAAGTAGTCTCAATTTCTTCAGTTTTCTGTTCAGTCGTTAATGCCCTGTCAGAACTCCCATTGTCATTAAGGCAATCAATGAATCTCTTCTGATTATAAATTATTAGGAGTAATTTCAATTCTCCTATTCCTTGTAGATCACTCCAGTGTTTGGATTTTTTTATCCATTTCTCTTAGTAACTCTTCTAGTACTATACTGTAGCTAATTCCGCAAAAAAGTTCTGCTATTTCGTGTCTCCTCACTCCGACATGGCCCGGAATTATCGGTACTGTAACTTTATTCTTTTTGTTTAATTTTCTTAAGCAATCCCAAACAACCTAGAGCTCGTTATGTGAGAGCTCAACGTTTTGATGGCTCAATGACTACCAAATATGATGATGATCGCTTGTTTGTATTGATCTGAATGTAATTTTTAATAGGGTATAATCTTGGTTGAAAAAAGCTTGGTGATTTAGGTAAGTTTCCAAAGTATTTAGTTCTAGACCTGCATACTGCTACTTCAGTTCCTTTTCTTGTTTTGAAGTCATATGTATACCATTTTTAGGATATCCTAGGTTTATTGATCTTCAGGGAAGGCAAAATATAGAGAGATGTAAGATTTAGGATTACCTATAGAGGTATCCTCATTCTGCTCAGGCCTGGCTCTTCTAACTCAGAAGTTGTGATTAGTTTTACCTAGTGCTGTGTATATTCACTGCAGTTTTTGGGTTACATTCCCAGTTCGTTCTTGCGATATTTTTGCACAGCATTAGTGCATTTTTGGCTTTATTTTTGATGGGAGTTCACCCAGAGTCCCACCATCTGGAATAATCTTCTTCTACGTCACCTCTACCACAGTCCCCAACAAAGTTACATTCTAACATGGTAATGTACTTTTATACGGTCATATCAGCTGTCAGTTCAGTTTTAGTGTCAGTTATCTCTTATGTGTAAATGCAAAAGAATGAAAGAAAAACTAAGGCCGAAACGGAGCTTCAGGTCTCGTATTTCGCATAATATTCATAGGCATAACTACATATAAATAGAGAATAATGGCCGAATTGTCAAATTTCGACTATTTAATAGAAAAAATAATCTGCTTATAATGTTTTCGTGAAAAAATACAAAAAACATGATAAAAATGCAACTACAAAAATGGCCTTTTGATGAGCCAATTTTTGCTTCATTTACTTCTTTTTTTTTCTTGGTATCTTTACAACTAAGAACAAAGCGATCGCAATTAGAGAATCTGTATGGGATAAAACCTAAGAAGCTTATAAGAATAGAATCCAAACAAGAAATGCCAAGTTTCACACAGTTACAATTTACTTCTATTTTTCTTTAAACGGCTATGAATTACCAAAAACGCTAAACATTTCTTACGCTTCATTTCGACCTATCACAAAGATTGCCCAGAGTAAACTAGTTCACTTACTTCTGGCTGCTAACAGGTGTATATCGGATAAATGTGAATAGATCCTTAAAAGAAGCTCAATCGTGATGATGTCGTCAAGGTGTCGCTTCACCGACATGTCGGATATATATGAAAGAAGCCTGAGAGTGTACGAGCTTATGTATGTCTATGAACTCAAATAAAAATATATTAACCTTAGCATCTGCTAGAATTTAAGTTAAAGTTGTACTGAATAGTTTTTCTTTGTTCATTTCCTTCAATCAATCATCAATTATAAAAGAAACATGGTAGGTATTATTTGTTCGGTTTAATAAACTAAAAAAAAACACCAAAAGTCCAATGAAACTTATACCACTTAGCGAAATTTAAACGTGCCGAAAAATTGGGAGTGAGTTCTCACACAACTGATCAAATTGTTGGTAAGTGATGTAAAATTGAGCTTATACCAAGAAAAACGATTTAGCATACTCATCATCGATTTACCTACAGAATGAGGACTGACTCTCTTTGACTCTGGAATGTGCTGTTTGTATTTGCCTATACTAGTGACTACCAGTGGCCATTTTTACAGTTTCTTCATAAAAGATTGGACGTTTTGGGAACATGTTTTCCCGATTTTATAGGAAATGAGACAGATTTTATCAATTTTCATAAAAGAAAATATTTAATGTAAGTGCTATTTGGGTTGTGCAAGTGTTTTACGAAATTTTTGAGGCTTGCTTAAGGTATCTTGTGCTTTTACTATCCTTGGACAATTAGTACATCTATATATTAGAATTAAAGAAATACTGATACTGAAAAATGAGACCTTGGTATATTTTATCTTAAAAATATTAATAGGACCAGGTGCTTTATAAAGGTTATTAATAAAACCATTATTTTAACATATTCTTTTATTTAACAAAATATACGTTTCATTATTATTTTTTAATAAATTATTATATATTTTTATTGTTAGTATAAAATTTATAAAAATATTCAATATATAAACCATCACCATATTTTGATTATTTATAAATTGATCACATTGTGATCACATCTAGGTGTAACTACAAAAAAACTATCTATTTCCAACAAACATTTGTAAATTTAATTTAAGAGATAAAAGTAAATGCCCGTGAAATAATGGCTTCAGAATAAGAATACCAAAATGGCATTAATTTTTTTGAAATAGAAACTATTCTTTTCAGATGGAGAATTTACAAAATACTATGGTAGGTTGCGATTGGATGAAATAAAGCGTACATCCGTACATGGTATGTACAATACATGAAAACTTCTAGAAACTATAAACGAAAATATGAATGAATTAAATGTTAGTTAACAAGATACAGGTTATAAGTATGTAATTTTTAAAATTTGTTAATAGCTCTATAAGAGAGGGCGTTAGTGACACATTCAGAATGGAGTAAGTTTTTTCTGCACTAGTAAATTTATAAATAAGGATTAATATTATCAAAAGATTCCGTTTTTATCATAAAATTTGCAGCTTCTTAAATGTAAGTAAGGAGCTCATATCAATTGCCACTAACACGTAACTAAGCAATTTTTGTAACCAAAAAATGAAAAAATGAACATCCAGATGATTCATTTCTGAGGTACCAGATGATGCATATTAGAAATAAAAGTCATCAATTCATCTTTCATATTGTTTTGCCTATTAAAAAAAGTCGCAAGTATTTTACCAAAATCTATAGACTAGTCCATCTATGGGACTCATTCCTTAATATTAAAGGAGACTTCTTTTAAATGCATTGAATAAACACTACTATACAGCCTCTAAACATGTTTCTATTGAACTATGCTTGTACTAACTGGAAAACAGTTAGAAACCTTCCTAGATGTACAAGTTTTAGACAGCTTGTTATCAAGGCTGTCATAAATGTTTTCCTCAAAAATACAAATCATATCTCGACACTCACTGTTAGAAAACTTATAACGTATATGTATTTTGTACTATTTAATTACAAAAAACGCACTAAACAGTTTCATAATATTAATAAATTTCAATAATAAAATTACACCTTTAACACCATTTACCCTGTTAACTATTTGCATTTGATAATTGTCAATAATTTTATAGACTGTAAATAAAATGGAAATTTACAAAAGTATGTACAAAACTAATAGGTCTCTGGTTTCTCCAGCTGACATGGCTCTTTAGTTATAAAATGAAACATTTACAATTTAGAATTACTACTGCTTAGATTTAGTGTATAAAAAACAGTTAAGCTACTTCACGTAAAAGAATATCATATTTATGGATACAACACAACAAATTATTGGTTTTTTATGAACTTGTACACTCCCTACTCTGCCGTCGTAACTAAAAAATATTATAAAAATCACAGTGTACTGCCTTTCTGAGTATGACGGCAGCTTTGTTTTGCTAATAAATGAAACTTTTAAATACTCGGATGTATTATGATAAATTAAGACATAATATAATTATTACATGTGTTGGTTATTTATTCAAGTGTTCAATATGAAATAATGAAGAATCAAAACTAATTTGGGCAAAAACTTTAGTTCAATTAAGTAGATAGTAGATAATTTTTTATAGTTTACTATTTAACAATAAATGCATAAATTATTATAGTAAAAAAAATAAATTAAGTACCTTTGGTTTAAAGCATTAGTAATAATTAATACTGGGCAGTATTGTTTAGTCTTTTTATTATAATTTATATATTATACTATCAGTTTTTAGTGAAATGGATTTCAATGCTTATTTTTTAGTACCTTTACTTCTATATAACAATTATAAAATATAAACATTTTCCTAATTTAGATTTTAATTCTAATAAAATGATGTGGTTTTTTTTCATCCCAGCAGAGTATTGCCCTTTGTTTTGTGAAAAGATGTCATAATTTGTGAAAAAAGAAATATTTAAATTTTATTGCCCTCAATTAATAGGAAATGCACAACATATAAATATAATATATTACAATAATAGTTCCGCCATATTTGGTGAAATTGTCGACAATGAATTGTTCAAAATGAGCTTTTTGGAAATTCGCTCACCTTTCATGATATAGAAATCTTAAAAAGTTTAACAAAAAAGTAAACGTACTTAGGTTCAATTCTCAATCTACTGTCGGTCACAGTCCAGTACAGTAAAATATTATTGAAACAATGAGTGTATATCATACAATCCCTACAGTACTACTGGGATACTAGGTTCCCATAAGGCCGGATCCTCACTATTGTGCTGAACAAGTTCGGTCTCGGTCCAGTAATATACTATTGAACAAGATACAATGAGTGTATTCATATTTGCTTTACAATGAGTGTAAAGCAAATATGAATACACTCATTGTACCTTGTTCAATATTTTATTGGACCGAGAACGAACTGTGTCACAATAGTGACGACCCAAGTGATACCTTCATCGACCCCCGGTCTTTTCCACGGAAAACCTCGACAATTTTAACTTTAATCCTTTTTGAGATTAAGGATGTTGGTCCTCTAGTGACGTACAAATAATGCCTAGCAACGGTCATTAAAAATAATGACAACGAACGGCCGATGGGCAATCTACAATCTGAACGACCATTTAGCCTCGTATTAGAGTGTCAAGTGCTGTATGTCGTTTTACCAAAGGTTAAGTATAGTTAAGTTAAGTATCACGAAAACTACCAAGATCTTCCGTAGAGCTGGACCGTGTGTTTGCTAGGACGCCATTTGCCGCCACTAAAGGACCGTTAAAAGCTTAAACGCGTTTTGAAATTATTACAGTCAAAGCGCGTTTAAACTTTTTTCGGTACTTTAGTGGCGGCAAATGGCGTCCTAGCAAACACACGGTCAAGCTCTACGGAAGACCTCGGTAGTTTTACTGATACCAGTGGACTTAATAATTGGTAAAACAACATAGAGCACTTGACACTCTAATACAGGACTAATCTGAATGAGCAATTAGTCCCGTATTAGGGTGTCAAGTGCTGTATGTTGTTTTGCCAATGGTTAATAAGTCCACCGGTAACACTAAGACTACAAGGTCTTCCGTAGCTTGACTGTGTGTTTCATAGAAGGCAATTTGCCGCCAATAAAGCAGCGAAAAAAATTTAAACGCGCTTTTACTGTGATAATTAGAAAGCGCGTTTAAGCTTTGCCGACATACAGCAACACCCAAGCACCGACTATCCTTCGTTCAGATTATCAGTCCCAACTGGAAAGCCCCATAGTAGGTAGAAGGGAATGAAACACTCATATGTCTCGGTATATCAACAGGGTTAGAGTGAACAAGTAGTTCAATGTGTTGCTTACTTTTGTACCTCTCTGATGTATCTCTCCTCTTCACCGCACCTACAAGTGTTCATCCTCCATTCTAGTAAATTACTGCGTGGAAAGGAGAACATGTATGATTGCTGTGTACTAGAGATATCAAAGAGGGCATATAAACAACGCATTTAAATATTCAATAATTCTCTGTATAATACAGTTTTTTTCTTTGTGTGGCATCAACCTCTAGGGTTATTAGTCTGTCGTGTTCTGTGTAGACTTTGTTACTGTTTCCAGGTGCCACTCTAAGAATAGCTCAGTTAATATGAACAGTGAATGCTGGAGTGGGAATCACCTTTAGGGGTGAGAACCGACTTCTAAACTTGTAATAAAATTAGGAAATCAATTTGTGACTTGTAGTCAAATCTGATAAATTCTCGCCCCTGCCGGGATTTGAAGGGGGGACCTTTCGATCACCAACTCGCGGCTCTACCAGTGAGCCACTACCTAATACAAATTACTAATTGTGAATAAATAATATACCTTCTTTTTATTTTTCACGCGCTTAATTCTCATGAAAAAATAAAAACAAATAAGAAAAATCTTATATGGAAAAAGCTCAATGTCGACAAATTATACCAGATATCAATATACTCGTATATATTCAAACTATAAAAACAATAGATCTGATTCAAGATTTTGTTTACACACATAAGGTGCCTTCAACTAATTTCTAAATAGCAGATCATTTAAAACAACTAGGTATCTCATACAAAAATACGGAAATGTGCACCTTAACTTGGGACCTGGTAGATGGGCTAAAAATAATGATATTACTTTATTTAACTTTTTTCCTTGTGATCTTTTCTTACCGAATTCCATTTAAGCGATAATTGATCTAGGTTAAGTTAAATTTAGAGTCATTAAACTTGGTAACAAAGAACCACAGGAAAAAAGCTATAAGAAGTACTACCATTATTATCTATCAGGTTTCAAGTTTATGGTATGAACTCCAGTAGCACCCTATATACAGGGTGAATACTTTTTTATGCAATACTACATCATAAATGGTAAAAGTTAGATAGACGGTTAAAGGGGGAAAAGTTGCATATTTAGAAAACAAAAAAATTCAATATAGCTAAATGAAAGCCGCTTAAAATGAAACAAAAAGTTTTTATTAATTTTTTTCTTAACTTTAATTTATGTCTTTTTTTCACCATGAAACCGGACTAATTTTCCAAACAAAAAAGTGAAGAAAAACTTTTTGTTTTTTTTTGAGCGAATTATAAGTGGTTTTTGATTTTGACCAAAAAACGAAGTCGACATAGTGATTCTTTCGTTTATGTAGCCAGGGATGATTGGAATATTTTGAGTTTCAATATGTCATTTTATTTGTTAGCTAAATTTATAATTTTTCTCCCATTTATCAGGCCCTTCATTTTTTCTATTTTTGAGATAACAATATTGTCCCCATTAAAAAGTAGCCGCATAATTCACACGTTAAATATTTTGCAAAGTTAAAAATTTAAAGTCTCTGGCTTAATTTAATTCTGAAAAAATTTTATAACAAGTATTTCGATATTAGTTAGGATACTAAAAAAATTAGACTGAAATCTCTAGGTATATTATTGAAAATTATTTTCACTTTAAATTATTTTGTTGTAGGTTTATTTTTTAATTTTTATTTGACTTATTGTATTTAATGACAACACACTTAAGTATGGAGAGTGTGTAATGTATTGTTATTTTAGTTGCTGGACGGAACAAGTTTGAACGCATAATTGACTTCTGAGTTTAAATCTGATTTTAAAAAAACACTTGTTTCACCCGAAAGTGTTATTCTGTAGCTAATTTGTGCATATTAATAATAATTTAAAAATGACATAATTTGCATGCATTTTTTAATACAATCCAAAATTTTGCAGGTTTAGCAAAATGTGCACAGTTTCTTCGAAGGTTAGCAAATTTTGTTGTCGTTTACAATAATTCATGATATGATGTTCTTCGGAGTTAAAATCAATTTGTTGATATAATTCTAACTTTGGTATCATACACCTCATTAGCTAGGATGTTTTCATCGACTAGAAGTTGTAGAATTAGCCTGTTGTTGAATGTTTTCAGTCAGTTCTTTTCCGGAAGTTTCTATTGGAAGAAGGAGACAGGCCACTGCAGCTAGGATTGCAGCAGTAGAGTAAATTGTTGTTGAAAAAATTACAGATGATTTTAACAAAACCTGTATAAGAGTTAGTATGTATATTAATACTTGTTTTGTTAGTAAGCTGGTATTCCGCTTTGATAGGGTGAGGTTCGATTCACGCACAAATGTGTTGTGAAAAGATAAAAATAACAAGTTGGTGTAAAATTTCACTGAATTTTCAAAAAAATATTGTAAATTTGTTCAATTATTTGATTTGGGATAAATATTCAAAACGATTTTAACATAAATTAATTATATTTCTTGAAAAACACTGTGTGTCTTACTTTTTGTTGTTGGTACTATATTAAATATAATAAAAAGAATAAATTTATTGTAAAGAATTTTAACATGTAAACTTTAATAGACATATAGGACTTTGACACATTAATGCATCTCCCTTAAACTGTTTTCTTGGGTCAAATGAAAATATTAGGTTGGAATTAAATGATTTTTTTGTTTGGTTAACATGTTGAAAACATCTAATCTATATTGTTTTTTGTTATTTGGACTTCCACCTTTAATGAGCACGAAAATTGTATCTACAAAATATTTAATTTCGTTTCCTAATTTAAAAATTGAAGAATAAAACGCGCATTTCAGGCATATTATTATTATTTCCGAAAAGGCAGAAAGGATCGCAAACGTACAAGAAATTATATGCTGCATATGGAAATGAAACTTTGAAAGAAAAGTAGTACCAAAATTGGATTGCCAAATTTCATTCTGGTGATTTTTACCACAATTTTTTTGTGTTTTATTTTTATATTAAAGTTCTATACCTCTAAAAAACCACTCTTTATTAATATATTGTTTATTATTTTCTTTTTTATATTAATTGATGAGCATGAAGAAAATTAAATACTGTATTTAAAAGTGTATAAAAAATAAAATTTTGATACCTGAGCAACGTAAGGGGTTACCATAGCTCCTAATCTTGCCATGGCGCTGCAAGAACCTACTCCAACTGCCCTAAGTGAAGTAGGGTATACTTCAGGGGTGTATACATAAGCCGCTTGAAATACTCCTGCTATAATACCTCTGGCAAAAAATAGCATGGCTGTTAAAAATGTGCGCCTAAAAAAGAATTGTATATGAATATTAATAATAATAATTTAAAGTCACTCACATTCCGCACAAACATTCACATCCATGTCTTTGTCGGGATTTGAACTCAAACGGTGTGTTTGGACATTCGATGCAAACGACTACCGAGGTCGGCATTTAACCCTTTGCACTCGTATGTCGCCGTATGAGCGGCAAGATGCGTTTTACCGTTGCACTCGTATGTCGCCGTAGGAGCGGCAAGATGTGTTTTACCGTTGCGCTCGTATGTCGCCGTATAGGCGGCATACCATGTCTTATCATTACAGCGGGTTGGCCTTTCTGTCATCTCCTAAGAGCCCATTTCTAATATTTCTAAATTGCTTTCTTAAACCTTCTTTGAGTACATGTTTATGTAAAAATAAAAGATAACATGACATATAACTTGCTATCCTAAGCTGATTATTTTATATCTGCTGATGTATATATTACAACCACTTCGGTATTCACATGTGCACCATTTTTGCGTTTTGAATATTACTCAGTTTTATAACTAACACGATTGGGTAAAGTTCGGTGTGTTTTTCGTTATATTTTGTAAAAAAAATATTTGAAATGACCAAGAGATTTTTACAAGATGAAATTGAAAATGATTTGCAAACTAGTAAGGATAAATTTTATATTGACTCGCCTGAAAATGATATATTAGATAGTGGTAATATCAGTGAAGAAAGTGACTCTAGTAGTGGTAGTGATATTATAATTACTAAAAGACAGAGAACCATGCATTTACTATCAAGTTCAAGCAGCAGTGAAGAAGACCAGAATATAACACAACCTAGTAATTTCGGACCATGTCAGGATCAGGTACCATACAGGATTCAATTTACTTCTGGGGATAAAATGGTAGGACCTCATATTCCAGATACCTGTACAAAACCTATAGATTTTTTCAAGCTCTTTTTCACCGATGAGCTAATAATAAAAATAGTGGAACAAACAAATAATTACGCTAGACATAAAATAGCAGAGACGAGGTTGTCAAAACGTTCTACATGGCACACGTGGGTAGATACTACTGTAGAAGAGTTTACTGCATTTATTGGGGTTGTCCTAAATATGGGTACGATAACCGTATCTAATATCCAAGAGTATTGGTCACAACAGTTTAACGCCAACATACCTTTCTTTAGTAGCATATTTAAAAGGGAACGATTTTTACAAATTTTTTGGATCCTCCTCTTGCATCAAAACGATCCAAATGACCGAACTCTTAGGGCTCGAACTCAAAAAGTCAGCCACTATTTAGATCATTTGGACAAACAGTTCAAAGAACATTTAATTCCGTCAAGAGAGATATCAGTAGACGAATCTGTTGTTGGATTTAAGGGTAAAATTAGTTTTTTAACTTACAACCCTAACAAGCCTACGAAATAGGGGATCAGAATATATGTAATGGCGGATGCTAACACCGGGTATGTTTTTTCAATTTTGCCGTACTGCGTAAGCTTTACTTCAGAAGATTTAGTGAGAACTTACCTACTTGTAAGTACAAGGATTGTATTACATCTTTGTCAAAATTTATAATTTTTGTAAACTTTTATTTTTTTATTTAGAGTTTTTCAAGTTTTTTTTATTTAGTTATTTTTCATGTTCTAATGGTAATAAATTATTGTGTTTAATTTGAATAAACATCTGCAAAAAATATTATTTTTTAAAAAACATCCCGTAGTTTTTGACATTGAGCGACTTTTGCTTTTTTTTTTAAAACAATAAAAAATTTTCCACATTTTTATTTTGTTTTACACTAAGTGTATCTACTACGCAATTTTAGCGCATTTAAAAAAAATTCCCATATAAAAAAAAATTCCGAGTAGATAGATAAGTAGATAAAATAATAGTCCGAGTACAGTGTAATCACGAAAGAACATATACACGAGTGCAAAGGGTTTTAATAACTTACTTTTCTGTGCATAGATTAAGAAAACAGCAACATATCGCATATGCAACAAACTGCACGGCCATTGTTTTCTTTCGCCCAAATTTTTCAATAATCGCAATGGTAATAAAAATGCCTAAAACAAAATCATTTTTAACAATGAATATTTTTTCATTTTAAAAATATATGTATATTTATTCTTTTTTGTACATAAAAACGAACATTGTATATTTAGTGAATGTGTTTTCGGGTTTTTTTTAAGTAATGGGATATAAAATTTATTTTTAGGTGATTTTCATATCATATTTTAGTTTTAAGTTCTATTAACGTCTAGGATAAAAGTCGAGCGTTTTTTAAACTTTATATACTTACAAGAGGGTATTTAATGAGTAGGACTCAGTATTAAGCCCATTAAAATGATCCTAGTACCCTTCAATATCAAACGAGCTTTCTCAAAGAATAATACATTTTGATTTGAACAATATATGTATTTTACTTTTTATGGGACTCAATTTTTGTTAATTTTAAGTAAATTTTTGTCATATGAAAACGCCTTTTTCAACACAGGTCTATTTTTTCTTCTTACTGTTGACAGTTATTTTTTAATGAAAACATTTGAATTTGTTAATAAGTAATGTTTGATATCATGAGTTATTTTCTTTTAATTAACTTATGAATTAAATTAAAAAACTCTAAGGTAAAATATTTATACATTTTTTACCTTTTTTTACATTTTGAGAACTTAACGGTGCCCACAAATATAAACATTAAGTGTAAAATTTAGGAACTTTCTTTTTAATTACCTCTATTACTATGCACTTATGACAAAAGACGTGTTGAGCATATTACATTTTGTGTATTAATTAAAAATAGCAGATTAGTGTAACAAATTCAGGATATACCTGGAAATTCTGCAAGAGTAGTCCACAATAAATCCATATAATCTGTTGTTTGTAATTCCCTACACTCTGCAGCGCAAGTATCGACTGTTTGGATAGGAAGAGCATCATCAGAACATAAACTGGCAGAAGTTTCAAAGAGTTCTGTCGTCATTAACACTAAACCGTAATAACAAAATGCACAAGACATCCTGAAATAAATAGTTATCTTTAGTTTTATAATTTGGTAAAACCACATCCTAAAATAGTTGAAATGAATTTATTAAACAAAAGATGTTTGAATTGAATCATATATATATATATATATTTACCAAATAAACCAAAGCAAAAGTGACGTCTTTCTTAAAGAAGGGACCAGCAAATCTTTAAACCTTCCTCTGTGAGGACTTGATGTGAAGGAGTCATCTACAACTAATCTACCCAAAAGCATAGGTTTACCGTTATCCTTAGCAATTTTTTCTAAAGTTTCGAGAGCTTTTTCAGTTTGACCACTGGCCACATGATATCGTGCGGATTCTGGTAACCACTGAAAACAACGAAAAACATTCTTTTTTATATATTACAACTTTTTACAGCTAAAATTAAAGTGTCTTTAAGTAGCATTGAAGCGGCATTGTATACAGAATCACGCAAATGTAAAAAATACATTTATTATTTCAAAAATAGACGAGTTTTGAAAAAATTCCTAAAACAAATCAATTTATATTTTTGAAGGCTCATCTTATGATGTATATGTAAGAGATTTATTCCATATATTTTTCAATACTTCGCATATTATAAAATCATATCAATGGGGTTTATTAGGCAAAATTTAAAGCAACCTTATGGTTTTTCAAAAATAGAAACATTCTCGGCGGTAATTAGATGTCATATAACGCGGCTATTCAAAATAAAAATTCGGATATAAAACAAGTTTTAAGAATTCAGAAGTGAAATTAGTTTTGTTTCTTTCATGTACATTTTTAATATATTCAATATTTTAAAATTCTCTAAGGAAGAAACAATGGATTACAACTATAGAAACTAGTTCTGACTTAAAAGAAAACATAAAGTCTACTTACTGGGCAAATTAATGCAAACGCAAATAGTGGACCTGTAGATAGTGCTAGTAGCCAATGCCAACCTAGTGTGGGCATTACAATTAGAGCTAGAGCTACTTCAAAACATGCACCCAATGCCCAAAAACACTGAAACAAACACAGAAAAAAAAAACAATAAACAACAAAAAACAACAAAAGCTCGAGAACTTACATCAAGCAACACAACACACTTTGCCCTTTGTTTTGTAGGTAAAAATTCAGCATACAAAGTGACACTACAAACAAAAAAAGTGCATCAAAATCAGACACTTATTAGTATCATTTTTTGTTTTATCTTATAATTACGAATATTTCATTTTTGAGTAAATACTCATGCATATTCCTTTGTTTTAATTATTATGTGTTATACTGAATGACTTTAATGGGGTCAACCAGCATCTTAAAATTTTTCATGGAAGTAGCATTAGAAAAGTTGATGCAGCTTACCTACTGAAAAAATATACTTACCAGGAATAGAAACTACAGGGAGCACAATGTACGTAGCATACATATAAAATTGATTATTTTTTTACTTGGCTTATTGGTAGACCTCCTCAAATATACGTAATTTAAAAGTCACTCAGTATATATAAATTTAATAATTTTAAATAAATGACCAAAATGTTTATTAGCTATGATATACAAGTAAAAAACTGAAGACAGTTCACCCCAATGTGAAAAATAAAATTATACTTACGATTGAGGTGTACATCCTATTGCAAATCCAACTAGACCTCTCAAAAGTAAAATCCACATAAAACTTGGTGCAATAGCACTTAGGAGTCCATAATAAAATAATAAAATTGCACATAATGTTAATGCCTAAAATATGAAAAAATGCTAATTGTGTATATTTTCCCTTTTTTGTACAAATAAATAATAATAAACATTGAAAGACAAATTTTCTAAAAAGTAAATAAATAAATAGAATTACATGTTTTCGGCCATATCTATCACTTAAGTTTCCCCAAAAAGTAGATGATAACATCATTCCTAAAAATACTACAGTTGTGGTTAATGCTTGTTGGTATCTAAAAATAAAAAATTCAATAATTATAATAAACTATACAAATTAAAGACATATTTTGTCTTCAGTCACAGATATTAGCAAATGAAATTTGAATTAAAAGTTATGTTAAATAGTAGTTAATAAAACTTAGCCATGACCAGTGTTCTGAAAGTATCTAAAGAAATTTATAAGTTAAATACATAGTAAAATTCTATACATATTCATACAAATATATTTAAAAATACCTTCATTTTTCCATTTCTTACACTTCAACATTTAATCAACTTGTAAATAAATAAGCTCAACTCCAATTCCATTTATATATATATAAATATGAGTGAATCCCATAGGTTTGAAAAACAAAACTCGGGGATTTACTCATTTTTAGTTTTAAAATTGACATTAATATAGGAAATGTTATAAAGTATGGGCCAAATTGTAACTGCTGTGTCAGGAGGAAAGATATTCAAGTGTATTAGGTATGGTTCTGAAAATTATGTTCCGTCCATTTTTAATAATGACAATTAAATTATATTATTAGAATTAAGTAAACTCGTATTTGGTTGCCACATACGCATTACCCAGTATTAATTAATTTTTGACTACAACACTTTGCAAATCAGTGAAAACCGAACTTTGTTTCTATTATTGCTAATCAATATATACATGTTTTTACCCTTTTGAAACTACAATTGCATTGACTCATTCAATATGACTCAACTTGTATATGATGATATTAAATTATGATGAAAAGTAAATTATACAAAATTATAAATAAATGCTTGGCATTTTACCTAGAAATTTGCCAATCACAATGTAAAGCAGGCGATAAAATGGATAAAATGGTCATTTCCATACTATCCGCCATCCAACACAGCCCTGTCCATAAAGACAACTTTACTTGGAACCAACCAAATCCTAACGCATTCACAGCTTGTGTCACAGTAAATGTATCTAAAAAAATACAATGTTAATAATAATTTTATTTACTTTTTAGAGAACTTCTTACCATCAGGTACTACAGAAACGGAAGCCATTTCAATTTCTTGTGGCATATTATTAGTATCCATATTTGGGGTAGAACATGGTAGAGATCCATTATTTTCATCTATGTCTTGGTAACCTCTCGAACGTTTCAAAACCATGTTAAATTTAGAAAAATTGTTTACGTAGAGACATATTATAAACACTACCTAACTTCATATCATTCAACGTCAATTTCATTGTCACTTATATTTGGTCTTTGCCTTTGTAGTCTTTCAGCATCTTATTAATTTAGTAAAATAGGTTCAACATTTGATATTAGATATTGAAATACTAAGGAATTTATTCAATTATTACAATTTTAAATAGTAGTTTTTTATAAATATAGTAAAAATAAAATTCTTCTACGGAGCTTTTGAATATGACGTCGTGAAGTTCTGTAAAACTAAATGTCAAAAGTTAGATATGCAACCTAAATTACTGAGACGTGTAATATTACAGGGAATTTCGTTTTTTAGATAAAAATTGTCTAGTGATATTTATAGATGGTAAAAAAGGAAGTTGCAAGTTCGTCAAGCTCAAAAGTATTAAAAAAAGTGTCTCGGTTGAAAGAGTGATTTGTGATTTGTGATAAAAATGGCAAAAACCTACGACTATTTATTCAAGTTATTATTAATCGGTGACTCAGGGGTAGGAAAAACTTGTGTTCTATTTAGGTTTTCCGAAGACGCTTTCAATACAACCTTTATTTCGACAATAGGTGAGTCAGGGTTATATTTATTTATATATATGAACCTGGAGACCTTCAACCATAAGATTTCGAAGGTTAGATTCCATATTTTTGCCGATAAAATCGTCATTGATCATTTTCATATTATCATAAAACCATTGTATTAAGACGGTTTGATGTGATTAGGTTAAGTCAAAACAATTTTTTCAACCACACCTAATAAGGAATTTTGGGTAATGTAAAGCGTTAATCTTAAATGAATTGTGACAAGCTTAATTCCTTCTTCTAGCATATCTTCCTAGAAAAATTGTATGACTAATTTTTTAGGCTCACTTTAATGATCTAAACAGTAATTTGTAATGTCATCAATTGCATTTTCATAAATAATTATTTATTATTTAGTAAATATTTATAGTTAGTTGTAGGTTTAATTTTTAAACATTAAGTACGAATTACATCATATGCTCATGGCTATTAAAAAATTTGCAATAAATTTATTAGGCGCTTACATTTAAAACATTATATGTTAAAAATCCTGAGAATTCAATCACAGTAAGCAATAACGAAATATATTAAAAATAACTTCAAGGGTTATTGCAGATAGATACATTAATATCAAATATGCATTTATACATTGTAATAATACATTTTTGAACATAAAGTATTAGTTATTTATATGTTTATTTTATTAGGAATATTTCCAAAATTATCCCTTTTTGATGCTTTACTTCTTCTATTTTTGAATTAACTTGTAAATGTTATTAAATACTAGTTAATAAATACATTTGTTTGATCAATAATTTCATCTGTTATTGTTTTTAGGTATTGATTTTAAAATCAGAACTATAGACTTAGATGGGAAAAAAATTAAATTACAGATATGGTAAGATTAAATAATTTGTTTCTGTTCAATGTTTACAACATATGTCTATACTACAAACAGTAAATTTACATAAAAAAAATTTTAGGGATACAGCAGGCCAGGAAAGGTTTCGAACAATAACAACAGCATATTATCGAGGGGCTATGGGTATAATGTTAGTTTATGATATAACAAATGAAAAAAGTTTTGAAAATATCAAAAACTGGATTAGGAATATTGAAGAAAATGCTTCAGCTGATGTGGAAAAAATGTTACTGGGTAATAAGTGTGAACTAGAAGAAAAAAGGCAAGTTTCAAAAGAAAGGGGTGAGCAACTGGCTATAGAATATGGAATTAAATTCATAGAAACTAGTGCTAAGGCCAGTATTCGAGTGGAAGAAGCCTTTTACACTTTAGCAAGAGATATTAAGGCCAAAATGGAAAAGAAATTGGTAAGGAAATACATTTATTTCACTTTAAATAGCGATAGAATATAAGTTCAAATATAATTTTGAAAGTATCTTGATTAGTTTCTATAAAGTATTTAGTTTTTTCAGTCTTATTCAAATGAAATTTCTTGAACTAACTGCTATGTAATAATAGAATTAAGCAATCTAATTTTATATATCATAAGGTTATTTTTGGACTTTACTTTGTTAAAGACACTTTATTATTTATTTCTAATGAACTCTTGTATTTTTCTTGCTCACCCTGTACATTGGCAGAAGGTAAATAGTATTTTTTCTGTAGGCATGTTAACAGCATGTGTTTTGCTTTTTGATTTTTTTTACAAAATGCATGTTTTATTTATTATAAGTTTTACTAATAATTGGATTAAGATAATGATTAGGTTTTAATGAAAAACTGTTTAAATGTTTATTATCGGATACAAATTAACAGTATAACACAATAAAATTATATCAAAATTAATTTAATTGTACATTTACTTACTCTAAAGAAATTACAAATTACATGCCAGTTACTTAAGCATATTAAACAGAAAATAATGACCTGATGTTTGTAAGAAAATGTAATTTTAAGCTCTGCATGTTTTCCCAGTGTTTCCAAAAGCAATATTTTTTATTCAATATTTCAAAAATGTCATTAGCTTAATTTAATCACCTCTATTAATCCATCCAAATTCTTTAGTCTTTATTTAAATGTTAAATTTTCATGCTAGATTCCATTGCTGTTTTATGTTTTTTTGGATATTATTAATACAAATATATAATTAAAAAAAAAGTATCTATCTACTGGCATCTCCTAATCGCAATATCATGAGCTGCATTTTAGTATCATAAGGATATTTATAGTCAAAATATCATAAGAAAAGATCAGTCTAGTTCATTATACAATAATTGATGCCTACAGATAAAGCTTTTTTATGCAATTTGGATCATAAAACGATCAATGTGGTACATGACTATATAGTATCATAATCCTTATAATATAAATACCTATTTCAGTTCAAAAACTGGATATGGTCCAATTTTATTGAATAGTCTTTAATTTCCTTTGATTAAAATTAGTACAAAAACAACTCTCAGTTTGCTGATGATCTATTTAATATGTTAATGAGTTTTAGATATTTTATCGGCTCCCTATTTTCTAAAAAGACTATTGTGGTACTTCTAATATATTATTTGTAGATATTATAGAAGTACTTTAAAGAAAGCTCTTTTGTTACTTTCATCTCATAAAACTTTGACAGCAGCATAACTTAGAAACGAGAAAATTGATCATTAATTAAATTAGGATTTAAGTTTATACAAGCTGGCCCAACGAAAACTTGACATGGTGTGTTTTGGACAATATTATCGTAGGAAAAGAAAAACGTTCGGACAACTCGATTTTTGTTCCGAGGGAAACATTTTTTTACGCTACTCGCAGCATCGTCTCTTCAACCCTAGACCAGTGGGGTGAACAACCCCTAGAATTTAAATAGAGAATAGGGGTCGAGTCGCATATAGTTTGAAAATCCGTTGAATTCTCTAAACAATGATATGTAGTTTTTTAAATTTGGATAAATTATTTAGAAAAAAATGATTTTTTCCCGCAAATGAACCTTTTTGTAACTTTGACATTTAAAAATATTTGTACAGTTTTTTTTCAATTTATTTGCTACGATACTTTAAATTAGTTTGTTCATTTTTTCCTCTTTGTTGACAAGAAGACTATAATAGAAAAACTAAAAAAATGCAATTTCTATTTCTCTGTTGATTGTGAATTTGATTAGTGTTTGGTACTGAACTTAATTTTAAAATAAAAGGAAACAATGGTTTACTCAGTAGCAGAAAGGATTGAGATGATTGAATTTCATTATGAAAACAGACGGTGTGCTCATAGGGCCGCTGAATTGTTCAATCAACAACATGGGAAGAATATGTCGCGGCGACAGTATGTTTTAAATTTAGTTGCAAAATTACGAGACACGAACTGTAGCAAATAAAAAACGGCAAATCGAACCACCCGTAAAAAATGAAGAGACCGCAGTAGTAATTTTGGGACCATACATTGAGTACAAGACAGTTATCAACTGTTTCCGGTGTCTCACGAACCATCATTTAGCGTATTTTAAAAATGCATAAAATGCTTCCTTATAAAATTAAATTAACGCAAGAGCTAAATGAAGATGACTTGATCGGCGTTTGCATTTCTGCGAGGTAGTAAGTGAGCTAGCGATGGGAAATCCACATTTTATTTTTAACATCTACTTCAGTGATGAATGCTCTTTTTTCTAAATGGCACAGTTAATCGCCACAATTGTGTCTATTGGGCTGATTCTAACCCCCACATATTTCATGAGGTACATATTCTACAAACCCCAAAAATTAAATGTATGGGCTGGAATTTTTGGCAACCGTGTCTTTGTTCTTAGAAGACAATCTAACAGGAGAAATGTATGTGTAACTTCTAGAAGACACTATTGAACCTACGCTGACTGATATAATTGAAACTGACGAAATTTTTCTGGACGATCAGTTGGTATTTCAATATGAGGGCGCTCCTCCTCACTAGGTTCTGCCTGTTCGTCAATATCTAGATGAACACTTTCTACTCCACCTGCTTCACTAAAAGATTTACGACAACGAATCACAAAAGAATGTCGCCAAATTACCCCAAATCCAAACTCATTTGGGATATTTTCAGAACCCCATTCTCTTATGCAGTAATAAGTTAAGCCTTAGTTTAATACTTGGTGACATAAAGTTATTGAAGGTAATAAAAAAGTTAATTGACTGAGAGTCCAAGAAAAATTATTATTGTCCGTATTACCTCTTGAGCAAAATAATTACTACTGTTTAAAATTAGATGCAGAACACGTAGGCAGGAAGATACAAATAGATCAAAACTTAGACAATGGAAACCAATCTGCATTGTCTGTCATCCAGTAATTTCACCTGCCCACTCATTTAATTGCTGGACCCACATATCTTTTTAAGACTTCTATGCAGAAGTTAGCTTTTATTGTCTTAGCAAAATCGTGAAGTAAAGTGTTAATTATTTTTCTGTCATTTTATACAAAAAACTGAAGATTTTCTCATCTTATTAGAGACTTTTGTTGCTGAAATTCATATGAACGGCACGCTAGCATGAGTGATGTTATGGCAGATGAAAAAAACTCATTTATATTTAAATAATTCACATATTATTGTTTTTTAATAATTTAGGAGGCGAGTAATCCTCCACGTGGTGGCCACCAACTCAAAGCTTCAGAACCTCAGAAGAAACCAACGAGCTGGCTTACTAGATGCACTATACTTTGACCAATTCCATGGATCATCTAAAAAAATAGGGACACATATGCACGCCTACCATCTAAAAAAACAGCAAGATATTTTTTTAAAAACCAATAAAACTACCGTACAGTATACAAGGTGTGTGTATCAGTACGAACTGAATTGGTCTATTTGAAAATTGACATGCCTTTCTGTTATTTTTTCTAGGATTGCTTATATTTTTTTTATTACTTGGACTGCAAAAATATTCTTAACGTAGATGTTTAGTATTTTATTAAACTTAACATCTATATATTTGGAAATATTGAAAGCTCCTTCGAAATTCTATCTAAATAAATTTGTGTATCTGCTTGGAATGAATGTAATAACTAAAAGTTAATAAGGTTTTTTGCAACCCACAGTTCTTTTTTTTTGCAGTTTGGTAAATTTCTATTCAAAATGGGACGATTCACTCCTAACAGGCATGTTGGCTGATTTCTGATATTTTTGTGATTTGAGGGTATTTTTACCGCTATATTTATAGGGATATTTATATTTATGCACATTTTTAAATTAGTATTCTGAATATTTTTAATTTGATCATTTTGGAAGATAGAATTATATTTTTTTCTGTAACCACCTTAAAATATTTACAAACAGAATAATATCTTTGACGATCTTGCAATTTTTTCTTCCAAATTTAAGTAATTTTAGTTTTAGGATGTGACATAAAGTTTTAGTTAAACATTTATCAGTTTTATTCCAGAATATTCAATATTATAATTAAATTTATATTCACTATTATACATTGAAGAAAATATATATTTGACTCGGTTTTTTGTATGTATCGTCAAAAAATCTCTTTTAGTTAAACAAGCCTCTATTTCGAAATACAATTCAAACTTAGCTTTAAAGAAAAAATTGTTGGGTAATATTTAAAACTATATTCATATTTTATTGTTTGTTTAATCTTAAAAATTGTATGTCCTGTCTTTCATGATTTAAAAAAAAAATAGTTATTGACCTCTAGTAAAATAATGTAAATAAAACATTTTCATATGGTGATTATTTTCAAATTTTTTACTTTACATAAATGTATAGTTAATTAACAATTATTTTTTTTTAAATGGGCACCAAGTTAGCTTATGTATACTGTATACTGACCATGATGGATTTTCAAAAAGTTTGGCGATGATTATTACGGGATGCTTTCATTAAGATTACTTGCAAGTACACTACATTTCAGTGAATAAGAGACTCAGGACAATCTTAAGTGGTAGTAAAACATAATTTTAAGATATTTTTTACAGGAGAAATGTGATTCAGTCAATTCAATATATATACAAATGAATAAAATATAAAAATCATATCAACCTTAATATCCTAATATAGAAAATATCCTGTTAAAGTTATAAATTTAATTTCGGTGGTAATATTGATATAGCGAAACATCTTTCATTTCGACCGAAATTTAGGGTAATGGCATGATTTAATAGTATTACGGCGTTTCCATTTAACCTTCTTTAAACGCTTATTTGGTGATTAAACTTAGTGACGCATCCAGTACTTTTGATATTTAAATATAACAATACTTTTCTTACATTCCAAAATATTTTGACATATTTACTAAAAAATACTGTGACGCGTTTTTTGAAAATCCATCAAATTTTTATTAACTTCGCGATATTTTTCAGTAATTTCGTGAAATTAATAATTTCTAAAGTAGTATCTACGGACATTTAAATTATTGTTATTTTTTTAAGAAGAACATAGATTTTGTACATTTATATATTTACAAGAAAACAACACAAATTTTTATGGAGTTACAATGCCCTATTATACTTTCATAAATATGTAAATAAACTATATGACCATTTTAAATATATTTTTTATTACCAATATTGCTTTCTTAAGGAGGTTTTGACAAGTTGGTATAAGAAGAGACAAGTATGTGGACGTAAAAAAGGGTCTGAACATTGCACATGCGTCAGCCTCTTTACCTACAGTGGGAAATTTTTTCCATCTGAAGAACAACACCCTGTGTAATAATTTAAAATTTTATAGAATACAACGCAAAAATATGATTTTGATTAAGGTTTATTCTAATTTGCTGATATCGTTTTGGGTTACATTTTTTTTATTATTTCAAATTTAGTAATTAAAAATAATTTTTTGTGACAGGAATACGAAAATGTATCACAATCAGAATTTTTAAACACCTTGTAAATCAATGAACTTTCATACTATGATTTTCTTTATGCATAAATTACATTGAAACGGAAGTTTTAGCTAAATAATCTACTTTTATTCCAAAAGACTTTAGAAGTGGCCTTTATATTACAAGCTAGTAAAGCGATTAACAAAAAAAGTGTTATAAAACATCTTAGTGAAATATGTTATTCTGTTGATATCAATAATATTGTTAGTTATTAATAAACAAAAATAAAAAACAATTTTTACCGTGATATTTTTAACGTGGATAGGATTATTTCCTGGAAGTCGTTAAATCAATAAATAAGTATTTTAGTATTAGATTTTATAAAGTTATTTTAAAAATGTATTTCCTTTTACTATTTTTTTTTGGACCATTGTTAAATTTTACCAGTTTTATAATAACATCTAAATGGAACAAACCTCACAAAATGTAAGTACTATCATTTTTTATAAAGTCATATTAGATATTATAATACTACAGTGATTTTGTAGTTTCCCTGAAAATACTACAATGATTTTGTAGTTTCCCTGAAAATACTACATTGATTTTGTAGTTTCCCTGAAAATGGTAATACATTATCCGAAAGCTTTTATCGACTTTAAAGAGTTTGCTTTCGTGTTTGTCTTTACATATTGAACGAGTTTCGCCTTAAAACAATGGAAAACATCCCTCAGGAAGAGATTGACAAATTAATTAGAACCATGGCCAGATGCTTCGCGGCGTGGATAAGAGCCCGAGGTAAAAATATGCTCTGCTGATTAAATAAAATTACTTTTATTCATCTTTTTTCTAATTTGTTACTTTAAAAAATACATCACACCTGATTTTTAGTTGTTATTTAAAGTATTATTTTAATTTCTTTTTTTATGTATATAGGATACACAATAGTTTTATTTACCAAATGATTTATTTCTGTACAACACTCATATATTCAACAAAATGTAGGTGATTCGGTATAAATTTAATTGTGGATATGCTTAATAATGCTCTAATGTCTATTCACATTTAAAAGCGCGTGTTAAGAGTATGCTCGGCTTGTGATTGCTAATTCTAGCAATGTTATTGGGTGAGTGAACCAAAGACAAAATGTGCTAACCGAATACCACCTCAGTATTCGGTTAGCTGGTTTCATAATATTTTGATAATTTTAATTAAGTATTTATCGTAAATCTTTTTCAAATCAAACTTTTGTGCTTAGTTCTGGTTGAACAACAAGTTTTATTGTACAATGTAAGTGTAGTTGTCATTGATTTCCTTTTGTTGGAGTATTTTATTTGATAATAACACGGTCCTGCTCTAATTCGGGATTTACATGCTTCTGTTGAGATTCGTATTTGAAAATGTGAATAGATATTAATTATATCTGACTACAACACGATATCTTCACAAACGACAAATATAATTTGACATTGTCATTCGATTAAATTAAATTGCACATCATAAAATAATTTTCTATTAGTCTTTTATTTGGTCTAAGCAAATGTGGAACATTTAAAATAAAAGTATTTGAATAGTTTACCGAAAATAGTGGAAGAAGAAACTGCTAGAAAATTATCTACAAAAAATCAGCCTATTAACCATTTATGGAAAGAATACATGAGTTATACGTTTACAAATTCATTGAAACTGTTTGCAAATAACGCAACACCACAGATCCTAAAAAACTGCAAAAAATATTGCGACTTTTCACTAATGCACTAACCAGTTGCTACAAAATGGGAGAAAAAATGAGGAGATTGGGAAAAGCAGAGATCCAAAATTAATAAGGAAAAAAGATTCGTAAATGTGGATTATTTATTTTTTAAAAAGTATTTAAGAACAAGAAAGACCAAATTAAATTAAAAAGATGACATTATCAAGTGCAAGGGCAATTAGAAGGAGCGAATATTGGAAAAGTAATGATAAAAAAATGAATTTTGTTCACGACTGTGTTACAATAATATACATTATTCTTTTGTTTCCTCAATTATAATTATGTATCTTATCCACAATGACAGTGAATAATAATTCAAAAAATGTAAATGAAATGTCTAACTCCGCCAACAGTGAAAGAAGCTGCTAAAATTACATCAATAAATTTATTGCCAGAAAAATCAAGAAAATTATATGTAGTAGCGTATCTTTTTTTTTCAAAATGAACAAAGGAAAACAAAGTCAAATTTTGACTAGTAGCATAAATAATTAATGATGAATTATAATTAGTTACGATTTAATGTTATTTTTTTTTATGTTATAAATAATAAAAATAATATTTGCCTCAAAAAAATTATTTTCATATATACCTACGGCTCCTCTTATAAACTTCAACCCTTGTGAAAAATAGTTATTATTTGATCGTTGAATAATATACTATTAAATTATCTTTATTGACTCATAAAGTAAAAAACAAATATATTTATAATTATAATTTGCGACTGATAAATAATTGTTATTAGCGTGTTAGCTTTCGTTTGTTTCTAAATTGAATGAAAATCATTACTACCTAAGCGAAATGAACTTTAATTGCTTTCGTGGCGTGAAACTATGGGATAATTTCATTAGCTTTAATTAAAATGATCCAAACTGATAGTCATTCTCTCACAAGGTATAACTTATGGAACAACATATTATTTATTTCACTATGATCTAACAAAAAAAAAAAAGGATTTTTGAAATTACCTAGAGATTATTGCTAATAATTAGAAAATTTTATTTAATACTGATAAACAGTACTGTACAAATTTACGGAATAAATTAATTATTTCAAAAATAAAAAAAAATAAAAATTTTTGAAGGACTATCTAATGATATAATGTAACAGAGGTTACATCAAAGGTATAATTATTTGAATATTTATTTCCACAGAAGTATATTTGCCTGTGGAGTTACTTAAAGAAAGACAGAAGAGAACCTGCTTCTCAAACACTAATTTATAGATTGAGAAAATGTTTCGAGAAACGAGCCACGTTAAATATCTCCCGAAAAGTGCTAAAAAACCAATTCCCGAAGCTACAAAAACAAATGTGGTACTTGTTATCCATAAAAACTCCAGATCAGGTGGATGCAAGTCGTACCGGATAATAATTTTTCACAATTCGATTGTTGTTAGTGTTCTAAAAAAAGTAGTAATAGCACAAAGCGCAGCTGGTCAAACTGAAGATTCGAGTCTAGTCGAATTCTGCTAAATCATTATGGAACAATATAAAATATTTCCGTTTTTCATACACATCAATACTGGGCAAGCAAAAATTCACATTACAATACAATATTTACAAAATGTGAACGTTTGGATTGGAATTATAAACAACCAGATTATAGGGCCATACTTTTTTGAGGGAAGCTTAACTAAAGCTCAATATATTTAGAATTTCTTAAGGGTTATCCTCCCACACTTCGCCAGTGTTGTACAAACCTACATAAATAACTTGATAGAGATTATTTTTAATCGTAAATAACGTTTTCCGAGGTAGGTGGTTCTTGAGGAGAGGACTGATTGAATGGCCACCAAGGTTTCCAGATATGATTCTGTTAGATGTTTTTTATGTGGGTACTTGAAGAGCATAATTTGTCTACTTAAGTTGGAAAACTTATTATTGGTTTTTCGAAAAAAGTTATTCTTCATAAAAAGTTCTACGTGGCCTAAAACCCAAATTATCAATTTTTTGCAGTTGTATACGAGGTGCGTCTAAAAATATAAATTGTGCTCAAAAATAAAGTACCTTTATTTTTGATAGTCGAAAAGTAATTAAAAAAATTAATTAGAATTGAAAAGTACATTCAGATATGCAATTACATACATGTAATATATGCAAATTGCATTTAGTAATGCATATCTTAAATGAACTTTTTAATTCCGATTAATTTTTCGATCCTTTCAAAAACGAAGTACTTTATTCTTGAGCAAAATTTTTTGACGTACTTCGCATACAACTGCATAATATTGATATCTGATTTTGGGGTTTAGGTCATGTAGAACTTTTTATAGAGAATAACTTTTTTTCAAAAAACCAATAATAAAAAAGGTATTCACATGGTTCCATGTTAAGTAGACACGCTGTATATATCAAATAATTTAGTAAAGTTGAAGGAACGCACCTACATACACAAAAAATATCTGAACTTCTCGAAAACCTTAAAGAAGGATTTATTGGCCAGCTTTCCCATTGCATCAATACTGAAGGCACTCAGTTTGAAAATGTATTATAATTTTCTTGTATTTTACTTAATTTACAGTTTTGGTTTATCCTGCAGAAATAAATATTGGAATAATTATACTGTTGCGTAGAAGAATACTTTTAAAATGAAGTGTTACATGACCCCTATTTAAAAAACTCTTCGATTACACCTTCAACATGAGATGGCACTTTTTCAAACGTCATCTATTTTTGAAATAATGAATTACATACATTGGCATCATACTGAATGAAATAGTCTCAGTGGTCTCTATTTTTTTTTGAGATAGTTAAATAAATAGGAAAGTAAGGAAAATAAAAACGATCTCATATTTCAAAAGTTTATTGAAAAGCCTCCTATTATCACAAAACAGATCTATAAACGTTGCAACACTCTATATAATTCCCTATTTAATATGATATAAATGGTGTTATTAAATCTAAAAAAAGTAATTTTTCGCGCATGTCTATTTATTCAACAAGCACGTCGACGTTTCGCTTTTGTTTACACAGGCATCGCGGCGTTGATTAAGATAACAAGTGAAAATCGCATTTCCCAACTATTCTTTCTTTTGCAAGAGCTGTAGTTTATCAGAAACATCGAAAAAAACGATATAGCGGTTTGGCTCGAAACAGTGGAATAGGTGATTTTTTTTTATTTTGAAATGATTGAGATTGTTTGTGTAAGTAAAATTAACGCATTTACTATTTTTAAATACTGTTTAAAATGTTTCAAAATATTGGAGGAAATGCTTTTGATGTTTGTAATGTTCCAAGAAGTTTAAATTACTAGAATCTATTGATTTTAGACATAATTCGTAAAATTCTTCCAGACAATATTTTACATCGTTTTTAATTTAAATTATGTTGTTTTTAAAAATCTGATTTTTCTTCTCTGATATTACAAGTAATTTTTCTTAAATTTAGATATTTTAACTGTTATACAAATATACAGGGTGTGGTAATTAAAAATTATGGAACGAGTATATTTCTAAACCCAGATATTTAAATTTGATAAAGGCGATTAGTATTTATAGCAATGTTATGTTTTTAGATATATATTCAGTTACTTCGTGAATTTGAATTTATAAAGCTTTTTTTTTTGTTTAAAAACTTATAAATGGTGCTTTTTGAAAATTATAAAAATATATGCTTGAGCAAGGTGAACTTTAATAAATAGGTAGTTACGCTACTATATTCATTTTCAAATAATAATAATAATAATATCAATTTAAAGAGCAGTACATTCAGTTGCTTCTTCGATAATTTGACGTTGCTGTGCCTCAAATTCAAACGAATTTTAAACAGAAAATTTTATTATTGCATAAAACTTCCTAGTATTTCTAATTTATTAAAAGTTTTGATAACGACGCAAAATTCATAGCTAAAACTTCCACTCAACAACTAAATACAACAAACATACCTCACATTTGGGTCACATTTTCATAAATAATTCTAGAACAGGTTTGAGGAGAAAGTTATCGAACAGGTTACAAAAGGTGGGAATTAAACCTTAATAGATATACACTAACCTATCCTAATCTAACCCTAACATTAATTTATGTAAGGCAGATATATGATGAAAACAAGCGGTAAAATATTCGGGCAACAAATATTAGGATGAAAATATCAAAAAGGCTACAAAAACCTGATTATATTCAAGGAGTACGAAAGCCGGGAATTAAAATATGATAAGATATACTCAACAACAGTGAGACAAACAATCACCTATGGAGCAGAGCATCTATAAAATTTGTTCAGTGCAACATTGATAAGGTAAAACCAAAGCGCTAACTTTTAGTAAAAGTAACTGCTACGGTAATTCTGAAAAAACTAACGAAATCAGCCAAGGGGAGCCTTTACCTCTCGTATGGTTTCCACCACAATCAGAAGTAGACAGTAACGAAATAACAGATAAACTCGATAGGAAAGAAGGTCAAACATAATTTTGGATTCATGTTCAAGATAATTTAATGCTAAGGTATTTTGCGAAATTCCAACTAAAAAATAGCCAATATGTGTGTCACTTTAAAAACAAACTTTGCTTACTACTCGAATCCTAATCTAGTTTTGTCGGTTCCAAGTACCGATACTTTACAGATCTAAAGAATTTCGGTTCTATGGAGCTCTCTAGATCTACAGTTCGTGTGTGCTCAGTGTCCTTTTTCTATTTCTATTTGTTCCTTTTAGATACGTCTATTACCTTCCATCTTTGACTTTAGTTTTCTAGTTGTGTATACTTCACGTTTATCTGATATACCTTGAAGTTACAGACAAACATTTGCGATTTGATTAACTGATGTAACATCTGATAAATTAGAATCCATTATCTGTTATTTTGTTAGAAGACAGAAAATGTCTGATTATAAGAGGAATGGATTAAAAGGAAATTTTAGAACAAATGTTTGGCCATTTTATTGGTTAAAATTGATATGAAAAATAGGTAATTGTTTCTAAGTAAACGTTTGCGTTTTTTTTAATATTTCTTAGTAATGACTAAGAATAAAACAGTGACTGACACTACTAACTAAGAAAGGTTAAAATCGTTTAAAATATTTTTTGTAGAAAATTATTTAACTAATGCGCTGGTAAACCTAAAGCTAGGATCAAATATGCTAAAAATCTTCATTTGAGAACAATGAAAATTTTTCTGAAAAATACTTTTGCCTTTATTTGCATGACTGATTGTTCAAATTTTCAGCTTAGAAGATATCTAGTAATACATCTACGATAATCCTACAAAAGTTTCCTCTTCAAATGTAAATTCAGAATGGCTCAAGATAACTTTAGTCAAGAGAGTTCGCTGGACTCTTCGAAAAATTCGAAAGATGCATTTTTCGACCCCAAACCTAAGCCGAAAATTATAAGGATACTGACCGTCATTGCTTACGTAATGAGCGTCTCGTTGGCCGCCATATTTTTATCCGTATACTATATTTTCATGTGGCACGGGGAACCACACTTGGGTGCGCGTAGGACTATAGTTGTTAACCACAGGTAAAATGCATTAAATTATTTTAACTCACCATTTTTTTGTAAGTAAAACTGATTCAAGTCAATTCAAACGGTCGACTTCACATTTACGTAAGCGAGCCTCAAATGAATTTTTAGATGTTTTGGCCCAAATTTGGATCCATATGTTTCTTGAGCTGAGTCCATTGTATAACTTCTCTAAATTGGAAAAAATCATTTCGCCTATTATCGCAGTATAATGGCCGCTTAAAATTTTCCAAGATTCCAATAGTTCTATAATCACCTTTGGAAAAATATTTATTTATCATCATACATTTTTTATATGCTATTAGTCCTAAAAATATTACCTTGATCTTGAGGCAGAGTGTATAAAATTTTGCAGATTCTTACGGTGCAAATTTTCTTGGCTTTTAGTGCAGAGGAGAGAAGTACAGGACTGAAAAAAATAATGTCACCTAAGACAGAGATTGTGTCGCCACAACGTCCTACATGGACACCAATAGCAACAGTAGGCAGTTATGAAAATGGCAACGAAACAAGTAGTGATTCTTCTTATGTTCTGACTAACACGGAAGGAACAAATTTGACTAAAAGTAATAAGACAGAAGAAGGTAAGACATTTTTTATCTAATCAAGGGGTCAAAATATGTATATAAGACATTTTAGTGTCTTTGTGAGCAAAGCTTCAAATTACTCCAAATGGTTATCGGACACCTTGTTTGCGAAGTGCTACCCAAAAGTTCCAGAAATATAAATGGTGCGCCCATCAAATTATAGTAATAATTTCCGCTGCCAGGCAGCTCATATGTTGTCAGTGTGCCAAACGACGCAGTTGTGAAAAGTACAGACAGTTTATTTTTTATTGGTTTAAACGTTTTAAGTAGGTCCGCCAGACTTTTGAAGACGATAAGCGTTCGGATAGGTTTTCACCTTTCATCAATATCGATACTACTGCGAGTATTCGTCAATTATCGTTCAGGAAAACCATCCACGATGTGGCTGAGGCCGTAGGAATGTCGTATGGACCTGTCAGTGGAACAAAGACTGATTTGTGCATCATGATAATTCACCTGCCCGCACTGCGATCTTGACAAGATAGTTTCTGGTCAAAAACAGCACGCTTGTTGTGTCCCATCCACCCTACTAACTCGACCTAGCATGCTGCGACTTTTTCTTGTTTCCTAGGATGAAATGCGAGCTTAAAGGGCTTCCCTTTGACAACATGTAGGAAATTGGAGTGGAATCGCAGGAGGTCCCAAAGGCATTCACTGGAAACCGCTTCGAGGAGTGTTTCAATTCAAGGCAGAAAAGCTGATAAAGCTTAGTCGAGGCTAGTTTGAAGGAGATAATTAAAGTTTTCTTTAAAAGGAAGTATTTCTGTAGTTCCTAAATAATTTTTGGAACCTTTAGGTAGCTCCTCGTATCTATAGAGTGTCTGGCATATTATTTTTTAGAACACTGTGTAAAACAAGCCCCTTTGTAGTTCTAATAAAACGAGAGGAGTGGCTTTCATGAGAAATGCATTGATTACATATTATAATATTTTAATTTTTAAAATGTTTAATGAAGGAGAATATCGGCATTTCCTAGATTTATATAAAAGAAGTTGCACAAGTCTGACCCTATTATTTATCCTCAAAATTCAATGTCATTCCTGCTTTTACGTAACTTGTAGGTTTTCGTTTATACAGCCAAGTCAATTTCATTAGGTTACGTAAATATATCATATGTTAGGAGTTTAATACTCAGCAAGGGACGATTTATCAAATTAAAACATGGGAAACCTATCAGTTTTTATAGCATTTGGATTAATTAAATTTACAGGATGTCTCAACTTCAGTGGATATATAATCTACGTCAATATTTGATCTAATTTAGTGTAACTTCTATATTATTTTTATTTCGTAAAGTAAAACTTAAATTTTGGAAGATTTGGCTTTAAGCTTTCACACCACATATGATATAACAATAATCATTAAAAAATTTAGATAAAATTATGCCTTGTAAAATACGTACAAATTGCTCGGTGATTGCATTATTTAATAATTTTATTTATAAGAAACTTGACAAGATTAGGAAAAAAAGACCAAGTTTGATTGTTGAAGATACATGTAGAATAACGAGACAAATCGGTTAAGTTATTTTTAGGAGACTTAGATGGAAAAATAGGAAAAGAAAATATTTATCATTCAAAGTAATGGAGATGAGATAAGGTGAAATAAAAATTGTGTCAACAAACAAAATAAACGCCAAGGAAATAAAATCTAGAAGAACCAAATCAAGAAGTTGGAAGAAAAGTACGCTAAACTTTTAAAGGAGCCAACAACAACAACAAAGAGAAAATTACATGAAATTGAATAAAAATCGACATTTTCCGATTGATAAAATCTTTGTCCGTTTGTATACTGCGTACTCATAAACTTTAAGAAGAATTTCAAAAATCGAATTAATGCATAAAAAAGCGCCTGCTTTAATTTATTACAATTTTCGTTGTGGTTTAATCTAACAAAAATGTATAGAACCTACAATTTGGTGGTGAAGTTCCGTCACCAACAACGGTTCGTTCCGTGCCTAGAGTCAATTATTTAAAAAATTATACATAACAAAAAATAAAACATATTTTAAATTATTATTTATGCCATCTTTTGAATTAAATTTATTTTGTGCTTAAGGGAACCAAGAGAAATTGAAACTAGGGTTATAAATATCACTTTTCACATTCTTTGCTTGTAAAGGCCAAATCATTACATTTTGGTAACTGTAATAACTGCACTTTTAATATTAATATTTGTAATTAATAACTAAAAACCTATTTTTGTATTGTTTCATTTGTGCTTTTATACAGTGAGCACGTAAAGGTTGGAACAAATTCATTGAAACCTTTATTTAGCCAATTAGGAAAATAAGCTCGGGCGCGTCGATTTTCTATTTGAGATTCGCATTTTTTGGTGTAATATAATTTATGACGTCATCACTGTTCGAGTTATGACGTCAACGTCATTTTTTTTAAAACGGCTATAGTTTACTACATTATTACCGTTATTTTGCATATAGATGTCAGATATTATGTTATGATACATAACAATATTTCCAAGAAATAAATGTTTATGATTCATACAAATCTATTCTAAAAAAATTTAAACAATAATAAAAAAATACCAAACTGTTTAAGTTATCTATTAATTCATCAATGGTATTGGCTCTATCATACCGTAAACTATCCTCACAAAAAAAGTCCAATGGGGTTAGATCATGAGAGTAATGGCACGCAATTTGAACATTTAATTTAATAGTTTGTATTTTTTAGATCGAAATCTGCTTAGAGAAAGATATTGGTAAAATAGCTTTGAAATATTGTAGATATTCAAGCTAAGTATATTAATTTACCTTTTATATTTATTATGCATAAATTATACAAAGTGAATATAGAAACAGTTACTTTAATTAACAATAGAGTAGAAAAGCTTCGATCGTTTGTTTGTATACACTAAAATGATATGTAAACGCAAAATGCTTCAAAAATAAATAACTCTCCGAAACCGTCAATTTGCAGACCTATGTTTATTAAGACTTTTGACTAATTTTGGTCCATACTATACCCTGTTCAGATATTCGTTATTTTTTTAACACCCTGGATGTATAAATATATAGCCGACGCTAAGGGAATATTATTTTTTTGCCTGTTATATATTGCTTTAACAGTTCCATTTAATATATCGATCTTTTATTTATAGTGTTCTGGTAAACATCATTATAAGTAATAGGCTTGCAAAAGTTATTGGTTGTAAATATTATTACTTGCAATGTACAGTTACTATATATTATATTTGCAATGTATAATGCAGATTGCACGAAATCTTTTTATAGCAGGAAACCATTTGGTATAAATTTATCAGAAATCCTGTTTATTTAAATTTTGTTAATGTGATAAAATGATTGTTTCCTATGCATGGTATTAATAATAAGCATATACAAATTTAATTTACCCTTTCTACATAATATTCTTTATTGTAACTTTTTTAACGATAATAAAATCATGAAACATGGAAAATTTATTTTTAACAGAACCTCAAGAGAATCTCAAGTTACATAACAAATAGACGTTGACTGGGATGAATTATTTCTTCGTGTTGTTCACTTTTCTTAGATTGATCCTGATATGAGAACATACTTGTATCATTACTGTTCTTGTTTGTGCAGAGACCTTTATATTTGTCACATTTGTTTATTCACTTCACTTTAAATAGGCAAATGATAAGGCCAGTTTCACAGATACAAAAACCAAAATTAGAATTCATATTCAAAGTTAAGAGAATTTTGTATTAAGATTGCATCAAAAAGATTTAATTTCAACATACTTTAGTTTGATATTAGAGAATGCGCTTTTAAAGTGGCATCTCTCTAATTTTTTTTATACTTCAGAATCCAAACAGCAGTCACAGCCGAGAAAATATCATAATTCTGCGTCACAAAACTAAAGTATGTTGAAGAAGTAAAGTGAAGAGATCATATATCACTGGATACCATACTTAATATAACTATTAAAACAACGCTTTGATGACACTGAGACTTCTGACTATTGAGTTCAAAGAGCCCGGCTCTAAAAGCTGAGACTGATAACTATTAAGACAGAGCACTCGGCTATTTAGACCAAAGACTCTGCTATCAAGAAACAACATCACTCAGTATTTATATCGTATATAATGTTGCATTGAATGACGACCTTTTGTAGATTTTACAGTAAAACAAAGCAACGCCAAGACAAAATTTGTTACACAATTTTTTTAATAAAAATAAATTTAAATGAATAAACAAAGTCATTTGGAAGGTGGATGTGACAATAATACTTATTGAATTTTTACCGAAGGGTGAGATCATTGCGAAAGAGTACAAATGCCAGCCTTTTAAATAATGTTAACGTATAATATAAGAATGCAGTGCATATTTTGTTTGAAACATGCAAGAAACCAAATGAATCGACAGCAAAAGTATTCTCCATTTTAAAAGTATGGGTTGGCGCTTCGGAGAGTCGGGACATCCATATTTTTGCGTAATCACAAAGTGTGATTTTTAATTTGTAACACTTCAACTTAATTTGTTTTGAACCAGTGGCGGCTTGTCCTATGGAGCCAAGGGGCCGGTGCACTAGCACTACTAAAAACATTTAAGAAATATAATGATTTGCTCAAATTATGGCTATACGATACATGTAGTAACTATTTATCATTATATAATTTGGTCCCGATGAAAAAATTCGCGTCGTACTATTCGTACACGCAACAAATTATGTATTATAACTACGAAATCTCAAGCCGAGCACATCCTCAATTGGCCCCCACGCGCTCGATATACCGATGGTTATTCGCGGTCACCTATTATCGATATCCAGAATGCATGTTCAATGTCGATACCGAGCAAGTCGATTGAATGGCTCGGATGGAGGCGGATTAATATTTCGCGATTGTTTCCATAATATTTGAGTAGCATTGTGCGTGTTAAATGTTTTTTAAGCTTTAAAATTAAAGTATATAATTAAATAATTTCTGTTTACACATCGTCTGAGGCGAAATGAATAAAATAAGTTATTTACTAGTGAAACCTTTTTCTACGCACTCGCTCGATGAGAAAATTGAAATTAAAGAACTTCGAAGACCTCTTCCCGATTTAGAAATTACAAAAACACAGAAGGCTTCTACCTCTAGTTCGGCAAATTTCAAAGGCCGTATAAGAAAGTTTAATCCGAATATGTATTTAAAAAATAACTGGATTTGTGGATGTGATAAAAAAATGCATTTTTTTTGTTTCGTGTGTGTTTTGTTTTGTTAGGAAAAAAAAGGTAGAAGCCTTGGAAGTTTGTGATTATATTATACAACAAATTAGTGCTCGATTTAGTTTTACAGGACATCTGATAGCTACCGCATTATTCAAGAAAGAACATTTTATCGCATACCAAAAAACAAAATTTGCACTGGCCCCACCTATGTACTAAGACACCAGCCGCCACTGTTTTGAACATGGATTTAAATAGACTACCAAAGAGATTATTGGAGCTAGAGTGAATTAAGGAACTGAGCCATACAAGCTTAGAAAAAGTGAAATCAACAAATTGTTGAAATTACATGAACATTGTTAAAACAGAAACACGAATCCAATACTCGAGAAGGTACAAAGAAAAATGGTGGTGTAAAAATAGTCGTACACGGTATATATTCATTATTTCGTGCACTGCTTTTTTGAACCTTTTATTTCAAAAAGTAATAATTCCACCAATGATTCTCTATATTATCTACTAACTATAACTTTTATTGCTCTTAAAGTAAAGCTAAAAAATTGTCTGCAATGAAACATAGAAATTAAAATTTCATAAATCGATCAAATTTTATCCATTCTTGGCATTCCTTAAAAATTAAACCAGGTCATTTCCCGCCTTACATGCGCGTAAAATCTGGTCCAGCTGTTTGTAAGCCAGAGTATCGATCTCCCGGCACCTACAGGACAATCTAAACAATCTCGTTCCAATTTTGAAAATACTCGGTTTTCTAACAAAAATTGCTCTAAATTTTCGTTAATATTGCAGTGAGGTAGTGTTGTGAAAACAAATTTGTGGTAAAAATAAGAAACGTTCGTTTTAAGGATCTTGAACCATTGTAGTATGTAAGGATGTAACGAACTTTGACCTACTAAAATCTGGTGGAAAAGAGGGTCATCTCGTGTCGGAAAATACATGTATTCATTTAAAATTATTGTTACTTAGAATATTAAATTTTTAGGAATGATAGTAAAACAATGCTTATCTTCTATTTGATCACGTTTACTTAAATTATCATATTATTAAAAGAAAGACTATCCTTTCAGAGGGGTCCTAGTATTTTAAATTTATGAACAATTACCTGATACGGAGAAAGTTTTAAAAATTAAACTAACAACATCTTTTAATTTCATTTTAAAGACCGACCATTAAAAATATGGTATGGGTAAAATTTTTTTTATTAAAAAGGATAAACACATGTATTTTTGGACCAGCCGGTAAAAGAAAAGCAAAAACGGTTAATTTAAAACAAATATTTAGTCGAAAAATGTTTTCTTTAAGAATAGGTTCCAAATAAAAACAAAAAAAAGTTATTTTTGAAATTAATGCAAAATAAAAATTTTCATAGCGCGTTTACGCGGGAATAATAATAGCTTCAGAATTTTTGTACGATTGTAAAAATATTCCAGTATGGAAAATTAACAAATGGAGTTATCTAATGTTTTTCTATTATACAGGGTTTATAAATATAGCAAACCTGTATAGCTTTTTTGAAATTTAGTAAGAAATTTAGAGTTGGCACAAAATTAATTTATTACTTTCATATAAATTGGTAAATGATATTGGACATATGTAACACCAAGATGTTTTTCTTTGTAAATATCAATTGAAAGTCGAATATTTTGGAATTTGAGCATATGTTTTGTGAGAATTAAAGAAAGCGAAAAAAACCATTTCAATAATCATCTTCAATACTCATTAATTTCTATTACATTACAGAGTTTAAAATGTGTATTTTTTGCTCACCATGTAAAAATATTCCCATATGTTAAAAAATGGAAGAATAGATAATGTAAATGGTTTTCCTTAACAGACGAGGCATTTGAAATTCAAGATACGCGATTTTTAATGGTCTATTCTACAGCTCATACTTATTGGTTATCAGATTCTCAATACATTTCAAATAACATACAACTTAAAAAATGTTATTTTAATCAGCATTGTTTTTAAAAATCCCTCTTTCCCAGATTACATTGGACAAAAAATTACGAAGAACATTCAATTAAATTTACAAACGGACTATGGTCTTTTTAAAACATGACTTCTTTTAAAGTGACTCTTTAAAAACGTGATATTTTTTAAAACATTAATCCAGTTAAATGGCAGTGCTAAAAAGTTTTATCGTTAAAAAATAAATTAAAAACAGTACCAGCGTGGCTTTGATAATACTAAAAAAATTCTTCAACTTCTTTATGGACAAAATGTCATTCAAAGCCACCAACGGCTTGAAATTGACAACTAGTGATTCCGGGCAATGGAAAAGTGCTTCTTTACTTGATACAACCATTAAGTTAGCAGGAGAAGAAGCCAAAGACCGACTTTATGAACCTAAGCACAAGAAAAAGTTGGTTAGGGTTCTGACCGTAGTTGCATATGTATTTTTTGTATCGTTAGCTGCGATCATGTTAAGTTTGTACTATGTATTTTTGTGGAATGGCGATCAAAAAATGGCAGCGAAATATGTAACTAGCGCCCCTAAACAACAAGCGTATTATGCAAGAGATTGTAAAAGTATTTTAGCAGGTGAGAATATTCTTCAAAGTTAATGAAATAGTAACAATATTCAACAAATTGCAAAATCATAAAAATATATCAACAAATTATGGGCAAAATTTCTGTTATATATTATTGATGAAGATGAAGTTATATTGGTTGAACAAGCAGTTATACCAAGTTTAATCACATATAGTATAGAATATTTTTTTTTAATTGGTGGACGCCATCTAATCCAACCCCCACATTTTATCTCATTCACCTCCCTTGCTTGAATACAATATTTTAGGAACTTCTACATTTACACAACTATAGGATTTTCCATTAAGAGCGCAATTTTTTATTTGTTAATAAAACACAGTATATCAATTGTAATGATTCAAATTTTTATTTAAAATAAATGTTTAAGGTATGGCAATTATAGATTGAAAAGAATATCTGACAAATGACCACCTCTAGCTGCTCTACAATAGGATATTCTTTTGTCAAAATTGTTGATAACATTTTCACACAATTGAGGTTCAATCTCACCAATAACTCGAATTATTTCAACTTTTAATTCATCAGTTGTTCGTGGATTCTTCTTATAGACACGACTTTTAACGTAGCCCCAAAGAAAATAGTACAATGGTGTTAAATCGCACGATCTTGCTGGCCAATTAACATCACCATTTTTTGAGATTACACGCTGAGGAAAAGTTTGATGCAATAAATTGATCGTTTCACCAGCTGTATGACATGTTGCACCATCTTGTTGGAACCATTTGTCTCTGATATCAATATTTTCAAGTTCTGGCAATAAAAAATGGTTTATCATGTTTCGATATCGTGCTCTATTTACAGTTACAGCAGCACCATCTTCATTTTGAAAGAAATATGGTCTAATTACACCACCAGACCACAACGCACACGAAAGAGTGACTCTTTGTGGGTGCATTTGAAGTTCATGAATCTGTCTTGGATTTTCCTCACCCCAAATACGGCAATTTTGCTTGTTTACATAACCACTCAAATGAAAATGTGCTTCGTCACAAAAGATTATATTTTTTGGAAATTCATCTTTTTCTTCGATGAAATTAACAAATTGACGACGTTTGAAATGGTCTGTTGGCTTCAATTATTGTGTTAGCTGAACCTTGTAAGCCTTTAACGTTAAATCCTTGTGTAAAATTCTCCATAATGTGGTTTGTGGAATGTTTAATTGTTATGAACGTCGTGTAATCGACGTTCTTGGATCATCTTCAACATTCTCAGGAACTGCATCAATATTCTCTTGTGAACGACTTGGTGTTTTTACATCCAAAACTGAACCACTTTGTTCAAACTTTTGCACTATTCTCAATATTGTTGATTCATTTGGACGATTAAGTCGAGTATAAAAATCACGTGATTTACGAAAAACAATTTTATTTGAACGTCCATTTTCATAATAAAGCTGAATTATTTGGACACGTTGTTCTACGCTGTATCTTTCCATTTTATAAATTGCCAACTATAGTAGATTTTAAATTTCAATGTCACTTGGAAATTCGAATGACAGATATAAGAAATATAATCTTACAAAAAATTGCGTACCTAATGGAAAACCCTATATATACCTATAAGTTATTTGCAATCATTTTTTATTTATTCATATAGCGATTAAAAAGCCAACAGAGAAATAAACTAAAAGTATTGTTTTTTTCAGATATGCAACAGCAACTAACTATTCTAGAAACAGAGTTTATAGAAGTAGTATCTACCCCGATATCTTCAGAAGATAATACTACTGCGTGGCAGGACGAATATTCTGAAAGTTCTGAATCCTTGTCGAAGCGTAGTACATTCATACAAAAATTATTTAGTAGAGATTATGAAAATTATTAGGACGACAATTTTGATACGTTAGATATTTAAAACTTGTAAATTAAAATAAACATATTAAATGAATAGTACACGATTAGAAGAAACGATTTTTGGCGAAAATCTTTTGAGGTCCCACGAGATTTACAGGGTGTAGGATGAAACGAACACTTCAGGGCACCGAAATATTGAAAGGAGATGATACCGTCTTAGTATACGAGGGCAACCTGAAAAGTTTCCGGAATCGGCAAGCGATGGCGCATGAAATATGAATTGGATTTATTGTCCGGCAAGGCCAACCTTTTTTATGATAGCTATAAAATTTTCAGCCGGCTGGTGTCAATAGTTGTTGTTTACTAGCGTGTTTTGTGTAGCAAGTCAGGCGGTTTCGCAAAAATGGATGAAATCGAATATCGTGCAGTGATAACACACTTCTGGATGGTCGGGAAAACGGCCACAGAAATTCGAAATATTTTGCTTGGAGTTAATAGCGCATCTACTCCATCAGTTTCTGGGTGAGCGAGTTCAAACGTGGCCGCACTAGCACAAGTCACGAACCACGCAGCTCAAAAACCGCTATCAATGATGAAATGAAATCGCTTGCTGTAAAGAGTTTTGCCTCAAATGAGGAGGTCAACGCCGCTACAGATGCCTATTTTGCGGATCTCGAGACATCCTACTTTTCCGATGGCTTGAAGAGATTGGAGCACCGTTTGAAAAAGTGTATTCTTCGAGGAGACTACATCGAAAAATAAAAATTAAAACCACACCAACACCGTGTTTTTCTTGCCGATTCCGGAAACTATTCAGGTTGCCCTCGTATACATATAATCTAGTTATATAATCTATTGACTCTTGGGACGCAGATTTTAAACCTTAAGTCCATCTTACGATAGATATATGAAGTATTATTTTTTGTTGAATGGCTTGCTTTTGCAGTATTCAGCAACTGTGAAAATGAGGCCCAGAATTGAAATTCGAAGAAGTTTAGAAGTTTTTGTTATACACTGCGTCAGTGTATAGTTGTACTTTGGTGTTTTGTTATTAGTAAATGTGTAATTTTAAAAATGAAATTTTAGTTCTCTTTTGTCAGCTTTTATTCAGATAGAAGAAAAAATCTTCTATTTTGGTAGTATTTGATTTTATTAGCTAAAAACTGCCCCACTATTTCATACGTTTAGTTAATTTTTTTTTTGAAAGAGGTGGCATGACTGATCCCTCTAGTAAACCATTTTGCAGTTTCTTGGGAGAGCTGATGATTACCGAAATCGTGGGTTCGTTTGACATGCTATTTATAAGTTCATTTACAAAGAAATAGTGGACGAATCATATTACTTCTCCAAGTGGTGTCATAGATTAATAATTGCAGCAGAAGTATTAAGTTTTCTTTGAAATTTGGTGTATGCAGCTTCGGTGTGGATGAGAATCCATTTGCTCCACTGGAATTACTTCATTCACTAGGGATGATTTAGTTGTCTATAAGTGGCTGGTAATCAACAGACAACGGGAAATTTGTCCGTGGATCTTTAGAATTATAGAAGGTTTGCCTGATTAATCTCTTGATGAATATTGCCGGTTTGTAACCATTAATATTGCAATTCCACAAGTGTACTGTTTTCCTCCGAACCTCTGTAAATCGCATGGAAACCAGAGAAATTCTTCACAATGTATAACAAACTTTTCACATTAAGCATAACTATAAATATGTATAATTCTTACATTCAAACTTAGTTTACATTGAATGTACCAGATGTCCCATTAAGGATGGACATCATTGTATTTAGAAAATACTGGTAATATTCATATTGCTTTTTATAAAAATAACACAACATAAAACCCGTATTATACTTTTCTCATATCTACAGCTTAAATTAATTTAAAACCATATATTTTACTCTATAAAATGGTTTACGACTACATTATGCATCAAGTGTTTAATAAAATTTGGTTAGAGAACAGGATAGGAACCGTTACATTCAAAAAAGAGCATGTGACCAATAATAGACAAGAGTCATTTAACTGTTTCAAAATTGTATTAAAATTAAATTGTAGTAATATATACAAATACATTTATTTGCAAAAAAAAACAATATTTATTGACAACCAATTTAGATTTTCACCTTCCAAACCTTTGGACTACATTCATCTCATTTGATAATTATCTATTAACCTATTAACCAGTTACCATCATATGAACTTTCCTTTCAGACTGCGCCATTTTACCACTTTTTTCTGTTCCCACAACTGCTGATAATTGATAAATGTCATACTTTGAATAAATAACTGTAACCGTCATATTAGATATATTGTCGAGTTTCTTTACATTTGCTTCTTGCATCAAATTGCACATTTCATAGTAAAAATGTGGAAACATTGGAAGCTGATAAAATACGATATGTCGTATACCTTTTATTCTCTTTCTATGGAAAAAGTGGAATCGTTCTGTATAGAGGAGAAAATGGGCATCCCCATGGTAGAACATATCCCTTGCTCTAGCCACTTTACCTTCCTAAAAAAAAAACAGTTTTGTTTGATAGACTCAGTAAGTAATGATTTGTTTTTCCTTCTTTTAAAAACAACGAAGCGTTTTATAGAAAAATTAATAATAAGACTTCTTCTAATGACTATTATAAATATATAATACAATCATTGGGTTTCACTGATACGGGTTTCAAAAAATATATATATTGTCTATTGCGATTTATAGTAGAAAATCGTTTCGATTTACAGATGAAGCAAGCTTGTACGTTGGCCTAAACAGGGAGGGTGCGCCCAGATGGGTTACGAAAATTTATTAATGTCAAATCCCGTTTTATAGTTGTTCAGGGAACAAATAGTAATAACATTAATATTAGGTAAAAATGTTTATCAGATTTTGTTGGTGTCGATCCGTAAGTTAATGACTATTAGGTATAGGGGAAAAATAATTGATGACGTTAAATTCAGGATTTGATCTACCTCTCTTAATACTAAAGACTTGACGAACAACTGTATTACAAATTCATGATCAGGAGATTATTTACTCGATGTTTTTCTTGAACTTGAATAGTCATTAACTTAGACAGCGATAAGTTTTCAGAAAAACCCCGAGTCAAGTCGCTTTCTCTTCTGTCATTTAGAAACACAAATTGTCTTAATAACACTGTAATAAATGGATTAAGGCATTCAATTACGATTAAGGCATTCAAATTTAAAGTGAAATTTATCTACCGGATTAAGGGAACAGGTAGTCTTAGGATCGAATTTACCATGGTCGCTTTAGTTTAGTTTTGAAGTTTATGTGGTTCGGTACTATTTTAAATAATTATAGAAAATGAATGAGTTAGTGAATTGTGATCAGTGTTCTTCCGAAATAAATTTGGACAAACAGGAATTCGAAAAGCGAAAGCGTAGTCATCTTTCTAGTGATGCCAAGGAAATAGTTCTAAACGTTTATTCTGGTGAGTAATTGTAATTATACTTACCTGTAAAACATATTACGTATGTAATATAAAAATATATTTGATTTTGACACAAGTCTTATTTACAGGGCTAAAAAATGAATTGTCTTCCTCCGAAGCCCTAAAAGAAACTGTTTTTTTAACAAAAGTGCCACAGTCAACTGTATACAAAATTATTCATGAAGGGGTTCAACCTAGAAAAAGGCGAAAGGATTCTGGGTCATCTCATTCTATTCCACAGGTTCTTTTAGAACCGATTAGAGAAACGATTTATAATATGTTCTCTGTAAATAGTTTTCCTACTTTAAACACATTATTTTTACGTCTAAAACAAAAAATGATAATAGAAGACTGTCATAAAACGACATTATGGAGATTTTTAAAATCCAACGGTTTTAAATTTAAAACCATTGACAAAAGACAAACCATCATGGAATCCAGCCGTTTAGTAAAATGGAGAATAGAGTATCTTAATTCTATTACTCAGTATCGGCGAGAAGGCAGGGACATTTATTTTTTAGATGAAACCTGGTTCGACACTCACGATATCCAAAAAAAATGTTGGAGTGATGGAAGCTCAAAATGTAATGTAGACACTCCTCCATCTCGAGGAAAAAGAATATGTATTTTGCATTGTGGTGGAAAATCAGGTTGGGTAGAAGGAGCTCTCTTGTTGTCTGCAAAGGATGTACGGGATAGTAGTTTAGACTATCACCAGGACATAGAAAGTACTCTATTTGAAAAGTGGTGGGAGACTACATTATTACCAAAACTGAAAACTAACAGTGTAATAGTTTTAGACAACGCCCCGTATCATTCCCGGTTGGTTCGAAAAAAACCAAATAGCAATTCTACTAAATCCGTCATTCAAGACTTTCTGATGGAGAATGATATATTTTTTGAACAAGATTACACGAAAAAACAGTTGTTGGAACTTTTACAGTTAGTTGATTTTAAACCAGAATTTGTTGTTGACAACATCGCAATAAATCAAGGATTTAAAATTTTACATTTACCACCCTACCACTGCATACTCAATCCTATAGAATTGTTATGGGCACAGTTAAAAAATATTTCTCGATCAAATAACTCTTCTCCTAAGTCCACTTCTTGTGTCATCAATGTAATAAGAAATGCATTTAACGATATAACTGTTGACAATTGGAAAAACGCAATCCAACATGTTAAAAAAATTGAAGACAAATATATGACATTTAATAATACCATTGAAAAAATTATAATAAATTTGGACGATACAGACGAAAGTGATATTTCGGAACCTAGTGACTGTGAAAGTGATTTAGAAATGTAGACATTTAGGTATAGGTATTTCTACCAAATAAATCGAGTTATTATTTTTTTATTAATAATACTTAATTAGTTTGAATATTTTTGTTAGCTAAACATGTCTATAATATTAATCTTTTTGAAATGTATACTTTCATACCAATGGAAATCTTATTTATTTTTTTATAGTTTCAATTAAATATTACTGTGTAGGTCAGAGTTTGGTCATTAAATAGTTAGTAAAAATTTAATAGGAAATATTTTTTTCTTTAAAAAAAATTCTACCTAAAACTCACTTTTTAGTAAAAATTCTATTAATTTTTATTAAAACTACTACTAAAACCTCGACTAAAACAAATACAAAAAATCAAATTCTCGAAATCTAAACCTCGAGATCTATAAAAATACCAATGTTTAAAACTACCCTAAAATCTTCCAAGTAACCCATTTTTTGAGCACCAAATGACAACTACAACCTAAGCCGATTCTGATCAGCATATTGGCGAACGTTTCAAGCGGTTGCCAGATCTTTGCGCTTTCTACTATAAATCGCAACGCACAATAAATTATTGTAATGAATCATTTATTTTCATTCATGTAGCTTGATTAGGAAAGGGACAACATACCTAAGAATCTTTGTGAGATAATTGGCTGAAAATTCACTACAACATATGGGCAGTCAATAATTGTGTTTCACTAACTTGCAAAAAGTTTCCACAGTGTGAATAGGCTAATGTGTAAAGTGTAAACAAATCAAAATATAACTCAAAACGCATTAAATTAGGATTAACAAGCAGCCCTCATGGAGGCAGACTAAAAAGAATTCAGAGCGATTTGTTTTGAAGCAAGCCGCTATCAATACAAAGTTTGAAACCTGTGTTCATAGATATAGATATCAAGAGAAAGTAGTAATTGATAAAGGGGAACAATATTATTATTAAGTAACATAATTGTTTAGAAGATATATATGTCCAATGTGACAACTGTCAAAGTACAATTAAAAAAGATAGTATCACCGAAAAAAACTCCAATTATCTCCGATAAGCGAAATATCAGAAGGAAAGTCCCAACCCTCTTGGATAGGCTGAGGTTCTTGTGCCTGAAAAACCCCTAACAGATAAATTTCCCACACAAGAGTACTCATCTGACTCTCGGCCTGTGAAGACGTATCGATATCGGCGAAAGTAGAGTGATTATTAAAAAGTGTGGCCGCAAGGCCAAATTCTTTGTGGAGCTCAATTTTAACAAGTGATAAGAAGTGATAATAATAAAACAATCCAGTGGTGTACGCAAGTAAAATTTCTCTCATATCAATATGAATAATCAACACAATCCATTCTCAACAAATTTAGCTACTTATCAATATGGATCAAACCAACAAAACCTTTGCTACCAGCAGATACCTCAAGTCCCTTTCCCAATGATACCACAACAAATTCCTCTAACCAACCAAGTCTTCAATCAACATCTTCCAGTCAGCCAACCTTACAATATTGATAACCCACAACCCCTCAACACCCATTTTGTACCAAATTCAAACATAATCATACCCAATAATCTCAATAATACCACAAACTCCAAAGTCATGCCAACAATAACAAACGAAGAAGACTATAATATGTTCGAAGGTAGTGATTCTGATTCGCAAGATGAATCACAGGAAAATCACGAATGGCAAACAGTCAAGCGGAAGAGAGTAAACAGTCCCAGGCAAACAATAGCTCAAAACACTCAAGAAGTAAGTACAAGTAATAAATTTGATTCACTTAGAAAGTTAAACGATAAAGATAACATTAATCAGGCAGTATCACCACCCAAACCACCTCCAATTTATATTTATAGCGTAAATAATTTTAATAAAATGATTGAAAACTTAAGTGCAGTAGTAGAAGTGGAAACTTATCAATGTAAACTAGTCCAAAATGACACCGTAAAAATAAATGCTCAAAGTCCTGACACATACCGAAAACTCATCACTCACCTAAATAGTGAAAAAATAGTCCACCATACTTATCAAATGGAACAGGATAGAGCCTTTAGAGTAGTAATTCGCAATTTACACTATTCGATACCAATTGACGATATTAAAAAAGAGATAGAAAAACATGGACATTCTGTGCGCAATATTCTAAATATTAGACATCGAGTCAGTAAACAACCACTCATGATGTTCTATGTTGATCTCGAACCCAAACCAAACAACAAGGAAATATACAAACTACAGTATTTAAACTACATGAAAATCACAATAGAACCACCAAACAAGAAAAGATCATTCATACAGTGTACAAGATGTCAACTATATGGCCACTCCAAGTCCTACTGCTCAAGACCTTACCTATGCGTCAAATGTGGTGCAAAGCACAAGTCAAGCGATTGCCAAAAACCAAAGAATACACCAGCCAAATGTGCTCTCTGTGAAGGAGATCACACAGCGAATTATAAAGGGTGCACTGTATATAGAAACTTACAGCAGGCGAGAGGAAAACCAAATAGTAGAGAACCAGGACACATTACCACTCAACCAGCTATTAATTTCCACATGAATCAAGCAAGCGCTCAACAAACAGCTTACAGCAGACCAACATACGCAAATGTAACAAGCAACTTGAACGTCAACAACCAATCCTTGGATCTAGGAGCCCAAATGAATATATTCCTGAATGAATTTAAGTCAATGTTTATGCAGCTTATTAATCAAAATAGCATTATTCTAAATATGCTTACTGCAGTAATAAATAATAACCCCAGAAATGGAAACTAAATCAATTCGAATCGCCGAGTGGAACGCCAATGGTTTATTAAACCACAAAGACGAAGTAATAAATTTTTTACAGTACAACAAAATAGACGTCCTCCTTATCGCAGAGACGCACTTTACTGAAAGATCAATGTTAAAAATTCCGAACTATTCAATATACCATACTCCCCATCCTGATGGAACAGCTCACGCTGGAGCGGCAATAATTATTCGCACTGCTATCCCGCATTATGAACTACCCCCGTTTCAAACAACCAAATTGCAAGCTACCGGTGTCCAAATTTCTGCACGTCCATGGTCATTTAATATAGCAGCAATGTACAGTCCACCTAGACATAGAATCGATACAGAAGAATATGAAAATTTCCTCAGCCATCTAAGTGGAAAATTTATTGTTGGCGGTGACTGGAACGCAAAGCACACCGACTGGGGATCTCGGCTAATTACTCCTAAAGGTAGAACCCTACGGCAAGCTATGCTTAACAAAAACTGTACCTACTTATCAACAGGCCAACCAACATATTGGCCTTCCGATCCCGCGAGATTACCCGATTTACTAGACTTCTTTGTTCTTAAAGGAATCTCTGCAAATTACATCAACATTGAAGCCAATTGGGACCTCACAACTGACCACACCCCAATAATAGCAACACTTAGTACCCACATAATTCATCGACCTAAACCTCCTAGACTTACTTCTCCGAAAACTGACTGGTGTCTTTTTAGACATAACCTTCACGAAAACCTAAATCTAAATATTAAACTAAAAGAACCTGATGACATCGATAACGCTGTAGACTATTTTACACGTATGATACAAGATGAGGCATATAAAGCTACACCAAACGAAGCTACGCCGAGAAGTCCAGAAAATAACATTCCGTTACATATACGTGAGCTAGTTGCAGAAAAACGAAGAGCTAGAGGTAGATGGCAGAGAAGTCGAAACCAAATAGACCGAGTTGAATACAATAGACTAGCCCAACAGTTAAAAAGAGTTCTCAAAGATATCCGCAATGCTTCCTTTCAGACATACATAACCAATCTCTCTAAAGAAGATCATTCTTTGTGGAAAGCGACAAAAAATCTTAAAAGACCAATGGTCCACATTCCACCAATAAGAAGAAATGACAATAGTTGGAGTAAAACTGACAAAGAGAAAGCAACAACATTTGCAGAACATCTTTCACAAGTGTTTGACACACCACAACCACAGCACAATAATCTTAACAACGATGAATATGTGACAGATTTTCTTAACAGTCCGTGTCCTATGATGCTACCTATTAAAGCGTGTTCACCTTCAGAAGTTAGACTGGAAATTCAAAGAAGTAACAGTCATAAAGCACCTGGTTTCGATCTGATAACTAATGAAATACTAAAACAATTGCCGAAAAAAGCCCTGGTTTTGTTAACTACTATTTACAACAGCATTTTTAGATTGACATATCTTCCAATAACATGGAAGTTTGGACAGATAATACTAATTCACAAGCCTGGCAAACCACCAAACAGAGTCACATCATATAGACCAATAAGCTTGCTACCCAGTATGTCAAAAATTTTTGAAAGAATCTTGCTTAACAGAATTGAAGAAGAAGCAAATATTACCAACACAATTCCGATACATCAGTTTGGGTTTAGAGCTAGCCACTCGACTATACAACAAGTGCACAGAATTGTAAACAAAATTAATGTCTGTTTAGAAGAAAAGAAAGTATGCACGGCTGCATTTTTAGATATCGAACAAGCCTTCGACAAAGTGTGGCATGACGGTCTCCTGTATAAACTTAAAATGATCCTTCCCACACCCCACTATCTGATCCTTAAATCATACCTTGCAGAGCGCTCCTTCCAAACAAAATTTAATCTAGAACTATCACAACACCATCCAATCAAATCTGGAGTGCCCCAAGGTAGTGTTTTAGGACCCCTGCTTTATTTAATTTTTACCGCTGATATCCCTACTACGGCAAATACTACACTAGCAACTTTCGCAGATGACACTGGGGTCATATCTATCCACAAATCTCCTCAAACAGCAACCCAGCATCTCCAGGATCATCTAGATCTGATACAAACATGGATGAACAACTGGAGAATTAAAGTGAACCAAACCAAATCAGCTCAAGTAACATTCACTAACCGGAGAGTAGTTTGCCCTAATGTAACAATTAATGATGTGCCATTACCAGTAAGTTATCAAGTTAAATATTTGGGAATTACACTTGACCAGAAACTGACATGGAGACCGCATATAGCAGCAAAGAAAGAGCAAATCAACATTAAACTGAGGCAAATGAACTGGCTTATCGGTAAAAAATCACAGCTCTCTACCGAAAACAAACTCATTCTATATAAATGTATTATTAAACCTATATGGACATATGGCATATCACTATGGGGATGCGCAAAAAAGTCAAACAAACATGTGATCCAACGAGTACAATCAAAAATCCTAAGGACGATATTCAAAGCACCCTGGTATGTAAGTAATAAAACCCTGCACGATGACGCTGGAATACCATTCATTGAAGATGAAATACGACGACTAACCACGAACTACCTCGACAGCCTGGAAGAAATCATACGGAGACTAAACAGACACTGGCCAACAGACTTGTTACAATAAAAAAAAAAAAAAAAAAAAAAAAAAAAAAAAAAAAAAAAAAAAAAAAAAAAAAAAAAAAATTCATTAATATAAGCACATAGATATATAATAAGGAAGTGTTATCGATGGATAACTTCTTCCCCCAAATACAAACTATAATCCGATTTACTTATAGCTTAATACATATAGCTGATTGTAAATTTACTTGATAAAAAAAAAAAAAAAAAAAAAAAAAAAAAAAAAAAAAATTGTTTAGAAAGTATAAAAAAATATATATTGTGTTCTGGTACCTTCAAAACATTCTTTCAAAAAAACCTAAACTGTTTCTTAATGTTTCTGAAATAAAAAATATTAGTAAATACTATTTATAAGTAACTCACTTTAGAATATTCACATATCTGCACAAATCCAATATCCTCCTTCTTGAAATAATTTCTTATTCTAACAAAATCGAAATAACTTGGAATAAATATTAGAGTATGCTTCATCAATGCTTCTCTTTGCTGGGGTAAAATTTTATTGACGAAAAAGTCAAAGCGAGCATCTATACCAGCAGCAGCGCTTTGACAATCAAATCTATGAAAAACATGTGGTATCTGCACAACTACTTGAGTGATAGAGCCGAATTTTATAGGATTAACCACTTTAACTTTACCTGCAAAGTTTTGACATTTTTTATTAAATATGGAGTTTATTTCAGGTAGGTTAATTGATGAAAATATTAGAGTTTGGCGATAATATTTAGCCCATCCATTAAGACTCCATGTCCTCACTCTAAAAAAAGAAAATATGTCATTAATTAATCTCGCTTTGTTGGCATTCTAGCCACTGGGCGAGACCACCCCCAGAGATTTAGCTTAGCGGCACAACAGCCCTTGATGCGCTTATTGTGTCATCATTTGAGAGTTCTACTGCATTACTTATATACTCAGCACCATTCAAAGTGGTTATCAAATATGGTCAACTGGATAATAAAACCAGATGTTGTCTTAGCAGTTAACAATCCAATGCATAAATAACCTCGCCAATGGCTGGGTGTGAATTTCGCATATATCCATGGTCACGCCATGATTCAGAAATAATACAAACCTAGAAAAATCTGTGCCATGGGAATCTTTCGGTTGCAAATGTAAGTGATTGAATATATGCATTATGTGGTCCCAATTTTGCATTAAAAATATTTCAGTTTGGTCCATAATGAGCAACTCAATAGAGGCCAAAAAATCAAAATCTCTTTCATTTTCACCTTCTGCTCCTATTATTGTTCTTAGACCTAGTGGAGATGCTATAATAATGTCTGAGGCATAAAAGTCTGCATACAACTAAAAATTTATCAATAAAAGGTAACTTAAACATTCTAATTTATACTTAGCTAAGTAGATCTAAAAAATTACCTTTAAACTTTTTTTTGTAACAGTAAGACCAATTTTAAAGTCATCGCTAGTATTGCCCTGAAAAAGTTGTTCATAATCTTCAGGTTTTGGGTTTTTCTTTGGAAAGAACAATTCATTGCCTGTGTAATCTTCTATAAATCTGTTTTTGTTCATTACATTGCCCTTGTCATCAGTAAATAATAAATTGATGATCATTTGAATAGTTTTATATGCAGTATCTTTAAAAGGTAACACTATTAAAACCTGAAATATGAAATAAGTGCTGTATTTTTTTTTTGTTTTAAAATAATGTATACAAAGTTAACCATAACTAATGGGACAAATATTGGTAAGAGATCAGACCATATATGCCAAAAGATACAGGGTCTGCAAATTAAATTAATTTTTATTATTCCAGAGTGAATGATTGATTAGTCCAATCCATTGTTTTTAAATTAGAAGTAATCTTAATAAGATCTTTTTTCAGTGATGAATTGGAAGAGCAGGTAAGTTTGAATGGCAGGAAAGGAATCGTAATTATATCCCTTTAAATTTCTATTTATGGGACACATATAACCTGAAGTTTATGCAAATGAAATTAATTCATTGGTTAAGCTAGGAGAAAATAATATGAAGATATTACCTATTAGAGGCTAAAATTATAATTCATCCAATATCAGAAAATTATTAGTAAAAAAAAACTAATAGAAATAGGTGAAGAGCATCTAAAACATTTAGGTTTCTTGAGTTTGTAATGTCTGTAGTGATGTTTTGTTTATCATTCTGTTATTTATTTATTTATTTATACAGGCAAGCCCAATTCAGAATACAGAAATATGTTATTAACAATAAATATATATAAAATAAGAATGTACAACAAACATATATAACAAGAAAAAAACAATTAATTGCAAAAAAATAAAGTGTACAAACAATAAAAAAACAATGTATATAATGATTGTTAAATATTCAAATTCATCCAAAAAGTAATAGGTCATCCAGAGAATTAGCAAGTCTTAGTGTTCTTGGAATAAAAGTATAATATGAGTAATTATATCTGTGAAAATAAATGTTAAAAGTTTGAGTTTGCCTTGTTGCACGTGGTGGAACAAACAACAACACTTTAGCTAGGAGTTCAGGACAGTTATATATGCCATTGACAATATTGAACAGTACTATAAGATCTTTTCGGTCTCTACGGACAGAAAGAGAAGAGATATTCAAGTATTGCACCATGTTTGTATAATTGCAGTTGATGTGCATTTTGAAACCAATAAATCTAAGAAAGTTTTGTTGAACATTATCCAATTTGCTCTTGAGATGCAAGTAGTGTGGGGACCAGACAGGAGAACAGTATTCGAGGTGTGTCCTGACTAGAGAACAGTAGAGAGTTTTAATAGCTAGCACGTTAGTAAAGTCTCGGGTTGTTCTTTTGATGAAACCAAGCATTTTCATGGATTTTTTAATAATATTATTGATGTGAAGGTTAAAGCTAAGAGAACGATCGAATATAATATCCAAGTCTTTAATTTTCTCTACAGTATCCAATAATTTATCATTTATGGTATAATTAAATGTTGACAAGTGATGATGCCGACAAAACCGAATAACGTGACATTTGCTAACATTTAATTCCATCCCATTAAGAAGACACCAGTTGGCTAGATCGTCCAAATCTGATTGCAATGACACTGCATCGCTTCGATTATTAATGATTTTGAAGAATTTAAGGTCGTCAGCAAATAAGAGAGCAGAAGTATTAGAAAAACAGACAATGATATCATTGATAAACAGGTTAAACAATAGTGGACCCAAGTGTGACCCTTGGGGGATACCAGAAGTCACTGAGATGGTGTTAGAGTAATGATGATTAACTCTAACCTGCTGAGTTCTATTAGTTAGGTAACTGCCTATCCATTTTAACACGACCTCCTATACCGTATAATTTAAGCTTTTGCAGCAATAGATCGTGGTTCACCGTGTCGAAAGCTTTGGAAAAATCTGTATAAACCGAATCAACCTGTAATCCTTTCTCCAGAGCTTCAGACAAGGTATCAACATAAAGCAGCAAACTGAGTTCTGTCGATTTACCAGAAGAAAATCCGAATCGTGCCGAGAATAGAGATAGGGCGATAATTCTTTATGTCCGCTTTATTTCCCGCTTTGTATATTGGAGTAACATAGGACAGTTTCCAAAAATCAACTAAATACAAGTAATTATAAGTGGTTAATCTATGTATGTCTCTTTAGTTATTGTCCATTCCTTAAATTTTTTACAAGTTAATTAAAAACAACTTACTTTAGGTCTCACTAAACCTTGATCTCTAAATTCTTCTGGTACGTCATCTTTCTTGGTTAGTCTAGCATTATGATGTATCACTTTTAACCTGGTTTTCAAGACATGATTAACAGCATGTAAACAATATACATATCTAATTTCTTCTGCATTATTAAAAGTTTTGTCAGGATAATATAAATCCTGATAATTATTTATTATGGAAAATATTTCTTCCTGTAATTGAGAAAAATGTTCATCCGTTATATTGCTATTTACTTTAGCTAAATTATTAATTATCTGTGTTTTGATGTGTAGATCCTCATATTTTGTTGATTTTTTTAATTTTGGAACATCACCTTGGTTAGCAAACATTTTTTTCTCAGAGATCATGAATTGTTCATTTTTGTCAGTAGTGATTTCTGCGGTCGGTATAACTATCTGAAGATTACCAAGTTTAGGCCAAGATATTGAAAAATTATTAGTCCTAATTGGAACACTTTGTAAAGAATCTAGCATTATATCATGAAGGTCATATAGAAAGTGTTTGTTAAATGGATCTGCATTGTCATTATTTTCATCTTCTTCTTTGTCTTCTATTACTGCTTTCATGTCTTCTAGCTCATCTTCTTCATCATCATTTTTTCCAACTTTTCCCTGAATCACGTCCAACTTTCCTGTGTCATTTTCCTCTTCTTCTTCTGAAGTTTTATCATCTTCCTCTACCATTTCTTCATTTTGAAGATCATTTTCTCTGTCTAAACTCTCTGTACCACTTTCACTACTGCTATCAACAGCAAGAGATTTTTTATTTTTGGTTGTTGTTGCAAAAGTATTGAGAAGGTTATTTATATCTGCTTTTTCTTCTTCTTCTTCAGATGATGAGGGGCTTTCTTGCTTTGGAATGCTTTGTTCTATTTTTGGTTGTTTTATTCCAGGTTCATATGCAGACTGTTGTGGGCTAAATTTTCTTTTTGAACTATTTGTTTTATTTGAATATAAACTGTAAGTTTTCCTTTGTTTAACCTTTTTTTGGTTTTTCTTTTGGGATATATTAGGTTTTTTGACAACATCTTTATATTTTAATTTACTTTTTTTTCGCATTCTTTATAGATTCATGCTCTACAATCAAACTTAAACATAACCTAAAAAACTAGTGACCTCGATATTGTAAGTAGTATAACCAGGACTGACTTCTTTTTGAGAGTTAAGGAGTAGATAAAATCATTATTTGATTGACTGAATTCAGTCGTTTTCTCTTATATATCTAATTTCATCCAAGGAAATGCAACTAAACATATTTTCAATATTTATACATCTTAAAAAGATATCAATTGAATGTGGTAACTGAATACTTTCTTAATCCAGGCAATCAAAAAATAATTTGATGATTTTAAATGTTTGTGCTAGGGTTAGCTTAATAAACATATATCTATGGGTTAATCTTAAAAACAAAAACTAAAATTTATACCGATGTTTATATTATTTTTTACTTTTTCTAGGCTATGTAAATAATTTTAACTTTATTAGAAATTCTAATAACTTAAAGTGAAATTGCTTAACTATCAACTATTAGTTTAAATTTTTCTCAAAACTACTTTTTTTTTAATATTTGATAAGATTTATTCAAAAAGCAGTATGGGAGTGACCCTTTACCATTTTCCAATGAGTGGACCGTCTAGAGGTGCTCTTTTAGCCGCTAAAGCTGTTGGAGTAAAATTAGATGTTCAAGTACTAGATTTATTTAAAAAAGAACATCTTAGCGAAGATTTTTTAAAAGTTGGTAATATTAACTGAAATCATTTTGTTATATAAAATACATACACTTTTTACACTTATAAAACTATTTTATAGATCAATCCTCAGCACACAGTTCCAACTTTGGTAGATGGTGATGTGGCAGTTTGGGATAGTCATGCTATAGCTGGCTACTTAGCAATGGTGTATGCAAAAGACAAGAACTTGTATCCACAAGATCCTAAAGTTAGAGCAATAGTTGATCAAAGAATGTATTTTGATTGTGGGACATTGTATCCAAGAATAAGACAAATTTGTGTAAGTTAATTATAAATTATGTATTTGTTTTTTATATTTTTCCTTTTAAATATATTCAATAATAGAAGTGATCAAATGGATCAATTTAATTAGAAAATACTTCTTGAAAGTAATTAAAAAAATGATAAAACTTTCTTTCTTATTTTACTAGTTTCCTGTTCTTTATTTGGGACAAGATGAGATCTTTGATGAGCACAAAGGTCCTTTAGAAGAAGCTTTGGGATTTTTAGATGTATTTTTAGAGGGAAATGATTTTGTAGCTGGAAAACATTTAACCATTGCTGACTGTTGTTTAGTATCCTCAGTTTCAAGTATTGTGGTAAGTTGGTGGAGTTAATCTCAAAGAAAATTTTAAATAACTTTTATAAGGATTCCAAAGCCGCTTCTTGATTGAGTGTATCTAGAAGTGAACTGTTAAATGAAAGAATTTTTCCATTCCAGGCTGTAGGTTGGGATATAAGTGCTTATACAAATGTTTCAAACTGGTTGGCTAGATGTAGTCTAGCTATTCCTGATTATGCCGAAGCCAATCAAAAAGGAGCTGATATGTATGGGAAAGCAGTGAGAAGTAAATTAGCGCCGGGTCAAATATAAGTCAAATAAAAAATAAAAATATTTATTATATTCATTTTTACCCAAAATTAATTTCATTTGGTAATCAATATGCAGCATTAAAATACTTAAAGTAACATTCCTTCTTTTAAAAAATAGCTATGTTATATCAAAAGACCTGCAGAGATTTATAATTATATCACACAGCATGCTTTTTTGCCAAGAAAATGTTTGAAGCCTAATAATATATATTATGTGTGTATAAACGATATATGTTTATATTATTCCTTGATGTCGACTAATATGGTTTATCGCAATTCATAAAGGGGTAAAAAATAAAGAAAACTGATAGGAAAATTCATTTAATTAAATATGAATACAAAAAAATCAAGTGTTCCAAGTCACTATTATTTTAATTTGTAAGGGTTCTTTGCCATTTTTTATTAAAAAAACTACATGATTTCTTCAACTTTAAACTATAGGGACAATAACTATAATAACAATAATAGTTTGTGTAAATTGTAAGACGATTAGTTTTATATTTAAAAGTGATAAAGAGAATTTTTGTACTAAGTACAAATTAGCTTAAGGCAATTTATAAAAGTCAAATTTGGAATTGAATTTATATACACAATTATTTTTGTGTAATTTTGGTTATGTTTAAAAAATCTAACACATTTTATTAGATTATACATAAAACGCATAAAACATATATCAATTTCAGTGGCACTAAAAAGTTTTTCTTATAAAAATTATTTGAACCTATAATAAAAATATCTTAATTAAATTTTATCTACAATAAACATATATATGGAAACCAAAAAAAAAACAAAAAGTTTCTGTTCATAATCTACTTCTACTAAAATATTTAAAATCAAAATTAATAATTTTATTGATGACTGACACAAAAAAATAAGTATAATTACCTGAATTTTTTAGGAGAACTGTAAAGATAAAAAAACATTAAAATAAATTTGTAAATAGTGATCTAAGTATGTTTTTGTGACCTACATAGTAACATATGTATGTATTTAAGAATGAAAAAAGTCACTATAAATGTGCTCAAGAGAAAACATCTTGTTTAAGTTTTTACCTTCTGGATAGTATAAAAGGCTTTCCATTTTGACGTATCCTGTATCTGGAATTCTGAGTTCACATCTTATTATTGAACCACCAGGCAAATTTTCTCGATTGACGGTGGCGACAATAAAAGTAGAAAAACGTCCAGAATCGTGTTTGTTAACATCCCAATGTATAGTTGGTAATCTTTTTCTTGAAAAAAATATTGAATACATTATTTAAGGATGTAGTAATCTTTTATACATAAGGAATTTTGTTTTTAAATTTGATAAAATAGGTATAAAAAATACCTGTTATAGTGATCCTTATAGCTTTTAAACATTAGTAAATTGGGTTTTGGATAAGCTTCTGAAGCTAAACACGTGAAATTCACTGTTTTTTCATTACTACCACTTTTAAAAACTTCTAAAGACTTCTCGGGAACTAAAATATTAAATATTTAGAATTGGTTTAATTTTGTCAACTATCACATTTTGTATATTACATTATTTGTTGTAACTAAAATATTTTCTTGACATATAATTTACCGAAAATGTGCATATTTTTTATAAAAAAGTCCTCATCATTAAAAGTAGAAACAAAACATTTATATTCTCCGGCAATGTTATTGGTGGGATTGAAAATTTTCATCGCCCTGTGTACGCTTTTTGGATCATCTGTTGCTTTGAATTCTAAATCTAACCTGTCTTTTAAAAGCCCAAAGCTTTGTGGTGATTGAGGAGGAATCCATTGGTAGACGAGACCTTCATTTAAGTACCTGTACAATAAAATAATTTACTCTAGTAATTATTTAGCGTTATTATTACTGCAAATTTTCAGAACTTGTAGGCTTGTTTTTTTTTCTATTTAAATTTAAGTAAAGGAAGAGGCATACCACTTAATGACGAGTTCTGTATCATCAGGTCTTAAAGAATAATTGCAATCCAAGATTACGGATATGTTTGAGTCATTTTTTACAGCTATGGGTACTTTTATGTAATTAATTTGGATGGAGTCAATAATATTCAGAGCTAAAATAGGGATGTTTTTAAAATAAATAAATAAGTATACATTTAGTCTTATTAAATGATCATAGTCTAAAGCCAGAAAGTTTTTAGAGGTCTATATGTTTGCCAAACAGACATAATATTTATATATTAACATATTTTCGGTGTACAAACTAAGCTTTGGCTCTTGACTATGGTTCCTTATGAGACAACTGAAAGACGAGAATGAACCTTATTTGTCCTTCGAAAAACAATTCTAAACTTTAATGATTTCCAAATGAATATTATAGAACTTGTTTGATTTGTGTTCTGTTTAAAAAGTTACCTGACAAAACAACATTGTATAATTTAACATGTTAGTTTCTAGTGTTTTTCAAAAAAGAAAAAGAAAAGAAATTGAAATGAATGTGTAATTGTGATTATAAACAAATAAAACTAATAGTGTGATTTGCAATCAGCAGGAAGGGCACTCATCGATGTTTTTTTAAATTTTTCCTTATGCCTATTATATTTTATTCAATCACATCGGTTCTAAATTTAACTCGCAAACCAGGCCACGTTAGGGAATTTTCGATGTGTAAATAATTTAAAATCAACAAGTGTGTATAGGTATATGCTCTAATAAGGAATCAATCAATAAACTCTTACAAAAATAACTGGAACCAAAACATCAAATATAAACCAACAGATTTAGATAAAGGATTAATAATAACAGTAATAATAATATCTTATTTTAATATCAAACAAAAAATCTAAGCATTTATTCAAATTCAAAATTTTTATTTTTGTTGACGTTATTAGCTTCAAAAAGAAGTTATCTTTTGAAATAACATTTATAAAATGATTTAATAATGACTTACCATGTATTATTAAAATAAAAATAACCAAAGACTGTTTTGTATTCATACTATCTATGAAACGAGTATTTTAAATTAACCAGCCAATCAAGTATAGTGAAATCGTCGTAAAAGTTTCCCCCGATTTAACGTGTTGGAAAAACGATTAGCAGTAGTGTTTGCTTTTCTCGATTCCAGGGGATCGAACGTTTTTCGATTTAAAACAATCTACAAGTTAATATATCGATATACGATCGTATATGTACCTACATACAAAGGCATTTATTTTGATTTAAATTAAATCTGTATACAATGCTGTTCATATCTGTCGAAAAAATTCATTTTAAATGTTAGTATTTCATTTTATTATCTATCATAACTAGAATATGGAAATCCTTAACATCTTTTGAATTATTATTAATGCGATGCGTCATATATAAGCATTTTGATTCATTCTTGAAGAAAATAAATTAACAATATTGTCTTTGTAGAAAGTGCGTTGGAAAATAGATAAGAAATGTATTTTTCATTTATAGACCTCAGAACATCATTTAACACTATCGAAATAAATCTAATAGAATAAAAGAACTATATGTACAATAAATGGTATTAAATTATAAAATTACAGCATAAGTCCAACTAAATAAGAAGAGAGAGAAAAGTTTTGACAAAAAGAAAAGTAAAACAGATTGGATGGGTCGATTAATTAAAGACATAAAAGCAAGAATAGTGAAAACTACCATAGGAGCAATAACTCCAATCTCAACGAAACTTGTTTGTATTGAGAGGAATTAAAAAATGAGTAAACTTATGCATGGAAGAATATAACATTTGTAAATAGAAATAAACTAGTAATTTTAAATTCACTAAAAAAAAAAGAAAATTTGCAATAAAATATTCAAAAAGGAACATTGTACATACATACAATACAAAAAAGAGATGAAACCTGTCTTATTGCAGCGACAGTGACGCAAACATAAGAGTTACGCGCACAGAATGACATCCAATATGCTAATAAGAAAAATACAAGAGAAAGGAAAATTTGGAAAAAGGAAAGAGGTAGACCCAGAAAAATAGGGTCAAAGAGAGTAGAGGATATCGGGAGAGCCCTTTGCCCAATATGGATACATCGTTTTTCTCATCTTTTACACAATTGACCGCCTATTAGATTTTTGGGACTTCCGTTACCTAATCACCACCTGCAATTGAAATGGACACAAATCTAATACTAATTTAGCCAGAAATCAGAACTAACAGCTTCACCATTATACGAACCTCGAAGCAGGTTGACAAAAAAAGAACCCAAGACGTTTAACTGCCATGGTACGTGCTACATAAAGCAAAGAATGTGCGTAATTACTGTTAGTATATATATTATTAGAAAATTAAGAATACTAACGAATAGTTTCAAATTTCAAATAGGGGTAATTTAGTATAAACAAAAAGTGTATTAAAGAAATGTAAGTACTGAATATATGTTTATTTTAAGGAAAATTGTTTTATTAACATTAGTTGTCATTACAGTGTGTATTTACTTGATATAAAAATGACAAAATTAAGTAAAAAATTCTACACCCTACGTGATTTTCCATAAATTAGCAATTAACAATGTACTATTTATAACTATCCCTTGATTTTTCTACGATATTTTTTCTCAAGCTCCTAAGTTGTTCTAAGTAATTTTTAGGACTAACAGAAGACAAAGTCTTATTTTTCACTTTTTTTCTTTTGGGTAAACTACCATAATCCGAAAAAACAAATGCTGTGCTCTCTAAACTTGAACCTTCAACCTGTAAATTTTCGGAAAGGAGATCGTCTGTATCTTCACCTTCATCTTCGCTGAATCTTGGAGGTGCAGCCCATGATACTCTGTTAATTTTCGTTTCTAAACTACTACAGATTTCCTTCAGATGAGCTTCATATTTATTGACTGGCGAGGACAAAGGTTCTTCTGACTGAGTAGAACAAGAATATTTAATTGGGTGTAAGGTTTGTGACCCTTTTTCACTAAAAATAGTTTCTTTATCATCCCAGCCCAGCTCCCAGCGTTTCATTCTTCTAATTTTTTTCTTCTTTTTGGGGGTCTTTATGTCTAATCCATTAACTGTTAATTCTAAATCAAAATTGTTCTTTGTATCCATTTTTTCAGAAAATTTTGACATAATGTCCGTAGCCTCTTCTAAAAATACAGACATAGCACTAACCATTCTTTGTGTAACATCACTAGTTTTTTTAATCTTTTTACGAAAATCATTCTGGGTTGTTACTACTCCAAATTGATTCGTAGCAACAGGCTGTAGTAGAGGTGGTTCAGTTACTATAACCAAGTCATCACGTTCTATTCTGTGACATTCGATAATTTTTGGTAATACCAGTGGACTTTCGAATTCTTGAAACGGTATACAAAATTCCTCTTCTGGAGATGTCGTTAAGTAAGTCGCAGGAACATGAGTTTTCAACATTTTTATAGAAGGCACGGCTATGAAGTGATTGGGAATTAAGGTACATTTTGCTCTACTGAAGTCTTTAATAGTGTCATCATTTGGTAGTTCTGCGATTCTTCCTGGAAATTTTTCATCTATTTCCATAATATTTCCTTGGCACCATGTTTGTACTTCTTTAGAAGAAGTTTCAAGAGGTGGGTGGTTACTTAAAAGATCTGGCGTGACCAAACTTTGGGCATGGATCTGATCTAAGCTATCTGACGAAGAACTATCACTAAGCTTTTCTTTAGAATAGTGATTCGAGATGTTAATGTTCACTACATTGGTGTAAATAGCATCATTAGCACATTCTTCCTTGACCTCCCTAAGATACTTGGTAAAAGACATAACTGCTTGTGGTTTTGAAAGTAATCTTCTCTCAGATTCGTCTTTGTTAAATTGAGTACCACAAGTTCTAGTAAAACAGAAATTCCTGTCTGCATCTTCGTCTCCAAAAATATTAACCAAACCGGTACATTCAACAGAAGCATCTTGGGTCTCTGTAACAGTCATAGTTTCGGAATTTTTGACTTCATGTAATTCGTGTTTGAGGTCCCTACTATCTGTAGCTCGCTCTCTCATTCTTCTTGCTGGTATAAAATCAGTTTGGGTATCTTGGTGTTTTAGTCTGTGAGCTTTTAGAGCTCTTCGAGTTATTTCTTTTAATCTCGACTTAGCACTTTCTGTCAGTAAATCTAGAACACCTCCATTATAATTATTAATGTCATCTGTATCCGTTGCCATATCTTTCTTTTTTACTTTATTATACAGCCTACTAGTAACTGCAGCTACAACTTGGGATCTAGGTTTCTTGGTACCTATATTGACTTTAGATTCGAATTTTTTTGATAATTGTTCTGTTTCCATTTTCCTCGGGATATTTTCTAAGGATCCTTTTTTAGGTGGGGTTTTTGCAAGAGAAGTATTGGATTTCGTTAAGGATTTTCTTCTGAGATCGTTTTGAGGTGTTTGCTGACCAGATTCCATTCCAGAACTGGATGCTTTCGAAGACTGGATAGAATCGTCTGAACTGTAATTCCCTAGTTTTTCCCGGTTCATTTTGGAAGTTATGTTGGTGACAGATCCTTTATTATCGATAGAAGTTTTAAAGTCTATTAATGGGATAAGTTCTTCTTGGGTTGACAGGGATTCTTTAATTGAGTTTAACTTGGAAGATTCGGCATTGTTTGATTTGTCCAGAATAAGATAAGTAGTTTTTGAAATGTTGTTAATGAAATCAGTTCGGTTATTGTTGATAGCAGTAGGCAACCCATTTTTCATCTGATTGTGTAGTCCAAACTGAAAAAGAAATTGTTATTCACAACATTTTTAGAATCAATTATATCATTTGAATAATAAAGCAAAAAGCCAATAATTTGGAGTTATTATTTTAAATAAACGTACCGATTAATATTATAAAAATTTTGCAGATTCGTCAATATACGTTTTCATTGTTTTCTATTTACCATTTTTATTAGATAATAAATATGTGAAATATTTTATTCTTTGGATGAAAAGTTTATTACCTAATTTAAATAATTTAATATTTCAGACCAAAGCATCGTAGAATAATACTTGGGGGAAAAATATTATACTTAGTATTTTTCAGAACAAAAATTTTCACTAAATTAGTAATTAACTAAAAAAATGAACACGTAATAAGAACATTATGATAAATGCGTATTTCTAAATTTTTAAAACCCGAAAATTTTCTAAGACGCAACGCAATTGTTATATAAGTTCTTTTTGATTTGCATACCTGTAAATCTTTCAGCAACTCTTTCAGCCTGAAAATTTCTGCTCGGAGATTGCGGATAGTCTTTTCTTTTGGATCTTCGACAACGACTGGTCGGAAGATGATATTTTTGGCACGTTGCCCAAAACGAAGTGTGTTTACGGTCTCGTTATAGCAGGAGCTGGAGGGCGAGACGGCTGCAAAAGAACGCAGAGGTGAACGAATGCATTTTGAATCTTTTGTATATGCGAAGTGTCCGTTTTGTGATACGGAGGTCAGTCAAAAATTAGTTTTTAGAAAAAAGTTTCAGTAGAAAAAGAGTGATTCATAACCAGTGTTGGTTCTACGTTTTAGGAAAACTAGAAATAGTAGTTTGTGCAACAAGTGCGAAAAGTGGTTGTCGCACTTGTTGATTTTTCCAGAATCAAGTGTTTCAAAAAATAAAAATTGAACATAAAACGGGAAAAATACGCCGGTAATATCTTATATGCAATTGAAACGTACTGTAATAATACTTTTTGTTATAAAAGACTGAGTAAATTCCTTTGAGTTTATCTTTTGCCCTTAAAAGCGTCGGATCTTGGATCTGGTTTTTAAGAATTTATTCGTATCATCTGTTCCTTTCGATTATGGTACTATCATTCTTTTATATCTTTCTACGTCTAGTATTCCTTACTTGTTTTTATTTGATCAGGAATAGCGATTTGTCTAAACAAGAACAGTCTTTTTTATTTATTTTCTATGTTTCAATAAAAGTAATTAAGAGTTATTTTCAAATTTATAAATCCAATAGTCAAAGTTGGCCTGAGAATTATAAATCTTTTAAATACAAGGGTTCTTTCGGGAAAAATATACAAAGAATTACAAAATTAACTAACAGATGTTAAATTCCATTTTTAAAGGCATATTACTGAAATATAAATTGACGCTGTAAATGATATCACAGATTAGTTTTACGATTGTAGTGGTATAGAAATAAAGATCGTAGTTGGAATGATTTTACCCTCCATAAAAAAGGAGTCGTTCAGATTGTTATCCCATCGTATAATTCTCGGACAGACGAATTGACTAGTTTAGTAACTTTTTAAAAAACTGAAAGTTATAAAAGATCTGTAAAAGCAAAAGTAGCGATTAAAATTCAGTTTAGAAAGCTAGACAAGTTCGGAAATCAGCTGCAGTTTAACACCGGTCTTGAAAGGTACTTCGTGATCAAGTGTCTTTAGCCTTATTAAGTTTTTTCAGTAATTTACCGTTGCTTTTCTGAATTAGTTAATAGAGTCACATTATATTATAACTAGCACCCACTCACGAATATTATAATTGAAAGTAATATATTTTTTTAATGGAAAACTTTATGTTCTCTTAAATGATTGTAACATACAGGTATGACATTTTTATTTAATTTGATGTACTTACTTGCTACCATAACCGTGTTGGAATTTCCTCCCAGAATATCCTTTAAAAGCCATGTTAATACCGAATCCCGATACGGGACAAACCTTCGTCTTAACCCTCTAACTTGGTGGGATGTCTGGAGTGCTAAAATAAGAAAAATGCTATTTAATTTGTATGCCCAATTCAGTAACCACAAAAACCTTTTTAAGTGATTAATTTAATTAGATTACATTTTTTAGATAATTGTATATTTTTCATATATTGTTCTATATAAAATCGCAACTCTACTGTCGCTATATATGATCATTTTTAAGATAATGAACCAGAAACAAGAAGCATAAATCCAAGCAATGGCTGACATAATCTTTGAATCTTGAAAACAGGTTCTGAGCCAAGAAATTGATGGTTTCTCGTTTTTATATTGACAAATATTCGTCAATATTCTGGTACCCTTATCAACCTACTATTATGTTCTAGCAATATATTGCTGCGTTCTTTTGAAGACTTTAGGACCAGTTTGAAGTTTAATTTGCAGATACTTAGAGTTTCAAGGCTGCCGGGCTGTCCTCCTTTCATTTTTTTTTGATAGAATTAAAATTCCTTATACTATCACATTACAGCATTAACTATATCTGGGTCTGAAAAATATGTATGTGTAATATCCATTGAGAAAAGAATCTTTGTGTTCCCTTTTATGTAAAAGAATATTGTGTTAGACCCAATTACCTGGTAAGTCGGTTTAGGTATTCGTGGAGGAATTACCGAAATTAGTTATAGTCGTACCAACTCGGTAAGGCTAGTAGCAAATTGTACCTCTTGCTAGCAAGTGGGACCAAAGGGTGAAAAAAATCATCACCTTCATCATAATCAAGACTCATTTACTGGTAGATGCCAGTATTGAGTTCAATTTTCTCAGTCTTTATTTCTCCATTTTCTTCTGTTTTTAGCGAGTTAGTCGACCCCTCTCCAGTTTATTTCTGTTTCCTTCAAGTACCTACCAATTTGCATTTAATCGTGGTACCTTTAGTAGCCTTCCCTTTGTGTTCTTTTTAGTTTTTCCATTTTCCATACTATTCTGATCAGTTTCGTGTTTCGTGTCCAAAAAAACAATTGTACTATTTATTGGTAGAAAAATATCAAGTCCTAAAAATTTGTCAAATAATACTGTTATTAATGCAAACACTTTAAATTTAATGAAAAAAGCCATTTTACTTTAAAATTCTAGGGTTTTAAATCAATGCCGAATTTCAACGTGAACACGTAAACTCTAATTGAAGAAATATCGATTTCATTTTAAAAAGTGTCAAAAAGCAGAGTATTTAATCCGAAAGTTACAAATTTAAATTTACACGACGGTGCCGAATTATAGAAAAATAACGAATCATAAAAATTAGTAAAAAAACGAAAATGCGATAAAGAAAAAAGTCACTTTTGATTTCTATTAGATATAATTGCCAAACTAGAAAATAGTAAGGCATAAAATTGGAAATTTGCAATTTCTTTAAGGAAAAAACTAGGGTCTCCCTTTAAAAGTCCTGATATTTCAATGCATGTGGTCGAATTCTATCAGAATGGGAAGTTACAAAAAATTATCAAAAATACAAATTCTAATTTAGAAATTTTAAATTTAATAAAAAAGTCGATTTCGTTTTAAAATGTGTCAAAAATATGAGCTTTGATGCAAAAAGTTGAACTCAACAACTCCATTGCGTTCTTACTTTTCTAAGTTCCTACCTAAAGCTGAAATAACATTTCCTAATGCCACAATGCTTTTATTAATATTGGATCCTTCTTTAAACCGAATAAGATTGAAACATCGACCTCCAGCCCTTTCGCTGCCAGCTAAATCAATTAAATTTAACTTAAAACCATCACAATTAACGACGAAAACGGAATGGCTTCTGCTTGATTGCGGGTTGGAAAGGGTTGATGCGACTTTTCTTTTTTTGTTGCCGTTCTCCAACCAGAAGAGGAGATCTGCAGAATTGTTTATAAGATGTTCTGAGAGACCTAAAAAACAATATTTTTTCAAAAACGCCTTCATGTTTTTTGAAAGTATTCATATTGAAATACAATATGTCTGTTTATAATTATTTAAGCGATTTTATAAGTATTTACTTATCTAGTCTCCTCTCTTCAAATAAATAACAGTATTAAGACTCGCATTTTGAAACTTTACCAAAGAGAAATATCTTAAATTGCACGATCAAAGTTTAATCATTCAAAAATTAAAGGGAGCTACAAACTTTTGGTTCTTAGTATATAGATACATTAATATATAATAATATAAGAAGAGGATGAAAAAATATAGGTAACACAAAACAGAAGAGGGAAACAAACTGATTAAATACTTCATTTACAGTTAAACATATTTAACATACAAAGTAGTCAAAAAATATTTATACATAAAATAAATAATAATAATAAGAAAAAGATATTACTTTTAATCCTACCTGGTACATAAGGTCCTTTCTTTGGGTGCTCCCGAACTTTTAATGTTTTGTTACCGTCATCTTTATGGCTCAAGAGGTCCCGTACTTTTTCGTTATATATTTCTAAGTAACTGAAAATAATATAAATAGTATTACATAAAACGAAAGATTAAAAATTTTATTAAAACTCAAATAGTGACTTATTTATAATAAAATATTGGTGGAATTTATTGATCAAGTCAAAATAAAGAATAGATAGTTGTTTTTTAAATGCTGATGATGATCTATTTTATTATACTCATACTGCTAACATTATATTTAGAAACAATAAAAATTTTAATATCTTTACCACAAAATTGATTTAGTTTCAAAAGGTTAAATACATTTAATGAAAGCCACCTTCAGGTCTAAAATTACAAAGAAAGTGTCATAAAAGTAATACATACAATGAAGGAAACTTCCTTTTATTATTTATTGAACACTACTTTATTTAAAAAAAATACTATATGAATGTTTTAACGCTGTTTGTAACAGAAAAAGTTATAATGGATTTAAAAAAAGTAATGATTCCTTAGAAATAAATCAAAACAGGATAGGTAGCAATCGCAATAATACCAAAAAGTTAAAAAAAAATAATAAACAGAATTGCGTATCCTTTTCTTGGGTCATCCTGTGATTAATATACTCGTATTATAATTTTAGAAGTTTCTTTTCTGAAAACATTTGATAACAATCTTTGAGAATATTTTTTATTGTACGCGGTAAATGAGATTGCAGGTGAATCAAATATAAACAGGAATTATTTTTCAAAAATTTATTGAATTATGAAAACAACGTTATTTTTCTACATAATCTCTTGACTTGTAAATGCAATTTCCCCAACGGATAACTAGTTTTTGATCCAGCTATCGTAAAATGAAGGTGGTTGTGACACTAGCCAATCGCGCACAAACGCTTCGACAGCAACATCATCGTCAAGTCTTTGTCTTCCAAGTACTTCTTTTAGTGATACAAGCAAATTATAACGATAAGTTCGGACTGTAGGGAGGATGCTCCAGTTATTCCAAAATAACTCCTCAATTTTTTGTAGAGTTTGGGAGGTTGTATGGAGCTAGGCGTTGTCGTGAAGCAGGATAATGTCTTGGATTGGAAATTCACGTCTTTTTCGACGATACGCGAGTTTCGTTTCGTCTAAAAGTTAGCAGTAATATGCGGCGTTTACAGTACGACGTTCACGGAGAAAATCAATGTGCAAACCTACTTTAAAATAGAAAATACAGTTGCAAGAACCTTTCTAGCAAAGAACCGAGTTTTGGCTTTGACGGGTGAAAATTCTTCCTTCTTTCGCCACTCCATGCTAGCTTATTTGTATTCCTAGGTGTTATGAAGAAGTCTCATCGCAGTTAATAATTCGGTGTAAAAAAGCTTCCGCTTCTGTCCGGTAGCGTGGCAATAGCCATTTGCACACCTCGATATGCCGCCGTTTTTGATCTTCGGTGAGAAGACGAGGGGCCCATTTTGCGGGCACTTTTCGAAACCCAAGATCGTCGGTAATGATTACTTGAGCACTGCCGTAACTTATTTCGATCTCAGAAGCAATTTCAGCAACCGTTATTTGGCGAAAATCCTCAAGAATATGCCCAACAATGCAACTATTCTCCTCAGTCACGCTGGTTCTCGGGCCGAGACGGTGAGCTTCATTTTCAACTGCTTCTCGTCCTTCTAAAAATTGTTTATGCCAAGCGTACATTCGATAATAATCCGTTGCGCAACGAATGAGAGTACCTGTTATTCTGACATCCTGAAACTAACTAAAGAAGCGGTAGTGTGAGATCCCCTACGTAGAGAATTCCATTCAGGCAACCTACAACAATCGGAAGCCACAACCCTCTCCATTCACCTAACGGCACATCAAAAACTAATTTGATTAACACACGTATATACGAGCATAGAAACAACTTAACAACCAAAGGAAATTCAGTCTACAATCTGCTCTTCGCCCTAACCATAAAACTGGTTTATTTGAAATAAAGGTATAAGGATACTTAACAATAAAAAAATCATTTGTACAGTGCATATTTTGGGAAAAAAGCACGATACTCTTTAACAAATTTAGGTACGTCTATAATCCTTTTCCTAATCTGGACCAGCTTCAAATATAAGGAAAGGTTTACAGTGAATTCAGAATAATATTCGACTTACATCACAACGAACAATTATTATTTTAAAACACTTCAAATATTGTGGTATTGTGGTAAAGGTTACAGTACACCATACAATTTACACCTTCTTACAGAGTCAGGGGTTGATTTTGGTGTAATTTTGTTGAATTCGTTAAGTTTCAATTATACAAAACCTATTCATATTCAGGGAAAGATAGGAGCATAAAATATGCTCCGCCGTTTCTTCCTTAACGCTGTATATATGAATCAATATACGTAAATCTCTCCTTTCCAGTATCTGCAATTTGGTACTACCTGAGGGATTGATTATAAATGCCTTAGAGTGAGCTGAACCAGGAGTGTCTTTCCAGTGCTAGAGGGTTTCTCTCGCTGACCATTTGAAGATAATGTGGGGTCTAGTCCAATAAACTATGATTCCACTTCTTTTCTTGCAAAAGTGATAGCTTTTTCGTTGTCCTCCAATCCCGTATGCATGGTTACCCAGAGTAGGGTGACTCTGTTACTGGAAGCAATGTGTTTCAAAGGTTCGATACAGTTTCACGCACGCTGCGAGTCCAGCCAGTTGGGGCATTATGCTTATAAAAGCTGCCTGGCTATCTGAGAGAATGTAAATATTTTTATTAACATGAGGATGGTTTGCCAAGTCTTTTGCATACATTTCTGCCGTGAATAGCTCCGCCTGAAAGATGGTAAGCATATTGAGATTTTCTGCTGTGTACCCCATTTGGGCTTATCTGAGCCATCAGTGTAGGCCGTTTCTTGGAAGGAGATCTCCCTCTTTCTTGCAAAGGATGCGACCTAACACTTGTGTTTTGTTCTTATTTGCCACATTCAATAATAAATTACATGGTTTAACATCTTCCAGAAGAGAATACCTGCATTACTCATATTAAACTATCACTGATAGGACTAACGAATACATAAAAAATGGTAAAATGTTATCAAAGACTACATCAATGACTAAGCAATAAGATGGTTGAGGAGCTGAGAATCAGTTTTGCCTTTAGGTGCAAACATTCGCTTGGAGGAAAGTTATTAATCAGATTAGTCTATAAAAGTGTGTTTTTTTATTGCGAATTTTTACCAGATGCCCAGTGATTTTATATAGATGCACGGTATATACCATCAAGTATATATCTACTGTGAGATTCGCATAAAATGTATTTAAATCAAAAATCAGAAAGCGAACTATACTCACATAACGAGTTTTATTGCGCCATAAAAATCCAAAAAAACTTTTGAATCAACTTCACAAACTTTTATTCATTTCACATTTTACCAACAGTTCAGGTGTTTTACTAAACAATCAAATAAATTTACGAGTGACATCTTGATGACACAACAACGTACATAAACGTTCGCAATTTCCACGAAAACTTTGATTAAAAGGAGTTTTTAAGTGGCGGGTCGCGTGTGGTTTCCCCAACTCGGTAATTTCACAACTAAAACACAAAGTGGAAGTTGGAAGTTGAGTGTGTAACTTTGGCGCAGTTTTCGCTATGGAGTTTTCCTCTGGAGGGAAAATAAAATTTTGTTTGAGTAGAACGAATGATTAACAAAATGATCTTATATGTGAAAATGTTTGGATATTATTTACTTTCTCATAGAAAATACAGTCTTTTTATTGTTTCTATAGTGTTCTCTTAAAAGAAGTTATCTTTTCTCTTAAAAAAATAATATGTTTCCGTAAAAGAAGTACTTAATTCATTTAAAACAGTTCTTATTTCAAGAAACTATGCTCTTGTATACAACATACAAAGACTTAGATCAAGGAAATATTCTATTAAGTTAAATTTGTGGTATTTTAAACGAAGGATTTAAGATCTACTTCATTAAATAATTGTGAACATATTCAAGAGCATTCTTCTCTTTAAACGCATTTTACCTTGAACCAAAGGATCCTTTTTTTCAGTGTCTTACTCAAACTTGCGCTGGTAAACAGTAATAAAGTCTACGCAAAAGACGGGGCTAAAGGACATACTTCAAACATTCAGACTGACAAAAGTTGGATGCAACTTAAACTCAGAAGAATGCAAGGAAGAAAGTGATGATGAAAATAATAGATAAGAAGACCACAAATAAACTAGATGAATTCTTAGAAGCCAAGATTATCTTAAAATACCTTCTAAAGCCATTTGTAACTGAGTTCAGTCTTACTTACTTTCCGAAGAAATTCAGTGAAAAAAGATGAAAATAGAAATTTTACAGGAAATAATGTCTATTTTATTTTGAAATTGAATATTATTTTCTTTCAAAAATTTCATAAAATTTTAATTTTAAACAACCTATTTCACTACTTTAGTTCTTTGTAAGCAGAATCCCTCGAAATTCAATTTTTTTCAAGGTAACATTATTTTAACTGAAACTTTAAAATTAGTGAAGTTTAATAAAACTTTGCCAATTCTAAAATAATTGATTCATTTTCAGGGTTAGACAGGTAGATATCTGAAGAAAATTTCGTGTCGTTGGTCGATAAACAATCAGGTTTTAGGATTTCTGCGTCGCTATTGCATGTGTGAGAACAACTTGTGTTTCACCGAGATAAACAATGTTATATTACGATGTATAGATTAGCATTGATGATAATTTTAACACATGTTTAATTAGATGATCATCATACTGATATAGCTAATAATTATATGTATAACGTTAATCTGTATACATTGCGCTTAATATTTGTTTCTATCTTGATGTTTCCAAACACATTTTTATAAAAGTTGATTTGATTTTTATGAAAGATACCCTATTATTTATTATTTTCGAAAAGGGCTGTAATATAGTTTGTTTTCAGACAATTTAGAAAATGCATCTTCCCTACCATTTTTTTTTGCTTGAAAACTGTATTTTACTGGACTAAGTTTATATGAAAATTCCAGTTAAAAGAACACTAACCGATTTTTGAATATTTATTTTATGCCGACAGTAAATTATTAAAAAAAGTCTTTGTTTCTTAATGAAAATTAAATAATAAGTTGGATTATTGTGACTGGTCAACTTGTGACTTTAGATTGTACTAGAAAATCACTAATTTAGAAAAATTATTGTTCTTATACTCCCGTAAATAATTTATAGAGATTATGTTTTGTACCCACCTTCTTGTCACTAAAATAGCTGTCATATAGATATATTTATCAAGTTTTTTTGATATCGCCACAAGAAATTTTGAAGCTATTTTATTTGTGGTGTCAGTTTCGCATTCGCTATTGATATTACTAATTGTTACATATTTTATTTGTTTTAGAATGTTCTCAAGAGAGTCTAAATTAAGCTCAAACAATTTTTGTTATATTTGTGGTAAAATTATCCTAACAAAGATGAGAGTCCAATCACAGAAGCAGTAAAACGGGCGTACTTCCAATACTTCCAAATTTTGGTAACAAATATTGATAAAAAAAAGTTGAAACAATATTCTAATCAACATACGTCAACCAATGATCGGTAATCACAGTCACAATCACTCCAGAAATGCATCAGTCTCTAAGACTCAACTGAAAAGAGTACACTCACCCCGAAACCATCATGAAGAACTCACCGCACAGTACAAACGTACACTTTCTCTGCTCCAGAATATATTTTCTAAATTTATTCATCGCTCTAAACATGATTGAAAGTAGTAAATAATCAGACCAAGTTTAGATGCAATAGTTGATAACTCTTCAGATAATACAATATGTAAAATCAGTGTTATTATTAAGTAGTGATTTGTGAAACCTAGTCCCAATCATTTTAAAAATCGTGTGAAAAAGTTGTTTCTGTTGAAGTTTTTTACATAAAAAATGTTAATCTTCATTGCTGTTGCTTAAGAATGACGCAGTTTTTGATTATTTATTGAGTGTACTTGTTGTATAGAGAATAAGCATACAGAATTTATACGTACATGATGCTGAGTTGCTATTTTACAGTCCATCTTTAAAAAACAATAGATCATGCTATGCATAAACATTCTACAAAGCATATACAAAATCCTGATGTTGCATGGGTTTTTACAAAACCTATGTTGTATTTTGACGTGGTTCGTTACCCTTCATTGTTAATTAAAGCAAAGAAAATGTACCAAAGCACATGGAGACTGAAATAAATGCTATTTCGAGGTACAACATTCATTTTGATAGTCTTAACAGATACGATCTGGATGGATGTAAATTTAAGAATATTGAAACAAAACTTCATTTCACAGAATGGATTAAATGATCTTGTAAGAGACCTGCGGCTTTCAAAATAAAATTTGTTAGCTTTTGACTTTTTATCTATTGGTGTGATATTCGTGGCCTTTCCAAGTCTGTAAGCCAGGTCTATGATCCTGAAGAATTGCGTTTGTTTAAGGAATTCCCAAAAGTAAGTCTGAAAGCAGTATTATTACATAAAGCCGTCTATTCCCCTAGGAAATGCTGTAAATTATAAGAAATCGTATAAGACAATGGCAACATTAATTAAACTTATTAAATAAGAAGAACACAATTAGAAAGTGCCTGAAGATCTCAAAGTTGTGGGACTACTTCTCGGTTTGTTGTTGCTGTTTTTTATGTTTATAGGATAGTAGGGCTATATTAAGAAAGAACGACCTGTACGTAATTGATATACAAAGTGTCCGCGTAAATTATGCATATTTTTAAATGGTATGTAGAACGTGTCATTTGCAACATGTTCTAATAATTATTTTCAATAGTTTACACAAAAATTCACTTTAAACATTATCTCAAAAATTTATAAGTGGCAACACCTCACGCTTTTAATAAAAATATGTGTCATGTAACCAAGAAATGTTTACCTGATGAATAATAAAATTATATTAGTTTGCAGAAGTTTCCGATCGTTTAATCATTTTAAGATTAAAGTTTAGTAAGGTAGATTCTATAATTCAGTGAAAATGGAATTTTTTCAAATCAAGACATCACGACATGTTAATTATTTAATGTTAATTTATTTATTTGAAATCGGCTGACTTTAGAAAGAAAATTTTTATTCTGCACACGTTTTTATACCTTACCCATAAATAAGTGCATTATTTTCGCGGACCCAACAAAACGAATGTTACACACAATCCTCCGATTAATCCAAAAATGTGACGAAAATGGGTCTTCTTTAAAATATTTAAAAAACGGTTTTCTTAATCTCTCTGTTGTCAAACTTAAAGAAGGAATCTTTTTGGGCCTCCAAATAAAAAAGATATTAAAGGACTTTTGCAGTATCGAAAAAGATGCTTGATCATTGAAGAATTATAAAAAAACTGGGAGTCAACATATCTTTAAAAATTGATTTTTTACATTCGCGTCTGGATTTTTTTTCTTGAAAAGATGGAAGCATAAGCGATGAACATGGTAAACGTTTCTATCTAAAGTCCTTTAAACGGAGGTAAAGTTAATTTCAAGATATTTCGTTGACTTATCATCTGCTTGGAGAGTACTATCAGTTAATCTTGTAAATTATTAGAAGAACAACAGGGTCGTATTTGAATGTCCGCCAGGAATTTAGGTGACTAGTGATGCTCAAGCGCTGATATTTAATTTTTCAAAAATTTTTTGCGAAATAAAACATAATAAATACAAAATGAATTACTTTCACAATCAAATGTTTACAATAAAATAAAATCTGTTTCAAAATAATCCTCCAGTAACCCCAAATTTCTCTTCCAGCAATACAATTATTAGGGGTTTAAATAACATCCTGTACTAATTTTCTTGGATTAACGACCACCTACCGAGGGTTTTCCTAATAGTTCTCTGAATGAAAGTGACAGGTCAACGAAATATCTTGAAATGAACGTTTTTAAAATAAAAGAAGGAGCAATCTTTGTCCATTTTTAATTTTTTGGGATTTATATATGCAAAAATTATTAAATAAATATATATTAAATATGTAAAAAACTTGGCGTCCTATTTTTTTTTTAATTTCAGTATCCAACTTAAGTTAATTATTTTATCAGTACATATTAGTAAAAAACGTTGTAAAGTATAGTGTTCGCCAAACCATACTTTTCTGTACCCGCTTATGATTTTAATCAACCACTTTGACTCTAGGTACAACCAAAAATCTGACTACATTTAACTCTTGGCTGTTACGATATATACTTTTTCCAAACAATTTTAAAGGTTTCATCACGCGAAAACAGTTTGCAAAGAATGATTTCTGTCGTATATTTCGTTTTTGTACGTGATAACTAGGGCATTTACCCTTTTTATTTGCTTCAATGCTATTGATTCGACGACACTTTGCTTCGAATTATGCTTATCAAGATGATATGTATTTCACGAAAATAGGTTGGCAGACAAAAAACTGTTTCTAAATTAGGAATTGAGAACGTACGATCCAATGAAAGGGTTTTAATTGCAAAAATTGACATCAGGAAATTTGTATTTAAGTTTTCACTTTACGATCTATGATATTTATAAAAATAGGGCTGTATTATAAACACGAAATATTTCTTTTGCTAAGGTTTGAAAGTATATACTTTTTTACGCAATTTCTCAAAATTTTACAGGTTTCATCGGTTTTTAGTTAATATTTTTCTGTATTTCTTGATTCACCCTAGAAAAAAGGAAATTTATCAGAGATTAGAACGTTAAGGCGGCTCTTCAATCAGCTGTTTGTAGATCATTTAGGTCCATAGCTTTTTTCAAAGTTTTCCTCCACTCCTTCCAATTCTTTAATCTCTAGTCTCGTAATCTTTATCTTCTAAATCTTTTTCTGTCGCTTCTCTTCATTTTTTTCTTGGTTGTCTTTTTTTGCCGCAGGATCTCTTAATGCCATTGATTTGGTTGATTGGATCTGCTTTTGAATTTCACTATGTTTCTTGTGTCTAGCAATATCATGTTAATTAATGTTATTAACTTTTGAGGAATTTCTAGGTTTCTTAAAAATCTAATTAGTTTCTCTCTTTTTATATTCTAACCTAGAAAGGAAAGATATGTTCGGAAGTTGTTTCATTACATCTTCTCAGTATCTGCTTTAGGGCAAAAATTTGGATGGTTGTAGATCTCCGTTTCCTAAATGCCTCTTGGTATCCCCTTAACATCATATCTTCATATGGTTCTAAATTACTTTTAATTACTGATGCTAATATTTTGTACGCGACTTCTAGTAAGACAATTCCTCTGTAGTTTTCGCAAAATCTCCTGTCTTCTGTGAATTGGTATACCACAAGTGATACTTTCCAACGGTTCGAAAATATTATTTTTTAATTTCTTTCTTTTAATATTTTACCATTTTCTTTTGTAATTTCATTCACCCCTCGGTTACTGTTAGGTTTTAATAGAAATTTTTATTTCTTTACCTCTTCCTTAGTTGGAATTTCAATATTTTTAATTTACTTTTTCGTTTCCTTTTCTCTTTTTCCTTCGCCTTTGTGGCTTCCATCGGCTATTTAATGTTTATTCTAAATATTGTTTCAACCTTTTGGCTTTTTCTTCTTCATATCTTTCCTATTCTTCTTTGTATGTCCCTGTATGTTTATTTTCTCGTAATTTTATCTGGCATTTTAGTAACTTCCGCTTTTTTGTTCTACGAATATGTTGAAATTTTCGTCTTCGAATATTAGTGTTTCTTATATTTTCTTCACTTCTGTTTTGTAACATTTTCATCCATACCATTTTCTTTTGTTTTACCTTTTTGTCACTTATTCGCCCATTATTTTTTTTTCTTTAGGCTTCTTCCTGATTAGGCGCTTTTCCATTATTTTAGTTTTCATAAATTTTCATCATGAACGTGATGATTTATGTACTTCATCCTTAATAGTATTTTTGCGATTTTCCACTATCTTACAAAAAATACAAATAAAACTTAATGGTACAAGAAATAATTGTTACCTTACTGTTACTTTCATACTGAAATCTTCTTCCCCTACAGCTGATTCTTGAAGGTAATCGAAAATTTTATTACAAAAACTCGGAATGATACCAAGGTCACCGTCAAACCCCATCATGGTATGCGTTTTACCAGTGGAACTTTGACCATAAGCTAGAACACAGGAATGGTTGCGTTTTCGAATCGACTCGCTTATAATTTTTTCCGTTTTTTCGAACACCTGAAAATCAATAAGACAATGGTATCTTATTTATTAAAAAAATGTTTTTGTTACATTAAGTTTTATAGATTTCTTCTTCCATATTTAAACCCAAAATAAAAGTGTTGGGTTTGGACGCGAAACAATTATAACGAAAAAAGTTTGTATTGTTGGAAAAGGAAAATCGTACGGAATTTACGAAAGGAAAAATGTAGAGACGACATTGATAAAGGAATACAATAAAGATAATTTGGATACGAAACTATGTATATCAGATAATAAGATTGGCTGGACCATTTGCTATTTATTTTTACTGGCAAAAGTACAAACTGAGTAAATGAAGAATGAAGAATACATCAAGTATCGTTAAAATAAAAATATGAAAATCAATTTACGAATTTTGTATTTAATAAAAAAATCAAGATTGGAAGATAACTCAGCACAACAATAGAGCAACAAATTTTATACTGAAAAGGGTACATAAACCCCAAAGAAGGGGACCATGAAAAAATTGTTATAGAAACAGTGGAAGACACTTTCGACATTAAAGTGTATCTTTGTCTTTTTACTTAAACTAAAGCAACTATTACAAAAAATGTATCACTTACTTCACTTTGAGAACAGTTTTCATTGAAACAGTGGTCGAAAGTGAATCTTCTAACTCTTTCTCGACTATCGGCTACATTTTCTTCAGGTACCTGAATAAATAATAAATAAATTTATATATAGATCAAAGACGTTCATAACTTATTATAAAGTGCTTTTGGATCCAGTTAAATTCTCGAAATTACGCCATGTGTTTTGACACACCTAACTAATTACCAAAGGGATTGCAAGAAAGTGGAATAAATATAAAATATTGAGTTAATGAAATACAAAGTGGTCACAACACAAAATGCCAAAATAAAATAATGTATAGATAACTATTATAATTAATAATATAATAATGCGCAAAAGTAAATAATAAGATTTTAATGGAATAAATAACATTACCAAGCAAAATTATTTTTTCATAGTAAACATTTACCTATTTGATGTGTTTCATTTCATATAAAAATGCACTGTTTTCATGTTTAAGTTATAAGATAATAACCTAATGTCCTTAACATATTTAAATAAGAAGTTAAAATACTTGTTGGAGGATACAACAACAAACAATAACATATGTGTTAAACTAATTAAGAACACACTTCATATGCTAACGAGAATCCTCACAGATAATTAGTGGCTACTAGAAAATCTGTTGTTTACAGGAAGAAGAGTAGATTCTTTGGAGAAGAGAATACTTTAGTTACTTAGGATTAGAGAAATTATTTATATAGGCACAAAGATAATATTGTAAGTAACAATTTGAATTAACGAAACTCATTATTTCAAAATCACTTCTTTTATTTGGTCCAAGAATAAAGCTAAAAGTCTTGCAATAAATTATGAATGCTTATTGTATATGTTGCACTATAATTGAATCTAGATCAATTTTTTAATTATATTTAGAAAAAAATATTTTTTTCATTTCTATTTAGTTTACATTATAATGAAATATTTATATTAATTTCCAACTGTTAAAGTAAAATTTTAAAGTATCTGAATACTCATTGTCTTTCAGTTTTTTATTTGAAAGTTTGAAAAATTGCACATAGCACTGATAATCTCAGTTAAAAATTTATTTTTTATTTTACTAGTTTACTCTTGTTTATATTTAATCAGACAAATGAACAATTACGATTTATCTATTATTGTTATCCAAAGAATATCAATTACCTATCGAAATCGTAAAATATTGAATTCTCACCAGCTGGAATTTTAAGTATACTTACCTTAATGTTTGTGATCTCTAAAGATTCTTCATTGAGTACGGAAATGACAGGCGTCGATCCTATTTCTGTCTCTCTAGAAGATAAAAATAATAAATTGTTGTTTTCGACTACCATAGGCTTTTAACTTTGGCAAGACAGGATATTTTTTTTTAGTATTTACCACATCAAATAATGGTCAGAAAATATTGGGGATTAGTGTTCAAAACAAGCCTTTTCGTATAATGAATTCTTTTGTAAAATACTGTTCTATAAGTTGTAAATAATATACGTTCATTTTAAACTTCTTCAAAAAAATAACCAGGGAAGTAGGTTTTCCGCATTTTATTTTATTAGTACATCATTTTTTTTCTATAAAGTAATAATAATAAAAAAGTTATACATTTTTCATTGTCCTAACATGTAAAAAATCTTTAAATAATATGCTTTAAAAGTGAAAGTTGAGAATCGTATAATACTTCATATTAATATATACACCTATTTTTGAAAAAAAATATTTTTTTATTTGTTTACAGCTTGAATGGTTAATCCCTTTCAATTGCATTTTTTTCGCAACAATATTGTCATTTGCAATTTTTTTTGCAACTTACACCTTCAGTGATACCGCATCATTTTTTGTTTGCATTCATTCGACTTCACAAGATCAAAAATTATTATTTTAAAGAACTACTTAATTTTGTAGAAATAATATATAACACTAATACAAATAATTAGATGTGCGAACACTGTACATATTTTTAGTTGTTTGCCGAGAGTGGAAGAAACTATACAGGGGCGGGTTTGACAATAATGAAACAAATCTAATAAAATTTAGTATTAACAATTATTTATTTACATATCAAGTTTATGTGTATTTATACCATCACAATTAATTATAATTTGAATGTAAAAATTGGTATCTGAAAGTAAATACATAAAATGTAAAAAAATCTTTAAATATTTTTCAACGAACAGTGAAAAAAATATTCAGGATATGTATATATATATATATATACAACCAAACTTATATTTGAGATGTATGAAAATTTTTTATGTATGAATATAACTCTGTCCTTACGAAAAACTTTTAATGAAAAATAACCCACATATCAATTAAAAAAAAATACTTAGTTCAGAAAATAAACACAACGGTATTTTTATTGGTTTTTTAAACGAAATGAGATTTAAATTTTTAATGGTCAAAAAGCAAAAACAAAAAAAAAATTGGTAATTTTAATAATCTGTGTTGCCACCTCTAGCCCTTATGCAAGCTTCTATTGACGTTGGAACGCTTCTTATTAAAGTGCCAACATTTTCTTGGGGTATGTTTTCCCATTCTGCTAATGCTGCATCAATAAACTGTGCGACATTTCCTGGATTCTTTCGACAAGCTCTAACCCTTCTTTTAAGCTGGTTCCACAAGTGTTCAATAGAATTTTGGTCTGGTGAACATGCAGGCCAGTCTAAAACCGTGACACCTTCCGTTTCAAAACATTCTCTAGTCACTATGCTGGTATGGGGAGGAGCATTATCGTGCATGAAGATAAAATTGTCCCCAATTGCAGCTCTCCAAAGCCTAACGATTGGTTCTAGCACTAAATCAACATACCTCCGACCGGTTAAAGTTTGTTGAAGTGGTAACGATGGAGTTTTTGCTCCCAGCATAATACCTCCCCAGAACAATACAGTTGCTCCTTTATATCTTGGGACAGATCTGGCAGCCTAGAGTCACGCTCGTCTTCCTGGAGCTCTGAGAACCGGAATTCGATAGTCATCTGATCTTAGACCAATTCTGGTCTCATCCGAAAAAAGAACATTTTTCCAATTCTCAATTGTCCAGTTTTGGTGTTAAAGACACTAATTTAGCAGGTCAATTTTATTTTGCCTAGATAACTGTGGGACCCGTAACTTTCTCCTTCTGTACAACCCTCGAGTGCGTAGTCTTTTTCTTATGGTCTCAACTAAAACGTTCACACCTGTAGCTTCCAGAAGTTGTCGTAGCAGCTCTGGATGAGAAACACTGGATTTTTTCTAGCAATTTGGCACACAAAGCGGTCCTGTTGTTCATTTGTGCCCTTTTAATGAGTTTGTCTGGGCCTGTTCTTGAGAATTCCTAGTTCCAAGTACCTTGCTTATGTTTTCGATACAACACCCTGTGTAACGCCTACTATCTCTGCTACGTCTCTTTGGGGCATTTCTTATTCAAGGAGAGCAATAATGTTTCCCCTCTGAACATCTGTTAGTCCAACATAAGGCATTTTTTGGACCGAAATAAAATTACCGGAGTATCGTGAAAACGAATATAAGTTTAAATTTTTTCTAAAATAATTTTTCGTTTAATAATTAGATGCACTAATTTCAAATTAATTTATAATTAACATTTATTTTTTTTACTTCGGACACTGTATGTATTTTTTTAATATTTCCAATAAAAATTCCTTTAAATTTCAAATTGTGTGAAATTATTATAAATATTTATAGAGTTTAATATTAAATATTTGTTGGGAATTCCAAATAAAATGGTGTTTATTATTTTTAATTATTTTAAGATACGTCACCTTGTATATAAAAAATTTACCCTTTGTTTATGTTTACAAAAATGTGTTAGTCACGATTATCTGGATGTCGTGACTAAAGGGTCATGACTAATAAATAAATGTATCAAAATAAATCGTTTACCCAAGAATGAATTTCGTCGCGGTCGGTCGAAATTAGATTCGGTGTTTTATAAATTTAAAAAAATTATTTTTTTCGTTTTCGAATGCGTTTTTAGTTCCCTTTAAACGCGCGTGTATGAAGTGCCCTTTTGTTTTGAAAATTTGGCTTAGAATGAATTAGAAGGTACATTTTTTAAACGCTTTTAAATTCATTAAATGAATTTGAATTGAAAATTGTATAAAAATTTAGTATCTTTATTTTTAAAACTTTTGTAAATTATTCGCAATTGTAATAATAATTAATAATAGTATAAATCAAATAACAGGTTGTTAACAGTAACGAATAGAACTATTAATTTTATTTGATTTCAACAAAACTACAATTTTTTTAAATTTTAGCAAATTGGTAATAGATATCGTATTAATAATATTTTTCCCTTTGTTTCAGAATGTCGGGTCGTCATCATCAGGGTATGATCCTTAATGTCTTGATATAAAACATTATTCAGGAAATTTTGTTTGTGAAAAGTGAGTGATATACCGTGTGTTCAACAGCGGAGTGTCTTCGAAAGATAAACAAACATTATTAAATTTTTACATTTGTAAAAATTGACGATATATATTGTGTTCGAAAGATAAGTGAACATTTTTAAAAATTTTTACATTCTAATCACTGAATGGTACACATTATTATATTTATTGTGAATTTTAGACTTTGGTGCAACGCAAGTAGATGTAATAAAGGAAAAGGCAATTGGAAACTGGGGTTTGATCATCATCAGTATCAATATGTCTGGCTTCGTTTATTACTTGTAGATCTTATCATATTCCCCGATTTTGAGCATTTTTTTGGGCTGTCAGTTTTGTATTTAAATTTATACTAATTTTCCTACTTCTCTCTCTATGGCGCGGTTTAATTTGTGTTAGTTCTTCTATTTCTGATTTTCGTTGAAATTATTTTATTAGTTTTTGGAGGACTTTTCGGAAATTTCCTTGTTTTTGGGCTATTTTCTTTGTTTATGGAGGGATTTTTCCATGTCCCTGTTTTTGATTGAAAGTATTTTCTCTGATTCCGGAAGGACTTTTCCATGTCCCTGTTTTTGGTTGTAGGTATTTTTTTTATTATGTTGGGACTTTACCATGTCCCTATTTTTGGTTGCACGTATTTTCTATGATTATGGAGGGACTTTTCCATTTCCTTGTTTTTAACTGAAAGTATTTTCTCTGTTTATTGAGGGACTTTTTCATGTCCCTGTTTTTATTGAAGGTATTTTGTCCGTTTATAGAGGGACTTTTCCATGTCCTTGTTTTTGGTTGTAGGTATTTTCTTTGATTATGGAAGGACTTTTCCATGTCCCTGTATTTGCTAGAAGTTATTTTGGTTTGTTTCTGGAAGGACTCTTCCATGTCCCTGTTTTTGGTTGAAATAATTTTCTTTGTTTATGGGAGCCTTTCATTTCCCTGTTTTTGGTTGAAATCATTTTCTTTGTTTATGAAGGCACTTTCTATTTCCCTGTATTTCGTTGAAGTTATTTTCTTTGTTTATGGAGAGACATTTCCATTTCCCGGTTTTTAGTTGAAGTATTTTCTTTATTTATGGATGGACTTTTCCATATCCTTGTTTTTGATTGAATGTATTTTCTTTGTTTATGGAGTAACTTATTTTTTCTCTGTTTTTGGTTGAAGGTATTTTATCTGCTTATAGAGGGACTTTTTCATTTCGCTGTGTTTGATTGAAGTTATTTTCTCTGGCTCTGTTCTTCTATTTACCTCTTTCTTCTTGAAGGTGCGTTTTATGTTCTTGGTTAGGCTATTCTCCTATATTTTTTGTTCATTGAGGGGCGCTCCTTCTTTTTCCCCGATTTCCGTTGAACACTAGTGCACCTCTAGTGGGGGTCTCTGCCGGTTCCGCATTGGTCAGACTTGTGTCCAAAGCAAGCGAATGCATTAAAGGGAAAGGCAGTTGGATTTATTCCGGAAACTCGGAAACTGAAGTTTGGTAGGTTCGTGATCATCAGTATTATTATTTCTGGCTTTATTTATTATTTATGGCTTATATTTCTCGATTTAGAGCATTGTGGTTTTTCACTGAGAATCCGTTTTAGGTTTGTCGTACCTGTATCTAAGTTTATACCGATTTCTTTGTTTCTTATGTATTACGTTGTTTATTCGGTTTTTGTTGTTCTTCTATTTTCCTGATTTTCGTTGTAGAATGTTTATATTTTTCTCGAGGGGCTATTATTTTATTTCCCCATTTTCATTTTGGAATTATTTTCTCTATTTTTCGAGAGGATTTTTATAAATTTTCTAGTTTTTGTTTGGAGTAATTTTCGTTGTTTATGGAAGGACTTTTCTATGTCCCTGTTTTCGATTGAAAGTATTTTCTTTATTTATGGAGGGACTTTTCCATGTCCCTGGTTTTGGTTGTAGGTATTTTTTTTGTTTATGGAGGGACTTTTCCATATCCCTGGTTTTGGTTGTAGGTCTTTTCTCTGCTTATGGTGGGACTTTTCCATGTCCCTGGTTTTGGTTGTAGGAATTTTTATATTTTCCTCGAGGGGCTATTATTTTATTTCTATTTTCTTTACGGAATTATTTTCTCTATTTTTCGAGGGAATTTCTATAAATTTTCTCGTTTTTGTTTGGAGTTATTGTCTTTCTTTATGGAAGGCCTTTTCCATTCCCCTGTTTTTGGTTAAAGGTATTTTCTTTCTTTATGGAGGGACTTTCCATTTCCCTGTTTTTGGTTTGAGGTATCTTTTTTGTTTACGTAGGAACGTTTCCATTCCCATGTTTTTGTTTGGACTAATTTTCTTTGTTTATGAAGGGACTTTTCCATTTCCCGGTTATTGGTTGTAGGTATCTTTTTCCTTGAAGGCGCGTTCTATGTTCTTGGTGGGGCTATTCGTCTATGTTTTTTGTTCATTGAGGGGCGCTCCTTCTTTTTCCCGGATTTCCGTTAAAAACTAATGCACCTCTTTTTGTATAAATTTCCTCGTTTTTGTTTTTAGTTATTTTCTCTGTCTGAAGGGACTTTTCTTCTATTTCCCTGGTTTTGTTTCAAGTTATTTTCTCTGCTTCTGGAGGGACTTTTCTTATATTTCCATTTTTTTTGATGATTGAGTTTTTTTTTCATGTTGTGAATTATTCCTTTTTGATAGGTTTCATTATTACAAATTTCATTTATTTAGGGTTTTATGGGGTTATATGGATACAGGCGAACCATCCCCTTAAAAATGGTAACGCGCCGTGGTAATACGTCAGTGGTGGTGTGGAAAATTACCGATTAATGTATTATTATAATTTAGTTGAGGTTAATTACACTAAAAATCAACATTTTTCATAAAAAATACCACTTATTTTAAGATAGATACAAGAACATCCTTACCCGGAAATTCAAACAGAATTGGTTGAAATTGGAGATAGTATTTTATTTATTTAGTATTTATTTATTCAATTACAAGAAGAAAATGATGATGGGAATACTTTTTTAATACCTAATCAATAACTTTACTGTTGGGTTTATGTCCAGTTAAGAAAACCAATTCTATTTCATCTGTCAATACTTCGGCACCTTTACCGTCCATCCTCGGGCTTTAACAAGGAATAAAAACTATGAACAAAATCGTCAACCTATTACAATTTCAAGCAAAGACAACAACGAATAAAATTTAAAAATCTAAAATCAACATTAATTTTTTTTTTAATTTAGAACGCTGATTGAAAATCATCGAAAAATATACTAAATCTTTCTCTAAAAAGGAATAAAAAATATACACATATATATATATATATTTATATAATATATATATTTGGTTTGGTTTGAGGCTCTACTAACAATGTATCTAATGTTCTTATGCTCTCTTTAAATTCTGTTAAGAAGTTAGAACAATTCTGATATACCAGGTTTGGATTTTAATTTTAAACGTATTAGGAATATTAGAATGAGTTGTTCATAAACCGAAGACTAGACAAAAAATTTTGGCGTACATTTGGAAAATACCAATCTCATTAACATTAAAGCCGCCCATATATCTTATAGAATATTTAACTTTGAAACAAGCTGTATACTTTTTAAATATATTTTAAGAAACGTTTAGTTTCAACTTCCTCTTTTTTATTTTTTTTTGCTAATGTATTTACAAATACATTATTTTATATTGTGATGTTTCTTTAATTTATTCTTCTTTTTTTAAGGAACGTATTATTTTCGGAGACACGATATACAGGGTATCCCAGGAGTTCGTACCTAAAACTTGGGAGATGATAGAAAATAATGATAGCACTTCATATAAAATTTGTTCCTTACGATCTTCGTTATCAAACTATAAGGTTCTAAAGTTAGAAATGAAAAATGGTTTTTTATTTATAATTATTAAATTAACCAATTATAGACACCATAAACGCGAACTTGCTGGCGTAATAAACAAATCTGCGCTTCACTTGTGAACTCAGGTACAGACTAAATTCAGTGGTTAATGAGGAACAATTTTTCATCTATGATTTTTTTCATTTCTAAACATGACACCTAAATTCCTCAAACGTTTATAAAAGAAAAAACCCATTTGTGCCATCTCGATAAAACGGTTTTAAAGAGATATGCAATTATAAATAAAAAACCATTTTTAATTTCTAACTTTAGAACCCTATAATTCGTTAAGGAAGGAAGTAAGGGACACATTTTATATAAAGTACTATTATTATTTTTAGCCCCTCTATCATCTCCCAAGTACGAACTCCTGGGACAAACTATATATATTAATTTTGACGAACAATTTAATATTTATAAGTAAATTCCATAAAATGTATATACTTAGTATGTTTACATTTAATATCCCTAATGATACGACCTACATAGACACAAAATCAGTTTGCTTTATTATGACTCACCTGGCACACATGGGTCTGACCCTCACTGCTACCTTTAATTTAACCATTTTAAATATATTTTTCCTACTTATCACCACATACTACGTTAAACTATGGCACTGACATATCTTTATTTCATCTTACTTTTTAATTTTATCTATCTTAAAATTGCATATATTTTTTAAATCCACCAGAATATATTTCAACTAGATTGAATCTTTGTATAAAGAAAATATGTTGTGTAAACACGACTGTCTTTACGACACGGGTAATGCCTTAGCGTTGCAACGACGACAGACGCTGGGCGCCGTTCATGCTTTAGAACGGCCTATTTTTAGCCCTCCTCTCTGTCTTCAGAGGAAAATTTAAGAAAAGGTAATTGGTCGCAATGTTGCGATACTAATTGATGATCCAACGGAACGATGTGCAACTTTGCCTATTGAGAAATTTCGAAAAGTTTATTTTTATTTTGTTGCCGCACATTGTTATGTTTCTTTTAAGTTTAGTTTAGTATAATGATCTTTAGTGTTGAAATAGTTATGTGGCTAAATTATATTTAATTTAATGAAGATTATACTTCTTCCAAAACACTTTTTCATTGTTTAAACAGTATTTTGATCATTTTTGCTAATTAAAAAGAATGGAATTGTCAAAATACTCACTTCCGTTATAAAATAAAAAATTAAATTAAATTTGGACAAAAATATAATATCATTAATAATAAAAAAAATGTATATAGGGTGTAATTGAAATATATATATAAATATTAAAGTTGTGTAAACTTAAACTTCTAACATGCTTATAAAAATTATTTTTTCATTAACCTTATTAATTAAACTATACACGGCGTCCGCAAAAATAATGCATTTTTTAAATAGTACGTAGAACGTGACATTTGCAACAAAATATTCTAATATATTTTTTCCCCATCAATAGTTTACCCAAAAATTCACTATGAACATTTAATCGAAAATTTATACGTGGCAACACCTCACACTTTTAATAAAATTGTGTCATGGAACCAAAGAATATCTACTTGATGAATCATGAAATTGTGTTAGTTTCCAGATGATTTAGACCGTTTAACTTTATCGTTTGGCAAAGTAGGTTCAATAATTCAGTAAAAAATGCATTTTATTCAAATCAAGAATATCCACATGTTAATTAATCTAATCCGCGATGTTTTGTATCAGTGTTCCAAAGATTGTTGGAAAGTGTAGTGTATTACCTAAAAAAATAGTGGTAGAAATCGTTCGGATGTGTGATAATTGCCGAGAATACATTTTTCACTCTTCTACATCCCCTGTATTCGACCATACTAAATATCTAGACGTACTAAAAAACAATTATTTTTAGAACGTTTAAAAAACTATTGTTTATTATGAACATTGAACTTTACCCAGTTATTAGTGTCGCGGTGTTGCTGGGACTGTTGTTGCTTATATTTGGATAAATCTTAAATACTAATATTTATTTCTTTGAAAACGGCTGACTTTAGAAAAAAAAATATTCTACATTCGCTTTTATACTTCATTAATCAATGTGTGAAAAATATGGAATCAAAATGAAGTTCCCCACAGTATTATATTTAAGTCTGTACGAAAATCCTAATTATTTAACTCGAAATGTTAAATGTTTAACGACATTTTAAGTGTAAGTTAAAAAATGGGTGATTAATCCATGTACAGGTCAGTTGCTATTTAAGCAGTATTGTGAGATGTTTTTGAAGTGTGATTTTATTGTATGTTAAAATGTTTTGTAACACTGAATTCACTTATATGGTGTTACTGGTGAAAAATTATATCGGAAACGATTTCCCATTCCCAATAGACGAGTCCCAAACTCCCATGAATTTGTAATTGCTGTTCAGTATTTAAGAGACTGTGGGTTTTTCCATTCTTCTAATGGTAATAAAGATAATTCGATCCGTAAGAATACCTGATCCCTGAAGACCTGAAGCACATTGTAGAAGACTGGCTTTTGAAATTAGAGTATCCCATTCTGTTGTTTGGCGAACTCTAATAGAACAAGATTTGCATCGTTAACACATTCAAAAAGAACACGTTTGATATTCAGCAGACGAGTGGGAAGAACTGAGTTTGTGAGTGGATATTATAAAGAATCGTTGATATGGAAGACTTCGGAAAAAATATTTATTTACTGATGAAGTTATTTTTACCCCAGACGTATTTAATATGCGTAACACTCATATATGAAGTGTTGAAAATCCTCATGATATTCTCGAACAAGGTCACCAGCGAAAATTTACAATAAATGTTTGGGCTAACATAATTCTTAACCATCTCATCGGACCCTATAAGCTTGCAAATCGTCTAAACGGACCTGAGTATCTTAGTTTCCTTAGGGAAGAATTGCAGTTTTTTTAGAAAAAATATGCCTCGCAATAAGACAAAGGATGTTGTATTTTCTCAAAGGTACATCCCTTCACTTTAAATGTGCGACAATTTCTAAGTGAACTTTTTCTTGAGACATGGATTGAGACAAATGTTGACTTCCTAGATTTCCAGACTTAAATCCCTGTAATTTTCTTTTTGAAACAGTTACCCATTAATTCCCTAGAGCAGTAAGAGATAGAATAAATAGTGCTGCTGTAAAAAGTCGAAGGAATCCTGAAATAATTTGTAATTTTTCTACAACGGAGAGTATAGATTGGCATCGCTAATAATGGACGGCATATTGAGCCATTATTACCATTAAGTCTTTAAAGAGTATCAAATTTACTAATTAATAAGTTACCCGGCAACGTTGCTTTTAACGTATTATGATGCAGTATGACTGACTATATAACGCCGAATAATGTTTGGAAAATAGGGTAATTGCCCCGTTTTTAATTATAGAATTTATCAAAAAAATTTAAAAATATCAATTAGACCTCGAAGTTTTAATATTTGTACTTATTCCAATTACAGCCTTTATTGAGATGATTTTATACAGTAAATTTAAAAACGAATAAAAGGTGTAGAGCTATGTGTGTGTGAAACAATCGTAAACTAAAACCTAATATTTTGAATGGTGACATTCCGGGTACCAGGCACCGGCAATTTTTAATTATAGCAATTTTCCTCTTTCGAGATTCCCAAGGATTATCACTTCATCCAACTTAACAAATGACGTGGTGGTAAAATATAAAGCAACAAAAGAGTCGTTAATACAAATAAAAACTAAAACACTAATAAAGTAAAACCATTCATAAAAAAATATATGTTCATTAAGTAAAAAAAGTATTTTCTTTGGGGTGGGTATAAAACATAAAAATGTAAAATATGTACGGAAAAGAGGGTTGGTAATTGTGGATCAGGATATAAAGTTCCTTTTTCAATAATAAATTAAACTATTGAAGAATGTACGTAATTTAAAAAAACGTCACGTATATAAAAAGTTAAATATAAATAAGTATTCGTAATTTTCTATCTAATAAAGAAATCAATCATTTTGATAAAACGTATTCATTTTGTGTCAATAAAATGTGCATTTAAGACAATTACGATTACACTTAATATTAACATCCTGTACATTGCTTGTAATTCTTGAAATGGGTAAATCTTACCAAGTGGAAAGACTGCTGTAGATATTGAAGAATGTTATAATGACGCTCTGCCATAATCTCTGTGACATACAATGATAGATATACTCAGTGACATAGAAAGATACGTTATCAATGTAAGTAGTTTCAGTCAGAATTCGAGTTTCTAGATGTCTTAATTCCTCTCTATGGCTTCTGCTGGTGAATAAACAGCCAAATGAAGTCACTAAACAGAGGATCTGATTCAGGTGCTATGTTTCAAAAAACAAATTTAAGGATTAAAAATCCTGAGGATATTTCTGAACACAAACCAAAAGTAAATATTTACATAAAAAAAGGTGGAAAATATTGTGGAAGTCTTTATAAATATTTACAGAAAAGGATGACTGGAATTTTTCCCTAATTGTAATTACATTAAAAGAAGCGCCCTACTTTCTCCCTCGAACCTCAGAAGATTATGTGTCCTCAACGCTATTTTCTATATCTTTTGTCTAAACTATATAATCTATAATGCTTTTATCATTTTCCTATTCCGCTAAGTAAGTATATCGTTCCTCTAGTCGTTGTTACCGAAATGTATTTCCTATAAGTAATTCGTTTGTTTAAAAGAATTCAAACATTTTTCTTAGATTCTTATTTATTATATTTTCTTCATAATCTCCCGTATTTCCTTGTCCCCTATCTTTATCATTCTCTATTCTATTTTAATTTCGCATGATTATTATTTTCCTTGGATTTTCAATTTCATTTATTATTTCAACAAGTAGTACTTTCAATTATTAAAGCATTGTAAATTTCCAAAATAGAGATTAATTACAATTTAAAAAAAGTTTTTCATCGCATGTATATGCTTTGTTGATAAAAAAAGGAATGACTCTTCTCTTAAGTTTTAAATATTTAAATTAATTGTTATTATTATAAATATTTTTATAATTTATTAAATATTTGTTTGGATATTAAATAAAATCATTTTAACTATAATTAATTATTTTATGATACGCTATTGCGTATAAAAGTCGTTTATATATACAAAAACACAGTCATTATTATGTAAGGGTTGGTGATTAAGAGATGAATATATATATATATATATGAAATAAATCTATTTATCGAGTGTTCCTCATCGCGATCGGTACCAAAATAAAATAATTGTGTGTGATTTTTATTAACTGGTTTAAAAAATTAGACACCTTTTAATATTTCCATTTTCGTTCGATCGATCCATTGTTTTAGATCCGTATAATCGCGCGTGTGTGAAGTGCCCTTTTGGAATCCGACCTCTACTTCTGGAATCAAAATGTGAGGAGCATGTTTTTTATTATTCGATCTCTTTGATTTTTACATGTTTTTAAATTCATTAATTGGAAAAAATATGATCAGCACAACTTTTAAATGTCTTCTTAAATGTTATTAATATTCTATAGTTTAATAGGAGAGTTACAAATAAAATAACTGGTTGTTAGTAGTAACGATTAGAATTTTTAATTTTTTCGAAAATATTTTTTCGTTTAATAATTAGATACATTATTTTCAAATTAAGTTATAATTACTATTTTGAATTTTTTTTATGCATTATTTGAAGTAGCAATGTGAGACTTTTTCTTTATTTGCAATAATAATTGGAATCAATAATGTATTTTACAATTTGTTCTTTGACTTAATATACGGAGCGTTTAAATTTTTTAATATTTCTTAATTGATAAATACAGGCAATCTGATTCTTTTTGAGTTCCAATAAGACGTTTTAGAGAAACTTGACTTAACTAAAATATGAAAACTTGAGGTGTGACTTTTTTGGATATGCCCAATTGATTTAAAATATTTAGAACATACAACTACTTCCCGTTATACTGGAAGTTGACTTTAACTTACTTTTAAATGAAATACCCTTTATATTATAACGTATTTCGATAAAGCTACTCTTGGGGATTTCCTCAATATAGGGTCTTGCCTCCTTACACTGAAATCAATGAAAATTTACTCTTTTTTTAGTATTGTTTATTTTAATTAAATTTGGATGTTTTGTGAATAAAGTGTTTATTATTGTACCGGATAATTCAAACCTAATATTTAATAATATAGGTATTCTAAAATTTAACCGTTTAAGAAAGTTGAAACATGTTTAAATATGTTTTTTGATTCAGCCGGTACAATAATAATCACTTTATTTAAAAAATATACGAATTTAATCAAAATACATATTAATAAAAAAGTTTAGTATGAAAAAAAAAGTAAATTGTTTATAATATTTCGTAAAACATTCAGTGTAAGGTAGTAAAACCTTATATTGAGGGAATCCTTAAGAGTACCTTTATCGAAATAAGTAATAATAATACCGAGTGTTCCATTTTGAAAATTGCCCTAAATAGTGTCCCAAAATTAAATTGATGAGTAATTACTAATTACTAGTTCTAAGCCATTTATAAAATTTATAAATTGCATGTAATAAAAAAATTGCTTAAGAAATTTTCGAACATGGGTTCCTTTCGAATTTGAAACTCAACTATACATATATAAATATTTATATTTCAATGGAAAAATAAAATTTTTACTGGGCAACGTTAGATTGTAATCCACATACTTTTAGCGGCATCTGCTAAAGAATTCTCGAATAATGCTGGTAGTGCTTACAATTTCTAGAGGCAATTGTGTTGCTTTCCGTTTTTAAAAATGGTAGCATGTTGTAGACCAGTCAAACTTGTTCCGCCTACCCATAGATGGAAGCTATGTTTGTTGCCATATTTTGTCCCATTTATACATTTAAATTTGAAAAATAAGGCTTCAAAAATCAATAAAGAACATTACAGCTAATGTAATGTCAATAGGTATTGTTTTCAGACGAGTATATTTTAAAATCGGAAATTACATATATTTAATATCAACAGTTTAACAAATCTTGTTTAAAGAGGGGTAAGAATGAAAACCCGGTAACAAAGAAAACAAAAATAATCGCTTTAAAAAATTTACTAACGTTGAACATTTGAAACTATATGGTTTATTAAATATTTCCAATATTAAATAAACATAGTTATCAGTAAAAGAATATGCTATTTAAATGGCATAAATACTTTTTATATTTCAAGTGAAAATTATAATAAAAATATGTATCCTAATTAAAGTGCCTACACTTGGTATTGCCTTCAAAGATCTTAAGATCAAAGAAGGAATTGAATTTTCGTTATTTAAAAAAGCCGGTTCTGGCAAAGGTTAAACCTCCTGAATAACAATAAAATGTCTCTTTATTTACGGGCTGACGTAGAATTTTTCCGCTATCATATTTAACCGGTATTTTCGATGTAGCCTATGTCATCTTTTTGCAAAATTTCAGCCAATTCAAAGGGGTGTAAAATGTTCGTCAATTTTCATTTTCAATGGGAGTTCGTATGGAATAAAAAGTATTTTTTCAAATTTCATGTTTGATCTGTCATTTTAAAAGTTTTCGAGTTATAATCATTCGATTTTTTCGAGGCTATAGAGTGGTTTTTCCTAATTCGAAAACGGCCGGTGCCAAGATTTTCCATTAATCGGTTCGGTTACATTATTATTAATCTTATAGGACGTTAGAAAATAGGTTTTTACAAATTCGAATCATTTTTATTTTAACAGTGTAAAACGGTCCATTTTTTTTGTTTCTATTTAGAAAATAAACATTATTTTACACTTTGTTGGTAATTCGAGGGTGGTTTATCCTGAAAGTTTATATTGAGGAATTTTTAAATTAGAGAGTATTCAAAAAGATTGTAATTCTCAGAAATTTTCAAAATTTCTCGAAAATTAAAATGTTATACTAATTAAACTCAAATTTTTGGGAATTACCTGTAAATATAATAAATAACACAATATTTAAAACCAATATATTTATTGAAACATCTCATTTAGTACATTAATTATATGTAGATAAACACAAAAGAGCACAGAAAAGCCCCTTATAACGAGGCCCGTAAATGTATTCATATAAACGCTTGTGTTCAAATTTAAAAATAACTTAATCTTAAATATTCTTGCAAATGTGTTTGATCTAAACTGAATTGATACAATAATTAAAGGTCAAATATAAAATAAACAGTTAAACAATTCAACATTTGACAAAAATTTTAAGATACTGGTAAACTGATAAGATTGTACTAATAAAACTAAAATTCATTTTAGATCAAACATTGTGTTTGAGACCACGTTTATAAAAAAATAATAACGTCACTAATATAAACGGAGAACAAAGTTTAATATGAAAAATATTGCAGGCTGACAAAAGACGTCAAAATTTTAACAAAAACCGCCAGAGTAGGAATATAAAATATTGAAAGACACAAATATTTTGTTTATCATCGTTGATATATGTTTATTGTCATTTTATTAAACAAAAATGACAGTAAATAAATATTAGAATGTTAAAAAGTAGTGACATTTATGGACCATGATCGTTCTTACATTGCACTAAAAAAAAGGATACAAGAAAAATATTTAAAACAAATCATTTGAAGAGTGGATAAATTCAGGAAAAGTAATTTAATAACGGGTGGGCGAAAGTACTGGGTTAAAAAATATTTTCGCCCATCTGTATCCATAGAAATACTTGTGTGATAAAAGAAGCTTTGAAACTCTTTAACGAAGGTAGAAATTAATTGTATAAATAAGATCAAACAAAAAAATTAAAAACAAGTTAAAATAGAGAGGAATTGTCTAATTTTTTACATTATTTTATAGTTCTCTGGGATATACTGAGGACAACGGAACTACTTAAAATGTAGATTTTCATTTTTTTGTAAAAAATGAAACACTTTTTTTAAGTATTCCTCTGTTACTACCTTGGTCATACAATATAGAAAAACTAGATAAAAAATGGATTTACAACATTTAGAACATTTTTGCAATCAACCAAATTACAAAATATTTAAATGTTGTGAACCGGAAAATATACCTTGCATTCGTAGATGTGGAGGGGTGCTGAATAAACTTTTTATACGAAATAATACATAGTATTATTAAATAATAAACTTGTATAACCATTTTCCTAAAAAATTAAGAGGAAAAAGGAGGAATTTAAGAAAACTAAACAGATATCGTCCAATCCATACACAGCACATGGTAAGAGATATGATAGTTCCTGAATAATTTAATTAGTGTAGGACTAGTTTCCAACCATATTGAAAAATACCAGTCGAGTTGTTTTGAGCACTATATATAAAAGAAGGTAAGAGATTATATCTTTTTTGTAGTTTGTTATTTTTATTCTGAATCACCTCAAAGTTCTGTAAAACCTAAATTAAAATTGGTGCATAAAATGTTTATTTTTTCATCTTTTCATCCCCGTTTGAAATACATTAACAGGTTTTTAATATTTTTATTAGACATCATTAGACTAGACTGCAAAGAATATAATTATGAATGTGTGTGAAATTAAAAATCCTATAATTTAGTGCTCTCCTAGTTACATAAGTCAAGGAGCCGTCACTGCTTTAAAAAATAACTTTTATATTTGAAAAATATTTTAACCTACTCCATGGCGGTTCACAACTGTTCAATTTTAATTTAAGATACTCTGTAAACTTTTGAACTGCCAACATGTATTTCACAAAAATCAATTTCTTCACTATATAAACTTTGATTTAATATACTTATCACAATAGTAATAATATGTACAGGGTGTTTGGTCTTCTCGTATTTTTATTTCATATTTCACCTTTACTAGTTTGTTCGCGAGTAGAAAAACACCGCCAAAAAATGATTCTATACAATGTTTACCAAAACAAAAAGATCATTTAAGTTTAATTATTATCTTAAAAATCACACATTTGTTGATTAATTAATATCTTCAATTTATTGATTTGTTTTGTGCTGTTGGGGAGAGTTTTATTTCTGAATAAATCACAAAATTGAAATAGTACATTTATAGAAGATTCGTATTATGAATAATCTAATTTTTTATTATAAATGGCTGTATCTGTCACATCGTCAATGTAAAAATTATTCAAATTAATTGTTTATCGACCCGTTGGAGAACTACAAAATGAAAAAAATTATTTGAATATTATATATAGTTAATAGTATAAGTATGTTTTTTCTATATTTTATATTCAATGACAAGTATGCATAAAATTAAAATTAATTTGATGATGTATGTCAATGTTTTGTCATTATGACAATTTACCTACCATAAGAGGACTAAAGTTAATGTATTCAAATAATTTTTCTATGTAGTGTCCAATAGAATTGACTAAATGATTCTAAATTTTTACTTATTTCATAATATGTATAAAAAAATAATTTGTTCTTAACGTGTATAATGTATAAAAAGTTCTGTAGCTCTATACAAAAATTCGAAAATAAGATTTTTAAAGTTGCTTACAAATCGCTTTAAAGTTGCAAAGTTAACATACAAGGTACATAAAAAATATGACAAACATCTAATTTTAGCGTTCCTTTTACACATTTTGAAACTTTAAAGGTTTAGGTAAGACAGGAAAAATATGAAGCTAGAAACCGTTTTTTAATGGCACGGATTTTTTAAAAACGTATCGATAATAATTGACTTTTTGTAAATTTGTTCGTTAAGTTAAAATTGTTTTAAATAACGCCCCCTCGATTTTACTCATTTTCCTATTTAAATTTTAAATATGAAAATAAGTTCCTGAAACGTATGTATTAACTACATTACGATTAGACATTGAATTATTTAAAATTCAGTGTCGTCTTTTGATATTTTTTTAGTTCTTTTTTAATTCCTGGAAGGTTTTGTCTGTTCAGTCATCTTCTTTTTTCTCTGGTTTGAGATCAACCATAGCATGAAGTTCCTCGGGTGTGTAACTGTAAATAGAAAATCTTATTAAAAGAAATATTAAATCACAATGAATGTATAGAGAAAGGTGAACTATCTATAAAAGTGTGTGCTCTATTAAAAACAGAATAAGACATGTACGGTTATATTAATTTAAAAATTAATTTCTGGTTAGCTTTGGATATTGGAAATATTTGATAAAAACTATGGAAAGACTTACCCTAACAAAGTCTGAAGATCACAAACGAATCGGTAAACATAACGTTTGCCCGCAGTCTTATGTATTATATTTTTGTCGTAGTAATAACGAAGACCACGTGACAATTTCTCGTAATTCATTTTCGGCTTGTTTTTCCTAATGCCCCATCGCCTGGCCACCTCATCTGGATCGGTCAATTTAAACTCCCAACCGTCGCCGGTCCAGGATATGAACGCCTGACAGGACTTGTCAGTCAGAAGCTCGAGAAGGAACTGCCACAGTTGGATTGGACCTGAACCTGAAAGCAAATCGATCGTTCCATTAGATACAATTTATGACGATGACAGTTCTATCTAAACGTTGGTTAAATTGTATAAAAGTAAATATTTAATGGATTTACAATGACAAAAATAAAATAAAAATAAGAAAGAAAGAAAGACTGAACAGTCTTTTTACTTTAAAGATGGTCTTTACAGGGATTGGATTACTTTTTCTGGCTATATGGGGAAACTGATAATGGATGACTTGTATACATGTTCAGAAATTATCTAAAAGGATATAAGAGGGCAGAGATGTGTCCCCTTTCAAGCGAATTAGAGGTACGACCAGGACTGCCGGTACGTTACTATCGAATTGACTACAACGATGTTCTCACCTCGATGTATCCCTACTTCAAGATATTAGTAATTGATTCTCTTTACTTCATTACGCGTTCTTTATCACTGGCATGGATTCGTGAATGGCCGAATTTGTATAAGTTCTGCATATGTAGAAATCAAATCAATCGATCAACAAGAAACGAATCGCACACTCATAGTTTGCCCCAAAACATGATCTAGACCTTACCTAAGAGTACTATTAGGAATCGGTTAAAGTAGCAGGTTAACGTTAGTAAAATGTTGGGATAAATAGTTGAAACTAAACGAAATAAAAACTTGATGGAAAACATGAATTCTGGTCCTAGTTCTCAATAGATGATAATTAAAGAAGAATAAACATTGTAAAATATAAATGGAATCAGCCATCAGTCACTTTTAATTCCAGGTTATTATTCCCAGAAATTGGTTACTATTTGCTAGTAGGTATTTGTATAGCAATTTTCTATAATCAAATATCTCCTCTCCTAACAAGAAACCAACAAATTCACTATCGTATCTGTTGAACAATCGTCGATTTTTTCATCTATTTTATGGCGTTTTTATGCAAAAGAAGCTCGCCGACCATGGGAAAAATGTAAATCATTAACGAGTTGGAAAAAAATGTTTAACAATGGCAAAAAAAAGACGCACTGGAGTTTTGTACACACACATATGATATGAAGTCATTGTTTTGGTTGACGGCCTTGGAAGAATTTTATTATTAACAGTAGCTGTCTGCGAGCGAAATAATCGCTTTTAATAATACCCTCCGATAAATTACTTTGGTAAAATCGCGTCGGATAATTGAGCTCTCTGATAAATTGTTTTGTGTTGATGTTATTCTTGTTTTTCGTTGAAGTTATTTTCTTTGTTTATGAAGGGAATTTTCCATTTCTTTGTTTTTGGTTGAATTTATTTTCTTTGTTTGTGGAGGGACATTTACATTTCCCTGTTTTTGGTTGAAGGGATTTTCTTTGTTCATGAAGGGAATTTTCCATTTCTTTGTTTTTGGTTGAAGGGATTTTCTTTGTTAATGAAGGGAATTTTCCATTTCTTTGTTTTTGCGTTCTATTTTCCCGGTGAGGTTATTCTTCTATTTTCGTTGTTCATTGAGGGGCGCTCCTTCTTTTTCCTTGATTTTCGTTGAACAATAGTGCACCTCTAGCTGGGGTCTCTGCCGAACCTGCATTGATCAGACTTGTGTCCAAAGCAAGCAAATGCGCTAAAGGGGGAGGTAGTCGAATTTGTTCCGAAAACTCGGAAACTGAAGTTTGTTAGGTTTGTGATCATCAGTATTATTATCCGGGGGTTTGTTTATTATTTGTAGCTGGTACTATATTTTCGGATTTTGGGCTGTTTTCAGTGAATTTTCTTTTTTGGTCGGAATTTTACATTTCTTTGTTTTTGGTTGAAGGGATTTTCTTTGTCTATAGAGAAACTTTTCCATTTCCCTGTGTTTCGTTGAAGTTATTTTCTCTAGTCGTGTTCTTCTATTTACCTCTTTTTTCTTGAAGGTGCGTTTTATATTCTTGATGGGGCTATTCTTATATGTTTTTTGTTCATTGAGGGGCGCTCCTTTCTTTTCCCCGATTTCCGTTGAACACTAGTGCACCTCTATTTTCATAAATTTCCTCGTTTTTGTTTAGAGCTTTTTTCCCTTTTACTGAAGGGACTTTTCTTCTATTTTCCTGTTTTTGGTTGGAGTTATTTTCTCTGTTCTTCTATTTCCGTTTTCGACTAAAAGTTATTTTTTTAGTTCCTGGACTCACTTTTTTTTCTTCGTGTTGTAAACAATTCGTTTTTGATAGATTTCATTATTAAGAATTTTATTTATTTGGGGTTTTATGGGGTTATATGGCTACAGGCGAACCATCCCCTTAAAAAAATGGTAACGCGCCGTGGTAATACCTCAGTGGTGGTGTGGAAATTTACCAATTAATGTTTTATTATAATTTAGTTGAGGTTAATTACACTGCTCTGAATACGGCCGAATTATCACAAAACATTCTTATTCTTTGTAACCATTATTTAATAACATTTATGTGCTTCTTTAAATAATTAATAGACACTTTACCAAAAAAACGTTTTTTTTGTCATTAAAAATAAACTTTTTCATAAAAAATACCACTTATTTTAAGATAGATACTAGAACATCCATACTAAGAAATTCAAACAAAATTTGATGAAATTGGAGATAGTATTTTATTTATTTAGTATTTATTTATTCAATTACAAGAAGAAATTAATGATGGGAATACATTATTATATAAGGGTTGATGACTAAGAGATGAATGTATCGAAATAAATTCATTATTTGAGTGTTCGTCGCCGCGAACGGTCTAAAAATCAAATAATTCTGTTCGATTTTTATATTTAGTTTAAAAATTAAAACGCTTTCGATTATTTCGTTTTCGTTGAGAATCTCGTGCGGTTTTAGTTCCGTTTAAGCGCGCGTGTGAAGTGCCCTTTAGGATTGGGAAAATTTACGACTGAAATCAGAAGGTTAGTTGAAAGTTTTTATTATTAAAGGATTTTAAATTTATTAAATGGAATTACATCGAAAATTGATAAAAATTAGTCTTCCGCATTAGGTCCTGATGATTTATTAATCGAAACTAGTTGTCATCTTTTACTCCAACTAAAGAAGTTTAAAAGTACTAACATTCAATTAATTTCAACTCTAAATTATAGATATTTTTACGATTTTTTATGAATTATTTGTTTGTAAACACATTAGTCATTATTACGTAAAGATGTCGTGACTAAGATATTAATTTATCGAAATAAATTCATTATTCGAGTGTCAGTCACCGCGATCGGTCCTAAAATCGAATAATTCTTTTGATTTTTATCAATTAGTTAAAAAAATTTAACCGCATTCGATTATTTCGTTTTCGTTGAGAATCTCGTGCGGTTTTAGTTCCGTTTAATCGCGCGCGTGTGAAGTGCCCTTTAGGATTGGGAAATTTTACGTCTGAAATCAGAAGGTTAGTTGAATGTTTTTATTATTAAACAATTTTAGTTTTATTTTAAAAATTAAACAAATATTTTTAATTTACAAACGAAAAAGTAATTTTTCCTTTTAAATTTTTCGTCATTATTACAAATTTTATAATTATAAATACTATTTCAATTTATTATTAAATATTAGTTGGAAATTCTAAATAAAATTATGTTTATTACATTTAATTATTTTACGATACGCCGCCCTGTATAGAAAATTTACCCTTTTGTTTATGTTTACATTAATGTGTTAGTCACGATTTCGTGACTAAAGGGTCGTGACTAATAAATATATAAATGTACATCAAAATAAATCAATTAATTGAAGTCGGATTTTCGGAGTGAACGGTCGAAATTAAATTCGGTGGTTTAATAGTTTAAAATAATTAAACGATTTTAGTTTTATTCGTTTTTTTCATGGATTTCGAATATGGATTTTTACTTAAGAAATCACAAGGTAAAATTTTTAAACGCTTTTTAAATAATTAAATGAAATGAAAAAAAATGAAAAATAAACTTTTAATTACCTTTCGCAATTGTTATTATTGTTCTATAGTTTAGTATAATAGTTTAAATAAAATAATTGATTGTTAACGCTAACGAATATAACTATTAATTTAAAAAAAAATTTTGTTTAGTATTTAGATATACTATTTTTAAATTATTGTATAATTTTTTTTTAAATTACGATTTATTTAAATTTTAAGCAAATTGAGAATAAATAGCGAATAAATAATATTTTCTCTTTTGTTTCAGAATTTTGGGTGGTCATCATCAGGGTAAGAATTTCATCAGGAAAGGTAGGAAAACTGGGGTATTTGCATGGTGTTTTTTTAATTTATTTTTTATTAAATTCAACTATTCCAAAAATATTTTTGACTATATTAGATCTAATATAGAGGGTGATACATAACTATTTTATTCTTTATGTCTTTTTGATAAAATTATTCATTTACATTTGTAAAAATTTATGATATACAGTGTATTCGAACAGTAAATGAACATTTTTCAAATTTTTTAACATGTGTGTATATATAAAAAAACTTTTTGTGCGTATGTTTTATTCACAGTTGTACAAAGTGTATATCATTATACAGTGCGTTCAACAGCAGAGTTTCTTCGAAAGACAAACAAACGTTACGAAATTTTTACTTTTGTAAAAATTTGATGATATACAGTGTGTTCGAAAGGTAAGTGAACATTTTTTAAATTTCTTACAGGCTAATCATTGAATGACATACAATGTGTATATTATTTATTGTAAATTTTAGATTTCGGCCCAACGTTTTTGGATGAAGTAATTTCTTTTGTTTATGAGGGGAATTTTCTATTTCTTTGTTTTCGGTTGAAGAGATTTTCTTTGTTTATGAAGGGAATTTTCCATTTCTTTGTTTTTGGTTGAAGGGATTTTCTTTGTTTATGAAGGAAATTGTCCATTTCTTTGTTTTTGGTTGAAGGGATTTTTTTTATTTATGAAGGGAATTTTCCATTTCTTTGTTTTTGGTTGAAGGGATTTTCTTTGTTTATGAAGGGAATTTTCCATTTCTTTGTTTTGGTTGAAGGGATTTTCTTTGTTTATGAAGGGAATTTTCCATTTCTTTGTTTTTGGTTGAAGGGATTTTCTTTGTTTTTGAAGGGAATTTTCAATTTCTTTGTTTTTGGTTAAAGTGATTTTCTTTGTTTATGAAGGGAATTTTCCATTTCTTTGTTTTTGGTTGAAGGGATTTTCTTTGTTTATGAAGGAAATTGTCCATTTCTTTGTTTTTGGTTGAAGGGATTTTCTTTGTTTATGAAGGGAATTTTCAATTTCTTTGTTTTGGTTGAAGGGATTTTCCTTGTTTATGAAGGGAATTTTCCATTTCTTTGTTTTTGGTTGAAGGGATTTTGTTTGTTTATGAAGGAAATTTTCAATTTCTTTGTTTTCGGTTGAAGGGATTTTCTTTGTTTATGAAGGGAATTTTCAATTTATTTGCTTTTGGTTGAATTCATTTTCTTTCTTAATGGAGGGACAATTCCATTTCGTTGTTTTTCGTTGAAGTTATTTTCTTTGTTTATGAAGGGAATTTTCCATTTCTTTGTTTTTGATTGAAGGGATTTTCTTTGTTTATGAAGGGAATTTTCCATTTCTCTGTTTTTGGTTGAATTTATTTTCTTTCTTTATGGAGGGACATTTCCATTTCCTTGTTTTTCGTTGAAGTTATTTTCTTTGTTTGTGAAGGGACATTTCCGTTTCCCTGTTTTTGGTTGAAGGGATTTTCTTTGTTTATAAAGGGAATTTTCCATTTCTTTGTTTTTGCTTGAAGGGATTTTCTTTGTTTATTGTGGGACTTTTTCATTTATCTGTTTTTGGTTGAAGAGATTTTCTTTGTTAATGAAGGGAATTTTCCATTTCTTTGTTTTTGCGTTCTATTTTCCCGGTGAGGTTATTCTTCTATTTTCGTTGTTCATTGAGGGGCGCTCCTTCTTTTTCCTTGATTTTCGTTGAACAGTGGTGCACCTCTAGCTGGGGTCTCTGCCGAACCTGCATTGATCAGACTTGTGTCCAAAGCAAGCAAATGCGCTAAAGGGGGAGGTAGTCGAATTTGTTCCGAAAACTCGGAAACTGAAGTTTGTTAGGTTCGTGATCATCAGTATTATTATCCGGGGGTTTGTTTATTATTTGTAGCTGGTACTATATTTTCGGATTTTGGGCTGTTTTCAGTGAATTTTCTTTTTTGGTCGGTAGTTTCTGTGTCTAAGTTCATGACAATGTCTCTGTTTCTCTCTGAATTACGTGGTATATTTGGTTTTTGTTTCTTTGGAATGGTTCTTGAGGGAATTTTACATTTCTTTGTTTTTGGTTGAAGGGATTTTCTTTGTTTATGAAGGGAATTTTCCATTTCTTTGTTTTCGGTTGAAGGGATTTTCTTTGTTTATGAAGGGAATTTTCAATTTATTTGCTTTTGGTTGAAGGGATTTTCTTTGTTTGTGGAGGGTCATTTCTATTTCCCTTTTTTTGGTTGAAGGGATTTTCTTTGTTTATGAAGGGAATTTTCCATTTCTTTGTTTTTGGTTGAAGGGATTTTCTTTGTTTATGAAGAGAATTTTCCATTTCTCTGTTTTTGGTTGAATTTACTTTCTTTATTTATGGAGGGAAAATTCCATTTCCCTGTTTTTCGTTGAAGTTATTTTCTTTGTTTGTGGAGGGACATTTCCATTTCCCTGTTTCTGGTTGAAGGGATTTTCTTTGTTTAAGAAGGGAATTTTCCATTTCTTTGTTTTTGCTTGAAGGGATGTTTTTTGTTTATTGAGGGACTTTTCCATTTCTCTGTTTTTGGTTGAATTTACTTTCTTTATTTATGGAGGGACAATTCCATTTCCCTGTTTTTCGTTGAAGTTATTTTCTTTGTTTGTGGAGGGATATTTACATTTCCCTGTTTTTGGTTGAAGGGATTTTCTTTGTTCATGAAGGGAATTTTCCATTTCTTTGTTTTTGGTTGAAGGGATTTTCTTTGTTTATGAAGGGAATTTTCCATTTTTTTGTTTTTGCTTAAAGGGATTTTCTTTGTTTATTGAGGGACTTTTTCATTTCTCTGTTTTTGGTTAAATTTATTTTCTTTGTTTATGGAGGGACATTTCCATTTCCTTGTTTTTCGTTGAAGTTTTCTTTGTTTGTGGAGGGACATTTACATTTCCCTGTTTTTGGTTGAAGGGATTTTCTTTGTTCATGAAGGGAATTTTCCATTTCTTTGCTTTTGGTTGAAGGGATTTTCTTTGTTTATGAAGGGAATTTTCTATTTCTTTGTTTTTGCTTAAAGGGATTTTCTTTGTTTATTGAGGGACTTTTTCATTTCTCTGTTTTTGGTTAAATTTATTTTCTTTGTTTATGGAGGGACATTTCCATTTCCTTGTTTTTCGTTGAAGTTTTCTTTGTTTGTGGAGGGACATTTACATTTCCCTGTTTTTGGTTGAAGGGATTTTCTTTGTTTATGAAGGGAATTTTCCATTTCTTTGTTTTTCGTTGAAGTTATTTTCATTGTTTATGAAGGGACGTTTACATTTCCCTGTTTTTGGTTGAAGGGATTTTCTTTGTTTATGAAGAGAATTTTCCATTTCTCTGTTTTTGGTTGAATTTACTTCCTTTATTTATGGAGAGGAAATTCCATTTCCTTGTTTTTCGTTGAAGTTATTTTCTTTGTTTGTGGAGGGACATTTCCATTTCCCTGTTTTTGGTTGAAGGGATGTTCTTTGTTTATTGAAGGACTTTTTCATTTCTCTGTTTTTGGTTGAATTTATTTTCTTTGTTTATGGAGGGACATTTCCATTTCCTTGTTTTTCGTTGAAGTTGTTTTCTTTGTTTGTGGAGGGATATTTACATTTCCCTGTTTTTGGTTGAAGGGATTTTCTTTGTTCATGAAGGGAATTTTCCATTTCTTTGTTTTCGCATTATATTTTCCCGGTGAGGTTATTCTTCTATTTTCGTTGTTCATTGAGGGGCGCTCCTTCTTTTTCCTTGATTTTCGTTGAACAATAGTGCACCTCTAGCTGGGGTCTCTGCCGAACCTGCATTGATCAGACTTGTGTCCAAAGCAAGCAAATTCGCTAAAGGGGGAGGTAGTCGAATTTGTTCCGAAAACTCGGAAACTGAAGTTTGTTAGGTTCGTGATCATCAGTATTATTATCCGGGGGTTTGTTTATTATTTGTAGCTGGTACTATATTTTCGGATTTTGGGCTGTTTTCAGTGAATTTTCTTTTTTGGTCGGAATTTTACATTTCTTTGTTTTTGGTTGAAGGGATTTTCTTTGTCTATAGAGAAACTTTTCCATTTCCCTGTGTTTCGTTGAAGTTATTTTCTCTAGTCGTGTTCTTCTATTTACCTCTTTTTTCTTGAAGGTGCGTTTTATATTCTTGATGGGGCTATTCTTATATGTTTTTTGTTCATTGAGGGGCGCTCCTTTCTTTTCCCCGATTTCCGTTGAACACTAGTGCACCTCTATTTTCATAAATTTACTCGTTTTTGTTTAGAGCTTTTTTCCCTTTTACTGAAGGGTCTTTTCTTCTATTTTCCTGTTTTTGGTTGGAGTTATTTTCTCTGTTTTTCTATTTCCGTTTTCGACTAAAGTTATTTTTTTAGTTCCTGGAATCACGTTTTTTACTTCGTGTTGTAAACAATTCGTTTTTGATAGATTTCATTATTAAGAATTTTATTTATTTGGGGTTTTATGGGGTTATATGGCTACAGGCGAACCATCCCCTTAAAAAAATGGTAACGCGCCGTGGTAATACCTCAGTGGTGGTGTGGAAATTTACCAATTAATGTTTTATTATAATTTAGTTGAGGTTAATTACACTGCTCTGATTACTGCCGAATTTTCACAAAACATTCTTATTCTTTGTAACCATTATTTAATAACATTCGTGTGCTTCTTTAAATAATTAATAGACACTTTACCAAAAAAACGTTCTTTTTGTCATTAAAAATCAACTTTTTCTTAAAAAATACCACTTATTTTAAGAGTAGATACTAGAACATCCATACTAAGAAATTAAAACAAAATTTGATGAATTTGGAGATAGTATTTTATTTATTTAGTATTTATTTATACAATTACAAGAAGAAATTAATGATGGGAATACATTATTATGTAAGGGTTGATGACTAAGAGATGAATGTATCGAAAAAAAAATCATTATTTGAGTGTTCGTCGCCGCGAACGGTCTAAAAATCAAATAATTCTGTACGATTTTTATTAATTAGTTTAAAAATTAAAACGCTTTCAATTTTTTTCGTTTTCGTAGAGGATTTCATGCGGTTTAAGATCCGGTTAATCGCGAGTATGTGAAGTGACCTTTTGGATATGAAATTTTACTTATGGAAGAAGAAGATAAGATTAGTGGTTTTTTATATTTAAATTCATTAAATTAAATTAAATAGAAAATTTGGAAAACAGTTTGTATCTTTATTTTTAAAACTCTTAAATTTTTATTAGGGTAGTTTAAATAAAATAAGTGGTTGTTAGCAATAACGAATACAACTCTTAATTTTTTAAATTAATTTATTTGGGGAACAAACGGGGTGGTGAAGCGAATATATGATGCTCTCAACTGTTAGCATCAATTAGCCTCTCCAACTCAATTCCGACTCTCACCTCCTCGAGGTGTTCCTCGGTAACCTGAGCACCCTGTAGAAGATCGAGGTAACCAATCTCGGTCGGAAACAGGGTCAGGGCCGACGAGAGCGGAAGAAATGGTCCTCCAAAGAAATGGAGAGTTAAGGCGTCGGGTCTACTACTCGTCACTCGTCACAATTGAAATATTGAATATACAAGGAATGGCAACAAAACAAAACTGAAAAACACTTTCGGAAATTGAAAGGCTGGATACAGATATAGTAGTGTAAGTGAAACAAAAAAAAAGAAATAATCGGAATATGTACATACATATGGAGTGGTGTTACCAAACATGAAAGACCGGCAAAAGGAATATCAATAATAATTAAAAATAAATAGAGGAAATATATACAAGATTACCAGCAAATAAACGGAAGAGTACTGAAATGAATGATAATGCAACCGAACAAGAGAAAGAACAATTTTTCAATACACTAAACGATGTATTAGACAGTTCAAATGAAAAGGAAGATATTTTCATGAATAAGGTAAGAAAATTGGGGTATTTGCATAGTGGTAATATGATTTATTTTTTATCAGATCAACAATTTTTTTCTATATCAGATCCAATATAGTATCACCTTCTATATATTTATTATTAATGCCTTTTTGATACACGTATAAAATGATTCGGGATTATTTGATTTTTAAAGTTTATTTGTTTACACGGTTTGTGAAAAGTGAGTGATATATAGTGTGTTCTACAGGAGAGTGTGTACGACAGGTAAGTAAGCATTTTTTTAAATTTTTACATTCTGTGTGTATATTTTATACACAGTTTCTAAAAATTGATGCTATACAGCGTGCTCGCACGGTAAGTGAATATTTTTTTAAATTTGTACAGCAGTCTGTGTCTATAATTTATACTCATTTTGCAGACTTGTGTGCAAAGCAAAAAGATACAATAAAGGAGAAGGCAGTCGGATTTGTTTCGGAAACTCAAGTTTGACCATCATCAGTATTATTTTCTCTGGGTTCGTTTATTGTTTATAGCTCTATTATATTTCCAACTTTTTTTTGTTTTTCGTTGAGATATATTTTCGGCCTGTGGTTCCTGTGTCTCTGTTTAGGTCAATTACTCTGTTTTTCTCGGTATTATGTGGTCTATTTTGTTATTGTTTCTTTGGAATTAAGGTTCTTACATTTTCCTATTTGTTGTTGATGTTATTTTCTCTATTTCTGAAGGATTTTTCTTATATTTCCCTGATTTTTATTGAAGCTATTTTCTCTGTTTCTGAAGGGACTTTCCGTTTCCCTGTTTTTGGTTGAACGTATTTTCTCTATTTATATAGGGACTTTTTCATTTCCCTGTTTTGGATTGAAGTTATTTTCTTTGTTTATGGAGGGACATTCCGTTTCCCTGTTTTTTGTTGATGGTATTTTCTTTGTTTATTGAGGGACTTTTTCATTTCCTTGTTTTTGGTTGAAGATATTTTGTTTGTTTATGAAGGGACTTTTCATTTCTTTGTTTTTGATTGAAGGTATTTTCTTTGTTTACTTTTGGTTGAAATTATTTTGTTTATTTCTTGAGGACTTTTCTTCTATTTTCCTATCTTTGGTAGTTATTTTTTTTGGTCCTGATCTTCTATTTATCTCATTTTCCTTGAAGACGTGTTTTATGTTCTTGGTGGGGCTATTCTTCTATTTTCGTTGTTCATTGAGGGGCGCTCCTTCTTTTTCCCCGATTTCCGTTGAACACTAGTGCACCTCTAGCTGGGGTCTCTGCCAAACCAGCATTGATCAGACTTGTGTCCAAAGCAAGCAAATGCAACAAAGGGCAAGGCAGTCGGGTTTGTTCCGGAAACTCGGAAATTGAAGTTTGATAGGTTCGTGATCATCAGTATTATTATCCGGGGGTTTGTTTATTATTTGTAACTCGTATTATATTTTTGGATTTTGAGCAGTTTTCAGTTAATTTTTTTTTTTGGTCTGTAGTTTCTGAATCTAAGTTCCTGACAATTTCTCTGTTTCTCTCTGTATAATGTGGATTATTTGGTTTTTGTTTCTTTAGAATTGTTGTTGAGGGATTTTTCTATTTCTTCGTTTTTGGTTGAAGAGATTTTCTTTGTTTATGAAGGCACAATTCCATTTCCTTGTTTTTCGTTGAAGTTATTTTCATTGTTTATATAGGGACGTTTACATTTCCCTGTTTTTGGTTGAAGGGATTTTCTTTGTTTATGAAGGGAATTTTCCATTTCTATGTTTTTGGTTGAAGGGGTTTTCTTTGTTTATGAAGGGAATTTTCCATTTCTTTGTTTTTGATTGAAGGGATTTTCTTTGTTTATGAAGAGAATTTTCTATTTCTCTGTTTTTGGTTGAATTTATTTTCTTTATTTATGGAGGGACAATTCCATTTCCTTGTTTTTCGTTGAAGTTATTTTCTTTGTTTGTGGAGGGACATTTCCATTTCCCTGTTTTTGGTTGAAGGGATTTTCTTTGTTTAAGAAGGGAATTTTCCATTTCTTTGTTTTTGCTTGAAGGGATGTTCTTTGTTTATTGAGGGACTTTTTCATTTCTCTGTTTTTGGTTGAATTTATTTTCTTTATTTATGGAGGGACAATTCCATTTCCTTGTTTTTCGTTGAAGTTATTTTCTTTGTTTGTGGAGGGACATTTACATTTCCCTGTTTTTGGTTGAAGGGATTTTCTTTGTTCATGAAGGGAATTTTCCATTTCTTTGTTTTTGCTTGAAGGGATTTTCTTTGTTTATTGAGGGACATTTACATTTCCCTGTTTTTGGTTGAAGGGATTTTCTTTGTTTATGAAGGGTATTTTCCATTTCTTTGTTTTTGCTTGAAGGGATTTTCTTTGTTTATTGAGGGACATTTACATTTCCCTGTTTTTGGTTGAAGTTATTTTCTTTGTTTGTGGAGGGACATTTACATTTCCATGTTTTTGGTTGAAGGGATTTTCTTTGTTTATGAAGGGAATTTTCCATTTCTTTGTTTTCGGTTGAAGGGATTTTCTTTGTTAATGAAAGGAATTTTCCATTTCTTTGTTTTTGCGTTCTATTTTCCCGGTGAGGTTATTCTTCTATTTTCGTTGTTCATTGATGGGCGCTCCTTCTTTTTCCTTGATTTTCGTTGAACAGTGGTGCACCTCTAGCTGGGGTCTCTGCCGAACCTGCATTGATCAGACTTGTGTCCAAAGCAAGCAAATGCGCTAAAGGGGGAGGTAGTCGAATTTGTTCCGAAAACTCGAAAACTGAAGTTTGTTAGGTTTGTGATCATCAGTATTATTATCCGGGGGTTTGTTTATTATTTGTAGCTGGTACTATATTTTCGGATTTTGGGCTGTTTTCAGTGAATTTTCTTTTTTGGTCGGTAGTTTCTTTGTCTAAGTTCATGACAATTTCTCTGTTTCTCTCTGAATTACGTGGTTTATTTGGTTTTTGTTTCTTTAGAATGGTTCTTGAGGGAATTTTACATTTGTTTGTTTTTGGTTGAAGGGATTTTCTTTGTTTATGGAGGGACTTTTTCATTTCTTTGTTTTTGGTTGAAGAGATTTTCTTTGTCTATAGAGAAACTTTTCCATTTCCCTGTGTTTCGTTGAAGTTATTTTCTCTAGTCGTGTTCTTCTATTTACCTCTTTTTTCTTGAAGGTGCGTTTTATATTCTTGATGGGGCTATTCTTATATGTTTTTTGTTCATTGAGGGGCGCTCCTTTCTTTTCCCCGATTTCCGTTGAACACTAGTGCACCTCTATTTTCATAAATTTCCTCGTTTTTGTTTAGAGCTTTTTTCCCTTTTACTGAAGGGACTTTTCTTCTATTTTCCTGTTTTTGGTTGGAGTTATTTTCTCTGTTCTTCTATTTCCGTTTTCGACTAAAGTTATTTTTTTAGTTCCTAGAATCACGTTTTTTTCTTCGTGTTGTAAACAATTCGTTTTTGATAGATTTCATTATTAAGAATTTTATTTATTTGGGGTTTTATGGGGTTATATGGCTACAGGCGAACCATCCCCTTAAAAAAATGGTAACGCGCCGTGGTAATACCTCAGTGGTGGTGTGGAAATTTACCAATTAATGTTTTATTATAATTTAGTTGAGGTTAATTACACTGCTCTGATTACTGCCGAATTATCACAAAACATTCTTATTCTTTGTAACCATTATTTAATAACATTTATGTGTTTCTTTAAATAATTAATAGACACTTTACCAAAAAAAACGTTTTTTTTGTCATTAAAAATCAACTTTTTCTTAAAAAATACCACTTATTTTAAGATAGATACTAGAACATCCATACTAACAAATTCAAACAAAATTTGATAAAATTGGAGATAGTGTTTTATTTATTTAGTATTTATTTATTCAATTACAAGAAGAAATTAATGATGGGAATACATTATTATATAAGGGTTGATGACTAAGAGATGAATGTATCGAAATAAATTCATTATTTGAGTGTTCGTCGCCGCGAACGGTCTAAAAATCAAATAATTCTGTTCGATTTTTATATTTAGTTTAAAAATTAAAACGCTTTCGATTATTTCGTTTTCGTTGAGAATCTCGTGCGGTTTTAGTTCCGTTTAAGCGCGCGTGTGAAGTGCCCTTTAGGATTGGGAAAATTTACGACTGAAATCAGAAGGTTAGTTGAAAGTTTTTATTATTAAAGGATTTTAAATTTATTAAATGGAATTACATCGAAAATTGATAAAAATTAGTCTTCCGCATTAGGTCCTGATGATGATTTATTAATCGAAACTAGTTGTCATCTTTTACACCAACTAAAGAAGTTTAAAAGTACTAACATTCAATTAATTTCAACTCTAAATTATAGATATTTTTACGATTTTTTATGAATTATTTGTTTGTAAACACATTAGTCATTATTACGTAAAGATGTCGTGACTAAGATATTAATTTATCGAAATAAATTCATTATTCGAGTGTCAGTCACCGCGATCGGTCCTAAAATCGAATAATTCTTTTGATTTTTATCAATTAGTTAAAAAAATTTAACCGCTTTCGATTATTTCGTCTTCGTTGAGAATCTCGTGCGGTTTTAGTTCCGTTTAATCGCGCGCGTGTGAAGTGCCCTTTAGGATTGGGAAATTTTACGTCTGAAATCAGAAGGTTAGTTGAATGTTTTTATTATTAAACAATTTTAGTTTTATTTTAAAAATTAAACAAATATTTTTAATTTACAAACGTAAAAGTAATTTTTCCTTTTAAATTTTTCGTCATTATTACAAATTCTATAATTATAAATACTATTTCAATTTATTATTAAATATTAGTTGGAAATTCTAAATAAAATTATGTTTATTACATTTAATTATTTTACGATACGCCGCCCTGTATAGAAAATTTACCCTTTTGTTTATGTTTACATTAATGTGTTAGTCACGATTTCGTGACTAAAGGGTCGTGACTAATAAATATATAAATGTACATCAAAATAAATCAATTAATTGAAGTCGGATTTTCGGAGTGAACGGTCGAAATTAAATTCGGTTGTTTAATAGTTTAAAATAATTAAACGATTTTACTTTTATTCGTTTTTTTCATGGATTTCGAATATGGATTTTTACTTAAGAAATCACAAGGTAAAATTTTTAAACGCTTTTTAAATAATTAAATGAAATGAAAAAAAATGAAAAATAAACTTTTAATTACCTTTCGCAATTGTTATTATTGTTCTATAGTTTATTATGATAGTTTAAATAAAATAATAAAATAATTGATTGTTAACGCTAACGAATATAACTACTAATTTAAAAAAAAAATTGTTTAGTATTTAGATATACTATTTTAAAATTATTGTATAATTTTTTTTTAAATTAGGATTTATTTAAATTTTAAGCAAATTGAGAATAAATAGCGAATAAATAATATTTTCTCTTTTGTTTCAGAATTTTGGGTGGTCATCATCAGGGTAAGAATTTCATCAGGAAAGGTAGGAAAACTGGGGTATTTGCATGGTGTTTTTTTAATTTATTTTTTATTACATTCAACTATTCCAAAAATATTTTTGACTATATTAGATCTAATATAGAGGGTGATACATAACTATTTTATTCTTTATGTCTTTTTGATAAAATTATTCTGGATAATTTTATTTTTAAATGTTTTGCGTATATCCGGTTTATTAAAAATGAGTATTATACCGTGTGTTCAACAACAGGGTGTCTTCGATTATTATTAAATTTTTACATTTGTAAAAATTTATGATATACAGTGTATTCGAACAGTAAATGAACATTTTTTCAAATTTTTTAACATGTGTGTATATATAAAAAAACTTTTTGTGCGTATGTTTTATTCACAGTTGTACAAAGTGAATGATATACAGTGCGTTCAACAGCAGAGTTTCTTCGAAAGACAAACAAACGTTACGAAATTTTTACTTTTGTAAAAATTTGATGATATACAGTGTGTTCGAAAGGTAAGTGAACATTTTTTAAATTTCTTACAGGCTAATCATTGAATGACATACAATGTGTATATTATTTATTGTAAATTTTAGATTTCGGCCCAACGTTTTTGGATGAAGTAATTTCTTTTGTTTATGAGGGGAATTTTCTATTTCTTTGTTTTCGGTTGAAGAGATTTTCTTTGTTTATGAAGGGAATTTTCCATTTCTTTGTTTTTGGTTGAAGGGATTTTCTTTGTTTATGAAGGAAATTGTCCATTTCTTTGTTTTTGGTTGAAGGGATTTTTTTTATTTATGAAGGGAATTTTGCATTTCTTTGTTTTTGGTTGAAGGGATTTTCTTTGTTTATGAAGGGAATTTTCCATTTCTTTGTTTTGGTTGAAGGGATTTTCTTTGTTTATGAAGGGAATTTTCCATTTCTTTGTTTTTGGTTGAAGGGATTTTCTTTGTTTTTGAAGGGAATTTTCAATTTCTTTGTTTTTGGTTAAAGTGATTTTCTTTGTTTATGAAGGGAATTTTCCATTTCTTTGTTTTTGGTTGAAGGGATTTTCTTTGTTTATGAAGGGATTTTTCCATTTCTTTGTTTTTGGTTGAAGGGATTTTCTTTGTTTATGAAGGGAATTTTCCATTTCTTTGTTTTTGGTTGAAGAGATTTTCTTTGTTTATGAAGGGAATTTTCAATTTATTTGCTTTCGGTTGAAGGGATTTTCTTTGTTTATGGAGGGACATTTCCATTTCCTTGTGTTTCGTTGAAGTTATTTTCTTTGTTTGTGAAGGGACGTTTGCATTTCCATGTTTTTGGTTGAAGGGATTTTCTTTGTTTATGAAGGGAATTTTCCATTTCTTTGTTTTTAATTGAAGGGATTTTCTTTGTTTACGAAGCGAATTTTCCATTTCTCTGTTTTTGGTTGAATTTATTTTCTTTCTTTATGGAGGGACAATTCCATTTCCTTGTTTTTCGTTGAAGTTATTTTCTTTGTTTGTGGAGGGACATTTCCGTTTCCCTGTTTTTGGTTGAAGGGATTTTCTTTGTTTATGAAGGGAATTTTCCATTTTTTTGTTTTTGCTTGAAGGGATTTTCTTTGTTAATGAAGGGAATTTTCCATTTCTTTGTTTTCGCATTCTATTTTCCCGGTGAGGTTATTCTTCTATTTTCGTTGTTCATTGAGGGGCGGTCCTTCTTTTTCCTTGATTTTCGTTGAACAATAGTGCACCTCTAGCTGTGGTCTCTGCCGAACCTGCATTGATCAGACTTGTGTCCAAAGCAAGCAAATGCGCTAAAGGGGAAGGTAGTCGAATTTGTTCCGAAAACTCGGAAACTGAAGTTTGTTAGGTTCGTGATCATCAGTATTATTATCCGGGGGTTTGTTTATTATTTGTAGCTGGTACTATATTTTCGGATTTTGGGCTGTTTTCAGTGAATTTTCTTTTTTGGTCTATAGTTTCTGTATCTGAGTTCATGACAATTTCTCTGTTTCTGTCTGACTTACGTGGTATATTTGGTTTTTGTTTCTTTGGAATGGTTCTGGAGGGAATTTTCCATTTCTTTGTTTTTGTTTGAAGGGATTTTCTTTGTTTGTGTAGGGTCATTTCCATTTCCCTTTTTTTGGTTGAAGGGATTTTCTTTGTTTATGAAGGGAATTTTTCATTTCTTTGTTTTTGGTTGAAGGGATTTTCTTTGTTTATGTAGGGACAATTCCATTTCCTTGTTTTCCGTTGAAGTTATTTTCATTGTTTATGAAGGGACGTTTACATTTCCCTGTTTTTGGTTGAAGGGATTTTCTTTGTTTAAGAAGGGAATTTTCCATTTCTTTGTTTTTGCTTGAAGGGATGTTCTTTGTTTATTGAGGGATTTTTTCATTTATCTGTTTTTGGTTGAATTTATTTTCTTTGTTTATGAAGGGACATTTCCATTTCCTTGTTTTTCGTTGAAGTTATTTTCTTTGTTTGTGGAGGGACATTTACATTTCTCTGTTTTTGGTTAAAGGGATTTTCTTTGTTTATGAAGGGAATTTTCCATTTCTTTGTTTTTAATTGAAGGGATTTTCTTTGTTTACGAAGGGAATTTTCCATTTCTCTGTTTTTGGTTGAATTTATTTTCTTTCTTTATGGAGGGACAATTCCATTTCCTTGTTTTTCGTTGAAGTTATTTTCTTTGTTTGTGGAGGGACATTTCCGTTTCCCTGTTTTTGGTTGAAGGGATTTTCTTTGTTTATGAAGGGAATTTTCCATTTTTTTGTTTTTGCTTGAAGGGATTTTCTTTGTTAATGAAGGGAATTTTCCATTTCTTTGTTTTCGCATTCTATTTTCCCGGTGAGGTTATTCTTCTATTTTCGTTGTTCATTGAGGGGCGGTCCTTCTTTTTCCTTGATTTTCGTTGAACAATAGTGCACCTCTAGCTGTGGTCTCTGCCGAACCTGCATTGATCAGACTTGTGTCCAAAGCAAGCAAATGCGCTAAAGGGGAAGGTAGTCGAATTTGTTCCGAAAACTCGGAAACTGAAGTTTGTTAGGTTCGTGATCATCAGTATTATTATCCGGGGGTTTGTTTATTATTTGTAGCTGGTACTATATTTTCGGATTTTGGGCTGTTTTCAGTGAATTTTCTTTTTTGGTCTATAGTTTCTGTATCTGAGTTCATGACAATTTCTCTGTTTCTGTCTGACTTACGTGGTATATTTGGTTTTTGTTTCTTTGGAATGGTTCTGGAGGGAATTTTCCATTTCTTTGTTTTTGTTTGAAGGGATTTTCTTTGTTTGTGTAGGGTCATTTCCATTTCCCTTTTTTTGGTTGAAGGGATTTTCTTTGTTTATGAAGGGAATTTTTCATTTCTTTGTTTTTGGTTGAAGGGATTTTCTTTGTTTATGTAGGGACAATTCCATTTCCTTGTTTTCCGTTGAAGTTATTTTCATTGTTTATGAAGGGACGTTTACATTTCCCTGTTTTTGGTTGAAGGGATTTTCTTTGTTTAAGAAGGGAATTTTCCATTTCTTTGTTTTTGCTTGAAGGGATGTTCTTTGTTTATTGAGGGATTTTTTCATTTATCTGTTTTTGGTTGAATTTATTTTCTTTGTTTATGAAGGGACATTTCCATTTCCTTGTTTTTCGTTGAAGTTATTTTCTTTGTTTGTGGAGGGACATTTACATTTCTCTGTTTTTGGTTAAAGGGATTTTCTTTGGTTATGAAAGGAATTTTCCATTTCTTTGTTTTTGATTGAAGGGATTTTCTTTGTTTATGAAGAGAATTTTCCATTTCTCTGTTTTTGGTTGAATTTACTTTCTTTATTTATGGAGGGACAATTCCATTTCCTTGTTTTTGGTTGAAGGGATTTTCTTTGTTTAAGAAGGGAATTTTCCATTTCTTTGTTTTTGCTTGAAGGGATGTTCTTTGTTTATTGAGGGACTTTTTCATTTCTCTGTTTTTGGTTGAATTTATTTTCTTTGTTTGGGAAGGGACATTTACATTTCCCTGTTTTTGGTTGAAGGGATTTTCTTTGTTCATGAAGGGAATTTTCCATTTCTTTGTTTTTGGTTGAAGGGATTTTCTTTGTTAATGAAGTAAATTTTCCATTTCTTTGTTTTTGCGTTCTATTTTCCCGGTGAGGTTATTCTTCTATTTTCGTTGTTCATTGAGGGGCGCTCCTTCTTTTTCCTTGATTTTCGTTGAACAATAGTGCACCTCTAGCTGGGGTCTCTGCCGAACCTGCATTGATCAGACTTGTGTCCAAAGCAAGCAAATGCGCTAAAGGGGGAGGTAGTCGAATTTGTTCCGAAAACTCGGAAACTGAAGTTTGTTAGGTTCGTGATCATCAGTATTATTATCCGGGGGTTTGTTTATTATTTGTAGCTGGTACTATATTTTCGGATTTTGGGCTGTTTTCAGTGAATTTTCTTTTTTGGTCGGAATTTTACATTTCTTTGTTTTTGTTTCTTTAGAATGGTTCTTGAGGGAATTTTACATTTGTTTGTTTTTGGTTGAAGGGATTTTCTTTGTTTATGGAGGGACTTTTTCATTTCTTTGTTTTTGGTTGAAGAGATTTTCTTTGTCTATAGAGAAACTTTTCCATTTCCCTGTGTTTCGTTGAAGTTATTTTCTCTAGTCGTGTTCTTCTATTTACCTCTTTTTTCTTGAAGGTGCGTTTTATATTCTTGATGGGGCTATTCTTATATGTTTTTTGTTCATTGAGGGGCGCTCCTTTCTTTTCCCCGATTTCCGTTGAACACTAGTGCACCTCTATTTTCATAAATTTCCTCGTTTTTGTTTAGAGCTTTTTTCCCTTTTACTGAAGGGACTTTTCTTCTATTTTCCTGTTTTTGGTTGGAGTTATTTTCTCTGTTCTTCTATTTCCGTTTTCGACTAAAGTTATTTTTTTAGTTCCTAGAATCACGTTTTTTTCTTCGTGTTGTAAACAATTCGTTTTTGATAGATTTCATTATTAAGAATTTTATTTATTTGGGGTTTTATGGGGTTATATGGCTACAGGCGAACCATCCCCTTAAAAAAATGGTAACGCGCCGTGGTAATACCTCAGTGGTGGTGTGGAAATTTACCAATTAATGTTTTATTATAATTTAGTTGAGGTTAATTACACTGCTCTGATTACTGCCGAATTATCACAAAACATTCTTATTCTTTGTAACCATTATTTAATAACATTTATGTGTTTCTTTAAATAATTAATAGACACTTTACCAAAAAAAACGTTTTTTTTGTCATTAAAAATCAACTTTTTCTTAAAAAATACCACTTATTTTAAGATAGATACTAGAACATCCATACTAACAAATTCAAACAAAATTTGATAAAATTGGAGATAGTGTTTTATTTATTTAGTATTTATTTATTCAATTACAAGAAGAAATTAATGATGGGAATACATTATTATATAAGGGTTGATGACTAAGAGATGAATGTATCGAAATAAATTCATTATTTGAGTGTTCGTCGCCGCGAACGGTCTAAAAATCAAATAATTCTGTTCGATTTTTATATTTAGTTTAAAAATTAAAACGCTTTCGATTATTTCGTTTTCGTTGAGAATCTCGTGCGGTTTTAGTTCCGTTTAAGCGCGCGTGTGAAGTGCCCTTTAGGATTGGGAAAATTTACGACTGAAATAAGAAGGTTAGTTGAAAGTTTTTATTATTAAAGGATTTTAAATTTATTAAAAGGAATTACATCGAAAATTGATAAAAATTAGTCTTTCGCATTAGGTCCTGATGATGATTTATTAATCGAAACTAGTTGTCATCTTTTACACCAATTAAAGAAGTTTAAAAGTACTAACATTCAATTAATTTCAACTCTAAATTATAGATATTTTTACGATTTTTTTATGAATTATTTGTTTGTAAACACATTAGTCATTATTACGTAAAGATTTCGTGACTAAGATATTAATTTATCGAAATAAATTCATTATTCGAGTGTCAGTCACCGCGATCGGTCCTAAAATCGAATAATTCTTTTGATTTTTATCAATTAGTTAAAAAAATTTAACCGCTTTCGATTATTTCGTCTTCGTTGAGAATCTCGTGCGGTTTTAGTTCCGTTTAATCGCGCGCGTGTGAAGTGCCCTTTAGGATTGGGAAATTTTACGTCTGAAATCAGAAGGTTAGTTGAATGTTTTTATTATTAAACAATTTTAGTTTTATTTTAAAAATTAAACAAATATTTTTAATTTACAAACGTAAAAGTAATTTTTCCTTTTAAATTTTTCGTCATTATTACAAATTCTATAATTATAAATACTATTTCAATTTATTATTAAATATTAGTTGGAAATTCTAAATAAAATTATGTTTATTACATTTAATTATTTTACGATACGCCGCCCTGTATAGAAAATTTACCCTTTTGTTTATGTTTACATTAATGTGTTAGTCACGATTTCGTGACTAAAGGGTCATGACTAATAAATATATAACTGTACATCAAAATAAATCAATTAATTGAAGTCGGATTTTCGGAGTGAACGGTCGAAATTAAATTCGGTGGTTTAATAGTTTAAAATAATTAAACGATTTTAGTTTTATTCGTTTTTTTCATGGATTTTTACTTAAGAAATCACAAGGTAAAATTTTTAAACGCTTTTTAAATAATTAAATGAAATGAAAAAAAATGAAAAATAAACTTTTAATTACCTTTCGCAATTGTTATTATTGTTCTATAGTTTATTATGATAGTTTAAATAAAATAATTGTTTGTTAACGCTAACGAATATAACTACTAATTTAAAAAAAAATTTGTTTAGTATTTAGATATACTATTTTTAAATTATTGTATAATTTTTTTTTAAATTAGGATTTATTTAAATTTTAAGCAAATTGAGAATAAATAGCGAATAAATAATATTTTCTCTTTTGTTTCAGAATTTTGGGTGGTCATCATCAGGGTAAGAATTTCATCAGGAAAGGTAGGAAAACTGGGGTATTTGCATGGTGTTTTTTTAATTTATTTTTTATTACATTCAACTATTCCAAAAATATTTTTGACTATATTAGATCTAATATAGAGGGTGATACATAACTATTTTATTCTTTATGTCTTTTTGATAAAATTATTCTGGATAATTTTATTTTTAAATGTTTTGCGTATATCCGGTTTATTAAAAATGAGTATTATACCGTGTGTTCAACAACAGGGTGTCTTCGATTATTATTAAATTTTTACATTTGTAAAAATTTATGATATACAGTGTATTCGAACAGTAAATGAACATTTTTTCAAATTTTTTAACATGTGTGTATATATAAAAAAACTTTTTGTGCGTATGTTTTATTCACAGTTGTACAAAGTGAATGATATACAGTGCGTTCAACAGCAGAGTTTCTTCGAAAGACAAACAAACGTTACGAAATTTTTACTTTTGTAAAAATTTGATGATATACAGTGTGTTCGAAAGGTAAGTGAACATTTTTTAAATTTCTTACAGGCTAATCATTGAATGACATACAATGTGTATATTATTTATTGTAAATTTTAGATTTCGGCCCAACGTTTTTGGATGAAGTAATTTCTTTTGTTTATGAGGGGAATTTTCTATTTCTTTGTTTTCGGTTGAAGAGATTTTCTTTGTTTATGAAGGGAATTTTCCATTTCTTTGTTTTTGGTTGAAGGGATTTTCTTTGTTTATGAAGGAAATTGTTCATTTCTTTGTTTTTGGTTGAAGGGATTTTTTTTATTTATGAAGGGAATTTTGCATTTCTTTGTTTTTGGTTGAAGGGATTTTCTTTGTTTATGAAGGGAATTTTCCATTTCTTTGTTTTGGTTGAAGGGATTTTCTTTGTTTATGAAGGGAATTTTCCATTTCTATGTTTTTGGTTGAAGGGATTTTCTTCGTTTATGAAGGGAATTTTCCATTTCTTTGTTTTTTGTTGAAGGGATTTTCTTTATTTATGAAGGGACAATTCCATTTCCTTGTTTTTCGTTGAAGTTATTTTCATTGTTTATAAAGGGACGTTTACATTTCCATGTTTTTGGTTAAAGGGATTTTCTTTGTTTATGAAGGGAATTTTCCATTTCTATGTTTTTGGTTGAAGGGATTTTCTTTGTTTATGAAGGGAATTTTCCATTTCTTTGTTTTTGATTGAAGGGATTTTCTTTGTTTATGAAGAGAATTTCCATTTCTCTGTTTTTGCTTGAATTTACTTTCTTTATTTATGGAGGGACAATTCCATTTCCTTGTTTTTGGTTGAAGGGATTTTCTTTGATTAAGAAGGGAATTTTCCATTTCTTTGTTTTTGCTTGAAGGGATGTTCTTTGTTTATTGAGGGACTTTTTCATTTCTCTGTTTTTGGTTGAATTTATTTTCTTTGTTTGTGTAGGGACATTTACATTTCCCTGTTTTTGGTTGAAGGGATTTTCTTTGTTCATGAAGGGAATTTTCCATTTCTTTGTTTTTCGTTGAAGTTATTTTCTTTGTTTGTGGAGGGACATTTCCATTTCCCTGTTTTTGGTTGAAGGGATTTTCTTTGTTTAAGAAGGGAATTTTCCATTTCTTTGTTTTTGCTTGAAGGGATGTTCTTTGTTTATTGAGGGACTTTTTCATTTCTCTGTTTTTGGTTGAATTTATTTTCTTTATTTATGGAGGGACAATTCCATTTCCTTGTTTTTCGTTGAAGTTATTTTCTTTGTTTGTGGAGGGACATTTACATTTCCCTGTTTTTGGTTGAAGGGATTTTCTTTGTTCATGAAGGGAATTTTCCATTTCTTTGTTTTTGCTTGAAGGGATTTTCTTTGTTTATTGAGGGACATTTACATTTCCCTGTTTTTGGTTGAAGGGATTTTCTTTGTTTATGAAGGGTATTTTCCATTTCTTTGTTTTTGCTTGAAGGGATTTTCTTTGTTTATTGAGGGACATTTACATTTCCCTGTTTTTGGTTGAAGTTATTTTCTTTGTTTGTGGAGGGACATTTACATTTCCATGTTTTTGGTTGAAGGGATTTTCTTTGTTTATGAAGGGAATTTTCCATTTCTTTGTTTTCGGTTGAAGGGATTTTCTTTGTTAATGAAAGGAATTTTCCATTTCTTCGTTTTTGCGTTCTATTTTCCCGGTGAGGTTATTCTTCTATTTTCGTTGTTCAATGATGGGCGCTCCTTCTTTTTCCTTGATTTTCGTTGAACAGTGGTGCACCTCTAGCTGGGGTCTCTGCCGAACCTGCATTGATCAGACTTGTGTCCAAAGCAAGCAAATGCGCTAAAGGGGGAGGTAGTCGAATTTGTTCCGAAAACTCGAAAACTGAAGTTTGTTAGGTTTGTGATCATCAGTATTATTATCCGGGGGTTTGTTTATTATTTGTAGCTGGTACTATATTTTCGGATTTTGGGCTGTTTTCAGTGAATTTTCTTTTTTGGTCGGTAGTTTCTTTGTCTAAGTTCATGACAATTTCTCTGTTTCTCTCTGAATTACGTGGTTTATTTGGTTTTTGTTTCTTTAGAATGGTTCTTGAGGGAATTTTACATTTGTTTGTTTTTGGTTGAAGGGATTTTCTTTGTTTATGGAGGGACTTTTTCATTTCTTTGTTTTTGGTTGAAGAGATTTTCTTTGTCTATAGAGAAACTTTTCCATTTCCCTGTGTTTCGTTGAAGTTATTTTCTCTAGTCGTGTTCTTCTATTTACCTCTTTTTTCTTGAAGGTGCGTTTTATATTCTTGATGGGGCTATTCTTATATGTTTTTTGTTCATTGAGGGGCGCTCCTTTCTTTTCCCCGATTTCCGTTGAACACTAGTGCACCTCTATTTTCATAAATTTCCTCGTTTTTGTTTAGAGCTTTTTTCCCTTTTACTGAAGGGACTTTTCTTCTATTTTCCTGTTTTTGGTTGGAGTTATTTTCTCTGTTCTTCTATTTCCGTTTTCGACTAAAGTTATTTTTTTAGTTCCTAGAATCACGTTTTTTTCTTCGTGTTGTAAACAATTCGTTTTTGATAGATTTCATTATTAAGAATTTTATTTATTTGGGGTTTTATGGGGTTATATGGCTACAGGCGAACCATCCCCTTAAAAAAATGGTAACGCGCCGTGGTAATACCTCAGTGGTGGTGTGGAAATTTACCAATTAATGTTTTATTATAATTTAGTTGAGGTTAATTACACTGCTCTGATTACTGCCGAATTATCACAAAACATTCTTATTCTTTGTAACCATTATTTAATAACATTTATGTGTTTCTTTAAATAATTAATAGACACTTTACCAAAAAAAACGTTTTTTTTGTCATTAAAAATCAACTTTTTCTTAAAAAATACCACTTATTTTAAGATAGATACTAGAACATCCATACTAACAAATTCAAACAAAATTTGATAAAATTGGAGATAGTGTTTTATTTATTTAGTATTTATTTATTCAATTACAAGAAGAAATTAATGATGGGAATACATTATTATATAAGGGTTGATGACTAAGAGATGAATGTATCGAAATAAATTCATTATTTGAGTGTTCGTCGCCGCGAACGGTCTAAAAATCAAATAATTCTGTTCGATTTTTATATTTAGTTTAAAAATTAAAACGCTTTCGATTATTTCGTTTTCGTTGAGAATCTCGTGGGGTTTTAGTTCCGTTTAAGCGCGCGTGTGAAGTGCCCTTTAGGATTGGGAAAATTTACGACTGAAATCAGAAGGTTAGTTGAAAGTTTTTATTATTAAAGGATTTTAAATTTATTAAATGGAATTACATCGAAAATTGATAAAAATTAGTCTTCCGCATTAGGTCCTGATGAGGATTTATTAATCGAAACTAGTTGTCATCTTTTACACCAACTAAAGAAGTTTAAAAGTACTAACATTCAATTAATTTCAACTCTAAATTATAGATATTTTTACGATTTTTTATGAATTATTTGTTTGTAAACACATTAGTCATTATTACGTAAAGATGTCGTGACTAAGATATTAATTTATCGAAATAAATTCATTATTCGAGTGTCAGTCACCGCGATCGGTCCTAAAATCGAATAATTCTTTTGATTTTTATCAATTAGTTAAAAAAATTTAACCGCTTTCGATTATTTCGTCTTCGTTGAGAATCTCGTGCGGTTTTAGTTCCGTTTAATCGCGCGCGTGTGAAGTGCCCTTTAGGATTGGGAAATTTTACGTCTGAAATCAGAAGGTTAGTTGAATGTTTTTATTATTAAACAATTTTAGTTTTATTTTAAAAATTAAACAAATATTTTTAATTTACAAACGTAAAAGTAATTTTTCCTTTTAAATTTTTCGTCATTATTACAAATTCTATAATTATAAATACTATTTCAATTTATTATTAAATATTAGTTGGAAATTCTAAATAAAATTATGTTTATTACATTTAATTATTTTACGATACGCCGCCCTGTATAGAAAATTTACCCTTTTGTTTATGTTTACATTAATGTGTTAGTCACGATTTCGTGACTAAAGGGTCGTGACTAATAAATATATAAATGTACATCAAAATAAATCAATTAATTGAAGTCGGATTTTCGGAGTGAACGGTCGAAATTAAATTCGGTTGTTTAATAGTTTAAAATAATTAAACGATTTTACTTTTATTCGTTTTTTTCATGGATTTCGAATATGGATTTTTACTTAAGAAATCCAAGGTAAAATTAGTAAACGCTTTTTAAATAATTAAATGAAATGAAAAAAAATGAAAAATAAACTTTTAATTACCTTTCGCAATTGTTATTATTGTTCTATAGTTTATTATAATAGTTTAAATAAAATAATTGATTGTTAACGCTAACGAATATAACTATTAATTTAAAAAAAAAATTTGTTTAGTATTTAGATATACTATTTTTAAATTATTGTATAATTTTTTTTTAAATTACGATTTATTTAAATTTTAAGCAAATTGAGAATAAATAGCGAATAAATAATATTTTCCCTTTCGTTTCAGAATTTTGGGTGGTCATCATCAGGGTAAGAATTTCATCAGGAAAGGTAGGAAAACTGGGGTATTTGCATGGTGTTTTTTTAATTTATTTTTTATTACATTCAACTATTCCAAAAATATTTTTGACTATATTAGATCTAATATAGAGGGTGATACATAACTATTTTATTCTTTATGTCTTTTTGATAAAATTATTCTGGATAATTTTATTTTTAAATGTTTTGCGTATATCCGGTTTATTAAAAATGAGTATTATACCGTGTGTTCAACAACAGGGTGTCTTCGATTATTATTAAATTTTTACATTTGTAAAAATTTATGATATACAGTGTATTCGAACAGTAAATGAACATTTTTTCAAATTTTTTAACATGTGTGTATATATAAAAAAACTTTTTGTGCGTATGTTTTATTCACAGTTGTACAAAGTGAATGATATACAGTGCGTTCAACAGCAGAGTTTCTTCGAAAGACAAACAAACGTTACGAAATTTTTACTTTTGTAAAAATTTGATGATATACAGTGTGTTCGAAAGGTAAGTGAACATTTTTTAAATTTCTTACAGGCTAATCATTGAATGACATACAGTGTGTATATCATTTATTGTAAATTTTAGATTTCGGCCCAACGTTTTTGGATGAAGTAATTTCTTTTGTTTATGAGGGGAATTTTCTATTTCTTTGTTTTCGGTTGAAGAGATTTTCTTTGTTTATGAAGGGAATTTTCCATTTCTTTGTTTTTGGTTGAAGGGATTTTCTTTGTTTATGAAGGAAATTTTCCATTTCTTTGTTATTGGTTGAAGGGATTTTTTTTATTTATGAAGGGAATTTTCCATTTCTATGTTTTTGGTTGAAGGGATTTTCTTTGCTTATGAAGGGAATTTTCCATTTCTTTGTTTTGGTTGAAGGGATTTTCTTTGTTTATGAAGGAAATTTTCCATTTCTTTGTTTTTGGTTGAAGGGATTTTCTTTGTTTATGAAGGGAATTTTCCATTTCTTTGTTTTTCGTTGAAGGGATTTTCTTTGTTTATGAAGAGAATTTACAATTTTGGTTGAAGGGATTTTCTTTGTTTATGTAGGGAATTTTCCATTTCTTTGTTTTTGGTTGAAGGGATTTTCTTTGTTTATGAAGGGAATTTACAATTTTGGTTGAAGGGATTTTCTTTGTTTATGAAGGGAATTTTCCATTTCTTTGTTTTTGGTTGAAGGGATTTTTTTATTTATGAAGGGAATTTTCCATTTCTTTGTTTTTGGTTGAAGGGATTTTCTTTGTTTATGAAGGGAATTTTCCATTTCTTTGTTTTGGTTGAAGGGATTTTCTTTGTTTATGAAGGGAATTTTCCATTTCTTTGTTTTTGGTTGAAGGGGTTTTCTTTGTTTATGAAGGGAATTTTCCATTTCTTTGTTTTTGATTGAAGGGATTTTCTTTGTTTATGAAGGGAATTTTCAATTTCTTTGCTTTCGGTTGAAGGGATTTTCTTTGTTTATGGAGGGACATTTCCATTTCCTTGTTTTTCGTTGAAGTTATTTTCTTTGTTTGTGAAGGGACGTTTGCATTTCCCTGTTTTTGGTTGAAGGGATTTTCTTTGTTTATGAAGGGAATTTTCCATTTCTTTGTTTTTGGTTGAAGGGATTTTCTTTGTTTATGAAGGGATTTTTCCATTTCTTTGTTTTTGGTTGAAAGGATTTTCTTTGTTTATGAAGGGAATTTTCCATTTCTTTGTTTTTGATTGAAGGGATTTTCTTTGTTTATGAAGGGAATTTTCAATTTCTTTGCTTTTGGTTGAAGGGATTTTCTTTGTTTATGGAGGGACATTTCCATTTCCTTGTTTTTCGTTGAAGCTATTTTCTTTGTTTGTGAAGGGACGTTTGCATTTCCCTGTTTTTGGTTGAAGGGATTTTCTTTGTTTATGAAGGGAATTTTCCATTTCTTTGTTTTTGCTTGAAGGGATTTTCTTTGTTTATTGTGGAACTTTTTCATTTCTCTGTTTTTGGTTGAAGGGATTTTCTTTGTTAATGAAGGGAATTTTCCATTTTTTGTTTTTGCGTTCTATTTTCCCGGTGAGGTTATTCTTCTATTTTCGTTGTTCATTGAGGGGCACACCTTCTTTTTCCTTGATTTTCGTTGAACAGTGGTGCACCTCTAGCTGGGGTCTCTGCCGAACCTGCATTGATCAGACTTGTGTCCAAAGCAAGCAAATGCGCTAAAGGGGGAGGTAGTCGAATTTGTTCCGAACACTCGGAAACTGAAGTTTGTTAGGTTCGTGATCATCAGTATTATTATCCGGGGGTTTGTTTATTATTTGTAGCTGGTACTATATTTTCGGATTTTGGGCTGTTTTCAGTGAATTTTCTTTTTTGGTCTATAGTTTCTGTATCTGAGTTCATGACAATTTCTCTGTTTCTCTCTGAATTACGTGGTTTATTTGGTTTTTGTTTCTTTGGAATGGTTCTGGAGGGAATTTTCCATTTCTTTGTTTTTGTTTGAAGGGATTTTCTTTGTATGTGGAGGGTCATTTCCATTTCCCTTTTTTTGGTTGAAGGGATTTTCTTTGGAATGGTTCTGGAGGGAATTTTCCATTTTTTTGTTTTTGGTTGAAGGGATTTTCTTTGTTTATGAAGGGAATTTTCCATTTCTTTGTTTTTGGTTGAAGGGATTTTCTTTGTTTATGAAGGGACGTTTACATTTCCCTGTTTTTGGTTGAAGGGATTTTCTTTGTTTATGAAAGGAATTTTCCATTTCTATGTTTTTGGTTGAAGGGATTTTCTTCGTTTATGAAGGGAATTTTCCATTTCTTTGTTTTTTGTTGAAGGGATTTTCTTTGTTTATGAAGGGACAATTCCATTTCCTTGTTTTTCGTTGAAGTTATTTTCATTGTTTATAAAGGGACGTTTACATTTCCATGTTTTTGGTTAAAGGGATTTTCTTTGTTTATGAAGGGAATTTTCCATTTCTATGTTTTTGGTTGATGGGATTTTCTTTGTTTATGAAGGGAATTTTCCATTTCTTTGTTTTTGATTGAATTTACTTTCTTTATTTATGGAGGGACAATTCCATTTCCTTGTTTTTGGTTGAAGGGATTTTCTTTGTTTAAGAAGGGAATTTTCCATTTCTATGTTTTTGGTTGAAGGGATTTTCTTTGTTTATGAAGGGAATTTTCCATTTCTTTGTTTTTGATTGAAGGGATTTTCTTTGTTTATGAAGAGAATTTTCCATTTCTCTGTTTTTGGTTGAATTTACTTTCTTTATTTATGGAGGGACAATTCCATTTCCTTGTTTTTGCTTGAAGGGATGTTCTTTGTTTATTGAGGGACTTTTTCATTTCTCTGTTTTTGGTTGAATTTATTTTCTTTGATTGTGGAGGGACATTTACATTTCCCTGTTTTTGGTTGAAGGGATTTTCTTTGTTCATGAAGGGAATTTTCCGTTTCTTTGTTTTTGGTTGAAGGGATTTTCTTTGTTAATGAAGGGAATTTTCCATTTCTTTGTTTTTGCGTTCTATTTTCCCGGTGAGGTTATTCTTCTATTTTCGTTGTTCATTGAGGGGCGCTCCTTCTTTTTCCTTGATTTTCGTTGAACAGTGGTGCACCTCTAGCTGGGGTCTCTGCCGAACCTGCATTGATCAGACTTGTGTCCAAAGCAAGCAAATGCGCTAAAGGGGGAGGTAGTCGAATTCGTTCCGAAAACTCGGAAACTGAAGTTTGTTAGGTTCGTGATCATCAGTATTATTATCCGGGGGTTTGTTTATTATTTGTAGCTGGTACTATATTTTCGGATTTTGGGCAGTTTTCAGTGAATTTTCTTTTTTGGTCTATCGTTTCTGTATCTGAGTTCATGACAATTTCTCTGTTTCTCTCTGAATTACGTAGTTTATTTGGTTTTTGTTTCTTTGGAATGGTTCTTGAGGGAATTTTCCATTTCTTTGTTTTTGGTTGAAGGGATTTTCTTTGTTTATGAAGGGACGTTTACATTTCCCTGTTTTTGGTTGAAGGGATTTTCTTTGTTTATGAAGGGAATTTTCCATTTCTATGTTTTTGGTTGAAGGGATTTTCTTCGTTTATGAAGGGAATTTTCCATTTCTTTGTTTTTTGTTGAAGGGATTTTCTTTGTTTATGAAGGGACAATTCCATTTCCTTGTTTTTCGTTGAAGTTATTTTCATTGTTTATAAAGGGACGTTTACATTTCCATGTTTTTGGTTAAAGGGATTTTCTTTGTTTATGAAGGGAATTTTCCATTTCTAAGTTTTTGGTTGAAGGGATTTTCTTTGTTTATGAAGGGAGTTTTCCATTTCTTTGTTTTTGATTGAAGGGATTTTCTTTGTTTATGAAGAGAATTTTCCATTTCTCTGTTTTTGGTTGAATTTACTTTCTTTATTTATGGAGGGACAATTCCATTTCCTTGTTTTTGGTTGAAGGGATTTTCTTTGTTTAAGAAGGGAATTTTCCATTTCTTTGTTTTTGCTTGAAGGGATGTTCTTTGTTTATTTTTTTTTTTTTATTATTTCCCAAGAGTTTTTACAATCTATCCTATATAGGATAATAAGTAAAATAAGTGAATAAAGATAAATAACATAGAGAAGTCACTATCCATTGATAACACTTCTGAAACGTTCTATTACTATTTTTACATAAATGATTTGTACGTTACAAACTACAATGTTGGAACTATATACACTTTAACTCATAATTAGCACTAACACACATTAATGTCTTTGGGGGAGGTCCAGAGGGTCACACCTCTTCAGCCTTTTTTTGGGTTGGGCAATCAAGAGATCTGTTGCCAGTTCGTTTGGGTGGACGCTCAATCTGGTATGGTAATTGTCGGAGATTTTGGAACATTCTTCGGCGACCGTCTGTACTTGTAGGTCTTTATGTAATGCTGCGTTCGTAATATACCATGGTGCGTTTGCTGCTGCTCTTAGGACTTTCGATTGGAACCGTTGGATTTTTTGGATATTAGAATTACTAGCAGAACCCCACAGTTGTATGCCATAAGTCCATACTGATCGAATGATAGTTTTGTAAATTATTACTTTGTTAGCTAGTGACAGTTTTGAGCGACGACCAATCAGCCAATAATATTGTCTATATAACTGGCCCAGTTGGAGTCTTTTTTTGCAGATGTGTTTGGCCCATGTTAAACGCTTATCAAGATAGATCCCTAGGTATTTAACTTCATCCTTTTGAGGTAGTTCAATTTTGTTGAGTCTTATAGGTGGGCAATTGAGTTTATTAAGGGTGAATGTGATATGGACTGACTTACTTGAATTAGCTTTGATCCGCCACTTCTGCATCCATTCTGCTATTTTGTCAATATGTTGTTGAAGGTTATTAACTGCAGTAATTGGGTTTTTGTGGGATGCTAATACGGCTGTATCATCGGCAAATGTGGCTAACGTAGTATTGTTTGTTGTGGGAAGATCAGCGGTATACAACAGGTATAGAACAGGGCCAAGTACGCTACCTTGTGGAATGCCTGACTTTATCTGCCTTAGTGATGTTTGCTCTTCTCTATATTTAACTAGGAAATTTCTATCTGTAAGGTACGATTTAATTAACTCAAAGTATGTATAAGGGAGATGTTTTTTTATTTTGAACAACAGTCCTTCGTGCCATACCTTGTCAAAGGCTTGGGCAATATCTATAAAGGCTGCGGAGCAGTAATTTTTGTTTTCTAGATCGTACCTTATTTTCCAGGCAATTCTGTGTACTTGCTCGATAGTGGAATGTTCGTTTCTAAATCCGAATTGGTAGTTGGGAATGAGTTTCCTTTCGTGTATTATTGGCTTCAATCTTTTTAGGAGTAGTTTTTCGAACAGCTTGGATATAACTGGCAGTAAGCTAATTGGCCGGTACGATTTTACATCAGTTGGATCTTTACCTGGTTTCTGTATGAGGATTACGCAGGACACCTTCCACTGTGGTGGTATGTACCCAAGGGTTAGTACAGCATTGAAGATCATAGTGATTAATCTGATTGCATCTATTGGAAGTTCGCTTAGTACTTTACCTGTTATTAGATCATATCCCGGAGATTTTTTGTGGTTTATCCCAGTAGTAACCATATTAGATACTTCCCTGACTTTAAATTTTTTTATTGGTAGATCTAGTTGATTAGGACCTTCAAGAAAGTTCCTTATGGTTTCGTCTACTTGAGTTGGGGTTTCACTCGGATATGGCTGGAATACTTCTTCGAGATGTTTGGCAAAGGTGTACGCTTTCTCAGCATCATTTCTGGCCCAGTTTCCCTTTTGTGTCTTAATTGGAGGGATATGATCTTGTCGGTTCTTTATTCTCCTGGTTGCCTTCCAAAGGGAATAATTTGTTTCTTCTGTCGCAGCCAAGTTGGATATGTACACATTGATTTTATCGTTTTTGTATTTATCTAGCAATCTTTTAATTCGTTTTGTTATATTATTTAGATTTGTTTTGTCTACGGGGGCATGAGTGTTTTGCCATCTTCTTCTTATTTTGCGCTTTTCTGCAATCATGTTTAAAATGTGTCTAGGGTACGTCAGTTTTTTATTCTGGTTTGGTATATTAGGAGTTGCTTTCCAGGCTGCCTCTTGTATTGTTTTCGTTAACTCTTCTACGGCTTCGTCAATGTCTGTTTCTTTTTTCAGCGGGATGTGTGTATTTAGTTTTGTACGGATTTCTTGCTGGTATATACTCCAATCAGTGTATCTATTTGATAAGTTAACCGGTCTCATTGTTTCCATGATTTGAGTGCTAAATGATATTAGGACTGGTGAGTGGTCTGACGACAGATCTAGTGATGATTTTATTTCTAAGTAGTGTTGTGATATTCCTTTAATGATACAGAAATCTAATAGGTCAGGTGTTTTGCTTGGGTCAGAGGGCCAATACGTTGGTTCTCCCGTAGTTAGGGGATACAGGTTTTTGTCTGTCATTGCTTTTAATAATTGTTGACCTCTTGGTGTTATCACTCTGGATTCCCAATAGTGGTGCTTCGAATTATAATCTCCTCCTGCCAAGAATCTTTGACCTAATGTAGAAAAGAAGTTATTAAACTGCTCATGTTTTATGATAGGACCTGGGGGACAATATACCGCTGACAGTACGAGGCTACCTCTATCATTGTCTACAGAGATACTAGTGGCCTGGATATACTTCTCGCTTACTTCGTCTAACATGTGATGTTTTATGCTAGATTTAATTATGATGGCTGTACCTCCCCGAGCTTTTCCTTCTGGGTGTTCGGTGCTATATATAGAGTATTTGGGAATTTTAATATATGTTTTATTAGTTGTATGAGCTTCTGATATGAGCATTATGTCAATGTCGTTTTCTATAATAAATACTTTTAGTTCTTGTATGTGTCCAGCCAAGCCGTTTGCATTCCACAACGCTAATTTTAGGGTGTAGTCCATTAGTTCATTTTGGAGATCATAGTAGTTAGTAGATTTAAGATAGTGTCCATTCTTTCCATCAATTTTGTCATCATAGACTCTAGGTTGCTATTTGATTGTAGGGGCGCTGCGTAAGCAGTTGGAGGATTTACTGTTATATTTTGTGGATTACTGCTAGTTGCCTGTTTATATGACGTTCCTGGTTGGGTATATCTTGTTTGGTTGGTGTTACGTGTATTGGGCTGATTCACAATATTTTTTGCTCTCAGTTGAGGATATTTTGCCTTTTGTATTTCCTTATATACAGTGCAACCTTTGTAATTTGCGGGGTGGTTTCCCTCACAAAGTACACATTTGACATTGTTGCTACGCTCTTTAATGATACATTGGGATGTCTGATGGTTTCCTGCACATTTGACGCAACGGGCCTGTAAATAGCAGAATCTTTTTGTATGACCGTACCTTTGACAATTAGTGCACTGAGGTACATCTCTTTTTGGGTTAGGAGGTTCGAATGTCACTATCATATTTAGTAGTGTTTTTATCTCATAAATGTCTTTGTTATTCGGTTTCGATCTTAGCTCTATATGAAACAGTGGTAGTGCTCTTTTTGTTTTGTTTTGATATATATTATCTATGTTTAATACTTCATGTCCTAGTTCTTCTAGTTCCGTTTTTAGCTCTTGTTTGTCAATTGTTGGATGCACATTTCGTAGAACGACTCTGAAGGATCGGTCTTGTTTCAATTGGAACGTGTGAAATTGGGTGTTTTTATCTTTTAGAGCTTTTACTATTTCCCTATAGCAATTTGAAGTAGACGGTTGTACCTTAACCTGTTCATTATATAAGCATTTAATTGTATGTGCCTCAGGGGCTATCTGGTTAAGTAGATCAATTAACGGCTTAAGGTTTCCAACTTCTTCGATGAATATTGGTGGAGGTTTCGGTTCCTTTGGTGGCTTGTCTTGATTTGTGTCTTCTTTTTCTTCTATTTCACTGTTCTGGAGGGCGTCAAATCTATTTGAGGTGGATGTTAATGGTAGCGGTTTCAACCAGTAATCCTTCAGTCTGGTCTGTTTTAAATTCCTGGATGTTTCTGGGCTATCATTTCTCATTCTCTTGCGTGTTTCAACTATTTTCCATTCATCCACGGTTTGTTGTGTATTTGGGAGGTGTTGTTGCGGTACAGAAAGGCTGGACTGGCTTAACTGGGTAGCTTGTGTATTTTGTGGTAGGGACTGAATTTGTTGTTGTATTCCTTGCTGTAGGGGTTGTTGTGATCCTTGGTATAGTGGTTGATGTGTACCTTGGTATATGGGTTGTTGTACTGGAAACTGCATCTGTTGTTGTTGAGTGCCATCGTCGGTGACGATGGGTTGATTTGTTTGTGTATAAAGTGTTGGGTAAGTATTTTGCGGGCTATACATCTTTATATTATTTATTAAATAATATTTCAATTTTATATTTCATTTCTATTT